>JAPZDY010000022.1:17180353-17194863 GCA_029783645.1 Ctenochaetus hawaiiensis | reverse complement strand
TGTCTGTCTGTCTGTCTGTCTGTCTGTCTGTCTGTCTGTCTGTCTGTCTGTCTGTCTGTCTGTCTGTCTGTCTCTATCACACACACAAACACACACACATTAAGTTTGTGTCTGTACTCTAGTGCCATCTCTGTTGCTCTAGACTTTTACATGATAAATAATCCCAAACCAAACATGAAGGTTAAACTTTTAAAACAGTTTTGAAACTGCACAGACCTTCCTCTTCTCCATAGTGGCTAGTCTCACTGACAGCCTCTCACTCGGTCAGTACCACTGTATACTGCCGCTCTTTGTGTGCATATCTTTTTTGGTTTCTTCCTCCCTCTCTATGACAGGTGTGCAAAGTCAAGTCAGATAAAGACGGTTTCCAGCAGCAACATCTTCTTCAAAGGCAGCAGGTTCAGATACAGGTGAGACAGTTTTTAAGTTAGTTTTCATAAAAGTGCTCCTACTTTTTTATTTGACGATAGGGATGACAGATAGGATTTTGGCTCTAAGAGGAAAAAGGAAAGGAAAGTAAGCAGGATCTTTATGTTTGAAAAAGTTGGTAAACAGAGACGAAGGAAAAAGGAGACGCACTGGATAAAAAGTGATGCAGGAATTTAACCACTACAGCAGGGTGGATACAGAGACTCAGATCAAACCAGTTTAGAGATTTTAAAATGCAAATTCACCCACAGTTTTTCAGCAGTTCATCCCTCTCTATATTGTTGATGTAATGTTCATGTTGTTGATGTATTGTTGTGATCATTTCAACCAATTAACTCATGTATGAAAATCAACTATAACTGTTTTTTTTATAGTGACTTTGCAGTATTTGCATTCTCAATGTGCTACAGCCCATCAACATGCTGCTGCTCCTCTTTGGACCTGCATCCAGCTTGGCTTTAGCTTTCTGATTTACTGGCCCTAATATCACAGGAAAGCCTCTGTACGAGCGTGTTACTGAAACCATGTTAACCCCAATTCTCGTCTCAGAAAAAGCTCTTTACCAGGCTTACACTTCAGTCCGCTCCATTTGAACAGCTAGAGAAAAGCAGTTTGGCTCAAGGGCTCAACGATGAGTAACAGCATATGGTAGAGTTTGTTCTGAAATATGGTAAATTGGTCATTTTTCCTACTACAGGACTGTAGTCCAAAAATGAAAACAGTTTTTTAATGAAAGAGAGTAGATCAGAGCTTTATCAAACTTGTGCAGGAGCAGCTGATTAATGCAGAATACTGCAGGCTCATATTTGCCAGCATGCTGCACTGATGTCCCTTGTACTATCAAGGATGCCTACCACTACAGATGTTTCATTTCACCTTTAATTTATGACCTAACCATCAGTCTCAGCAACAATAGACTAATGTATGGGATGGTCGGAGCCTGCCAGCTTGAACCTGAGTCACAGTCCAAAAACTCCAGTTTCCCAGCAATCAGGCTAATGAAGCTACTGACCCTGCTGGCTCGAAACCGCCTGCTCAGAAGCAAAGAACCAGCACTGATGATGAGCAGCAACTGCAAAACACAGATGAAATATTAACTGTGTTGCTCTTCTGATGTCATGCTATGAGTCAGACTCTCATTTCCATTTTAAAATTGACATCAAGGTTTTATCACACAGAGAGTTTGTGTAAAATGTCTTATCAACCTCCACCCACTAACTCGTTTTGCAAAGTTTGAGCCTGACTGAAGCCTGAGGAGTTGAAGTGGATCTGTATGTGTGTCAGTTCAAAACAAGAACTTGCTTCTCTCCTCAGTAAAGACCTGGTAGTGTTACATTTGAGCTGCATTTTATGACCCTTGCCACATTTTATACTTTAATTTTTTTTCTGTGGTTGCAATTCTTTTTAATTACTGGTATTTGTATTGAATCTTGAAAAAATGCACCCTAATATAAATGACAGTAATTTGTCATTTATATGATGACAAATTATACAGTGATTGCACCTCACTGTCTATCACACATTTAATTTGTTGCTTATAACTGTGACATAAAAATCCATATTTACACATATGATAATATTTTGAAAATAATACAATATGTTTGAAGCTTTGTCTGCTTCTCCCTGTTTTAGCTTTGTCAGAGTGGGTGGCAGTAATGTACCTCAATGCTAGTTGCCAAAAAAATCATTAATGCATTTAATGTTCTTTTTGTTTGCTCTGATACAGTTATGAATACAGACTCTCTCCCCACCTCCCCTCACACACAGTTTCAATAAAATTCACTTGCCAAAAAAAAGTAAATGAACAATAAACCAGTTAATGACTAATATAACTGATAGGATTTTTTCCTACATTATACATGTAAACATGTAATAAATATCTGATAAAATGACAGCCCTAAAGCAACAAATGTCTCTCTCCCTTTCAGTGGAAAAGTAGCCAAGGAGGTGATAGAAGCCAGTTCAAAGATTCAGAGGGAGCCACCGGAGGTGCGACGGTAAGGACAAGTAACTAATCACCTGCACTCACTCACACAGTCAGGAAAAAGTTGTCAAAAGTTGAGTAATTACTTATATACAGTAGTACCCTAATATTACATGGAAAATATCAAGTTATCATCCTTTTATCAAGCTCAAAATGTGCAAGAGAGCTTGTGAACATTTAAGCAACATTTAAGCAGACAAGACTTCATTATTCAGGACAATTTACACCTGAATGCACTGCAAAAAGTGATCACTGTATTTTTTATGTTTTTGTTTTTTTCAGAGCCCAGTTTGGTCAGAGCCGAAGTTTTAACTCTCTGAGCCATAAAAACCTCATCATGAACATGGAACCTCTGGTACCTGCACTGCCCTCCACCAACGAGTACGAAGAGACAGCCACAGACAATGGTGAGATGTTACTTCTTCTACACACACATGCACACACATGCACACACAAGCTGTCCTGCCACGGACCTCTGGAAAGTCACATGGCGTTTCCCTTGTGTCGGAAGAAGCACATGCACAAGCACATCCCTCAGACAGAAAGCGTTAATTGAGCAGCTGATGCTCCCATCCTTCCATCAGTCTTGTCTCCCTGGAGACACCAATCGCAGCATGCTAAAAATACCCTTCCCATGATCCTCTCCGAGTTTACCACCATGTGGGTCTGTGTGTGTATGTGTGTGTGAGTGTCCATATGCCTGTTTTACAGAGAAGGAGAGAGTTCATGGAAACAGAGCAATAGATCCAGCTGATGTTATCATTAAGGAAAACTCAATTAGAAGTTCTTTGTTTGGCTCCAAGGGGTCTGAATCCATTTAATCCCGCAATCTGTGTGCACATGTAAGCTTTTATGGATGTGTGTGAATGTTTAGTGGTGAAAGTCAAACACATCCATGTTTAGCAGCTGGAACTTGACAATGAACCCTGTATTGACAGTGTGTAAGTGTGTGTATTTATGCATAATTAATCTTTTCCAGCGTGATTTTTAAATGTTTTAACACTAATGTAGCTTTTTACACATTTTTATCTTTACTATGATTATTTGTGTAACACCAGTGCATACAAGCTCAGATGTTCTGCGCTATTTAATGCATTCAGGCATATTATTAAACATATTTGACGTATTGTCAAGCATATGAATCACTCTTTTAAAATAAGATTTATGATGTACAACAGTTGATAACAGCTGACTATGAACTCAGTATTGAACTAATGAATACATCCATCATCTCCTTCATTTTATTACACAAAACAGATTTACAATTCATTCCTAGTAATTCCTACTGTTTCCAGGAAATTACTTTTTAATTTGATATAAAATATAATAAAGTTCATATGTTTTCTTATTTATTCAGTCTTGGAAAATGAATTTCACATTTTATTGAATTATATATTTTCTTGTAGACAAATTTCACATTTTTATTTTTGCAAGTTACTGAAGGACTCAAGGTGAAACTTGAAGTTGAGAACCAATTAATGAAACACTGTCTCTTGACCTTATTATTAACACTTTTTTATCACAGTTTTCTAAATTTCTTTTCAGGAGACTATTTTAAAATTATGTAGGAGTATGTTGCTTTTGTGATGAGGTTCATAATGAGAATGGTTGCTGGAGGATATTTCAGTTTAGTTATCCATCAGCTGGCCTGTTGACAAGTGGCTCACAGCTGAACTTGGATCAGCTCTCTCCCCATGAGAGGAAAGAAGAGTAGGTCTGTTTTGTTCCCCCGCCTCATGAGGTAATTTGGCCGAGAAGAGTAACAGGAGACAAACCATTGAGGCAGCACAGGGTAGTCGGTATTTTAAGGTATTTTCCCCAGGGCATCCTGAGGGTCTCGTTTCTCCCTCCTGACATGTTTTGCATTTTGTCATTACTCTCTGTCACTTTATTCTCTTAGTTATTATTCTTGACACTCTCCACTGTGACCTATTATCTGATTGAAGCATAAATCTTGCTGTTAGGGAAGAGCACAGGGTTAAGGTTCCACAAGACAAAAGGGGGGAAGGAACGAGATGAGTTTAAAGAGAGAGAAACAAGAGAGGAGAAAATGCAGAAACTGTAAGGAAACTGAGTGGATGAACAGTAGGAGGGGAATGATGTTGGATGTAAGGTTGTACAAGAGAGAATAGCAGGTCATATTACAAAAGAAGTGTCAAAAAAGTGCCAAAAACACTTACTGTTGCTTATAAATCTTATTGCAGTGAGTGCAGAGTTCTGGAGATGAGCATATTAACAATTTTAGCAACTCAATCCAGCCCCATCATCAGGATTTTTGCAGCCAGACACAGTTATGAGAGATTTTATGGCATAAATCCATGAGAAACTATAAGCTCAACTAGTAGAACATGTACTATATAACTCATATTAATCTGAGTCCTAACTGCAGCTTCATGGGTTCATTCCCAGCCCTTTGCTGCATGACATCCCCTCTATCTCCCCTGCTTTTACTGCTTTTACTGTCTCTCTTCAGCTGTCACCATCTAAAAAAGGCAGGAATGTCAAAAGAAAGGTCATATGTTCACCACATCCTAACCAGAAATGATGCCCATGCAGAGTGACACCCTTTACTTGCAAAAAGCCTGTCCATGAGTTATTGCTGCTGTGCACCATCCTTTTTCCATTCATCCATCAATCCATCTCCTCCACACACCACAGGACATGGAGCCGGTCCTCCCCCATTACCTAACTCCTCCTCTCCATCTTGTACACCCTCTGTTCTCCCTCTTCACACATCAACCTGAGCGACGCTCTGTAGGTCTTCAAACACAGACAGCATCATCATGTTGTTGTGCCATCACTCTCCTTTAACTGCTGATGGACTTCTTCTCCTCTCTCTCACCTCCTCTGACAGAATTTACAGTCATCCCCCTGCCTTCTCAGGTCTCCTCCCCTATCTCTTGCTCTCTCTGTCTTCCTCTCATCTCTCTTCATCCCATTTAAGGAAAAATCAATTCTTCCTGGCTCAGGGTCAAAGAGCTGCAGCAGTAAGCATCTTGTCTGTCTCAATTGGTTAGCTTGGGAGGGGCAGGAGGTGGTCATCAAATCAAGTGCCTAATGCATCACTGAGAGGATACAGGTTGAGGAATGACACCAGCTTCAGTCTGGAAACACCTTGTTTCCTACCACAGTTTCTGCTCCTTTGTGTTGTATGCTGCTCAATTTGGACATAAGGCTTATTGTTTTAAAAATATCTTGAACAGTGGAGGGTTAATAATAAGCCACTGAGAGAAATGGTTTAGATTTTTTTACTTCACTCATCATCTGCTTTTGGCATTTTCTGTAAAATGGACTGCATTTTAAGGTTAATTATACAGAGAACAACACATTATCTGAACTAATATATTTCTTATCAAATAGCACAATTTTAGAATGCCTTGGGTGAAGTGAGGCTAAAGGATATGACTTCAAATTAAGTGGTCTGATGAAAACATATGTCCACAGTTGAAAGCAAGGTAAAAATTCTGTCTTCATAAAGAGTGGTAGGATGCAATGAATTGCATTGTTGAAGATAGCAGTGCACACATCTGACTTCTTGACTGTGGTTTTGTAAAGTTACAGAAAATGACCCATTCCCCTCCAGGAGGGACGGAGGGAACAGTGATAGGCCACATGTATGCAGATGAGAATATAAGCAGGGTCTGAGCTTTTCTTTTTGTTTTGTTTTTCCATTTGTTTCACAAATGCCTCTGTTATTTTTGAGATTACAACACCACTAAACAGAAGATTATCTAGACTAGTTTATTTCAAGTGACCCCCTCCTTAAAACCGTCCGCTCTTGACTGTTTTGCGAAGACGGCTGCAAGGACTTTGGGATAAAGTGTCCTCGAGATGGTCTAGGATCACCGTCTAAATTCAGAGCTCTAATCTCAGCCATTAGAGGGGAAACAGGAAGCTGACCCAAGGTCAGTGCTGACCTTGTTCTGTTTGTACAGCCTGTCCCTGTCTTATCTACCAAAATCCATACACACTCTCTCTCTCACACACACACACACACACACACACACACAGTGGTCATGGTTTGGCTGTCACTCGTGGAATTTTTTTATAGGGATTACACATCATGCTCATGTCTCACATTCGAGGCTTCATCCTGGGATTGATTCAACAAGTCATGTCTTTTCCTCAAGCAAATTACTGTTTATATACATGCTATATTAAGTCATCATTTCACACCACACATGTGCATCTGTAATTAAAAAATTAGCTTGGAGGGGTTCACTTGTCTGCTGTAAAAACAGAGATAAAGCAAGACTTGCTAGAGGAAAAGAAAGTGATCCCCATCCCATCATGGGTCAGGCCTGCCTCTCTGTAATCAGAGTCAGATTAGCTGCCCCTCTGCAGCCGGGACCACCTGGTTATATATAGAAAGTGCAGCTTTGGGCCTGATCCTCCTCTAATGCTCCTCCACTCTTTGTTAACATCGCTGACATACTCAGGAGGGCCCACCATGTCTGTGTATCAGAGAGAGAGAGAGTGTCTGGTGTATGTCGCCCACCATCTCTCTCAATGTGCATGTGTAGTTATGTGTGTGTGTTCGTACCCGTCCTAGCCTCAGAGCTCAGCTGGCAGCCCAGTCAGTCGGGCAGTGGGGGTCTGAGCACAGACAGCTGGGTTTGAGGTTTGTCATCAGACTGAATGATGGAGGTTCTCGAGCACAGAAACAGCAGTGATGTTGGAGGCGGCCTCATGCAGAGTAGTGTGGATTTGGGGGTTAGTGACCCATCCAACATAGATGACACCCTGAGTTGTGGAGGCCAGGGCAGGGCAGGGGGACTCGGGCTGGACATGACCACACAGAGGCTGGAGGGTGATGGGATGAAGGAAGGAAAGGTTGGACCTCTTGAAGTATTCCATCCAGGGGTGACCAGGGATGAACAGGCATCATCAGTCGTAGTGGCTGAGGCCTTAAGGTGCCAGGTGAAGATAACAACACGCCGGAGTTTGCATCTGCGTATAGCCAATCACACGGCACGGGATGTTTATGTGCGGCTGGTGGGACATGGGACACGCATTGCAGAAATCAATACTGGACTTCCGAGAAGTACGCTGGAACAGAGTAAGATTTGGTGGAAAAGGCAGAAATATGTCAGAAATATATCAAAACACGAGTGTACTGGAGTGCATCTTTCCTTGTGTAGTTTCTCAAAATTGCTTGAAAATTCTGTAAAGTTTTATTCAACTGTGCATTTCTTCAAAAACATCACAAAAACTGGAGCACAGGCCTGTCAATCTCTCCAGTGTGATTCAGCCTTAAGCATATATTTCTACATAAAAATCAGTATAAAGGAGGGAAAGAAAGTGTGACAGTGAGATGTGCCGTAAATGTATGAGCTGATTTAGCCCAGTAGTTGGGTTGCTACATTTGTTGTGGCAACTGCATGGTGCAAACTGTAAGTGTAATCTGTCAAACATCCTGAGACTCTCAAGAGACCCCTTTAAAGTGTGTGCGTGTGTGTGTGTGTGTGTGTGAATGTGGGTGTGTGTGTGCCTGTGTGAAAGTGTCTGAGAGAGCGAGAGAGGGTTGTATGCAACATGCACAAACATAATGTGAGTTGAAGTAACTAAATGTGATCCACTCAGTTCATTAAGAAACCATTAATAACTGCATTAAATGTGAATTGCTCTGGCAGGCCATGTGTTCTGTCTGGATGTATGAAATATATATAGAAGGAGATGACAGACAGATTTTGAGAAAAATGGGCTCAAGGATTCAGGAGGGCATTTTGAATATTTTGATGGTAGATTAGTATTTGTATGGAGGGTTTAAATGGAAAACAACAAATAAGAGCTGCTTCAACAGTGGATAATCACCTATAATTAGTTACTACATTCTTTTATTTCTGTTAAGCTGTAAAAATTGTTTAGATGTTAAAAAACAACTTCTGATCCTGTTTTTTTCATTCAAAACTACATGGAGAGAAATAATGTAAAAGTAAAAGAGTATAAGAAGCTATTTAAGCATAGTTAAAGATGTACATAGGAGGAGTAAGTCTGTAGTTTCAGTGAAATGTTACTGAATCTGATTTTTTTTTCTTTGTTGACACCATGCAAAACAAGCCCTCTTAAAATGGAATCCAGTATCATTTAACTCTACAGCACTTTTCTAATTTCTAACTTGGCTATCAGGAAGTTTGCATCAGTTGCACGTGTTCAATTTAAATCCAATTGACAAGGAGACGAGCTGAGTGAAAACACAGTAAGCAGTGGCTTTATTCTGAGAACATGCACAGCTGTTCGAATAAATATACTTTTAAGGTGTTCAGGTGTTGATGATGAGGTTGCGCGATGAAGATAAATAGGTCTGTCAGCACTTGAGTTACAGGGGAAAACCCTTCACAGTGTGTGTGTGAGTGTGTCTTTGCTTGTGTGTGTGTGGGGGGGGGACATGTAGGAATGTATCACCTTGTAGTGTGAATCACCTCATCTGAGGAGAGCGTCATGTCTGAGCTAACAGGACAGCAAGCGGACAGGATTACTAATGGGAAAACAGCAACTGCAGTGTAACTGTGTTGTAAAAAATGTTTTGTATTCAGTTTAAAGTCAAGTTTTTTTTTGGTTTTTTTTCATGTCTGACTTGGACAAATTAATTTTTTTTTGAAAGTCTGTTTTTTTTGGTCATGATTCAAATAAAAATAGTTTGCAGTGAGTAAGTAATAATTTTACAATTTTCAGACACTAATACAGTTCATTTTGTCTAGTTAAAGTTTTGATATTAACCATTTAAGAGACTTCTGAGCAGCCAATAGACCCTGATTTAAACACTCTAATGTTTATGCCTTAGTAGCTTGCTGTGGTGAATGTATTTCCTGTACCTCCTACATTGATAATTTTTCAACAAACTGCCTCTACTTCATGAGCCAAATTGTTAACAAACGCTCCATTTCAAGGTTAGATTTTTAGTTATTAGCTTGGCTACAAAGAAGAGATTAAAAAGTTGGGGTTTTTTCGTATTTCTGGATTAAACCTTGACATTCTAGTTTCATTTTGACAGTTTCTTCTGTATCCTTGAGAGTCCCGGAGCTTTGAGCCCACTGAGACTGGGTGGGAGGTCCCATTGGACAGGTTGTTCAAGGCTGGTTCAATTGATTGGCAACGCTTAATTTCCCAATGCTCTGTTTGTCACTGCATACATGAGCCCTGAGACCAGAGCAAACCCCACCTCTCACCAAAAGTCAGCTGGGATTGGCTCCTTGGATCCTCTCTAATTTCCTACTCTTTTTCTTCAATGAAACACAGCCACTCCAACAAATCTAGCAGCTTTTGCTACTTTAACAAAACTATATTCTGTCACGGTTCAGTCTTGCCCTGTATTTGGCATGCAGCTGTGCACTATGAGAAGATGAATTTGGATAAATTTAGGCCAGATTGATGCAATACTTTCCTTAAGCTGCAACCAGTAACATTGAATTTTTAGGTTTATTTTTGCTTCTCTACCACCAGCTTCCTCACTCCCCTGTGTTTCTGTGCTCCTCTCTTTTTTCATCTGATCCCTCTTCCTTGTTTAAAATTGTTTTCAAGTTTAATGCCCCTCTTACTCTGACTTCAGTCACTCCATGCCTTTTGCTGACTCTGTTTCCATGGTAGCTGTCACCACTTGCTCTTCAGGTTTGCCACTGCCTCCCTTTCTGTCCATCTTTAATTTCTCTCAATTCATATTTGCATTAGTTGGCATGGTAACTGATTAGTCAGTTTGACCTTGTGTTTTTGTGGCTGATTTCATGCCTCCATTGATAAACGGATAAAAAGGAGCACAGTTAGATTCGGCCTCATGGCAAACAAACAAATACAGTGTCAGTGTGCCATTACCTCAGTTTTTTTACTTTTCTTCCACAGACACAGACAAAGGTCACACACTCTCCAAAATCCAAAATTTCAAGTTTGCTGTTAATGTTTAATAACCATTACCTGTTTTTGAGGTTTTCCACTTTGTTAGAAAAAAATATTCACTCTAGATTGGGGTTAGGGAAGTCATGATTATGTGAGTATGTATGTGTGTGAACACAAGTATGAGTCTGCATCAGAGAGGTGTGGATAAGCTGAATCATATATCAGTGTGCTTACACCCCCCTGATCTCACTTAATCCATAGCAGGGACACTGTTGAGCTTGTTTTTGACATTTGAATATACATCTAGTATTCACACACACGTATCATGTTCAGATTCATCTTGTGAAGCATCAGAGTGTCTGAGAAACTCATCGCTGACTCAACACCTCAGAGTAAAGCACGTCTACTGCTCACACACTCTGCTTCCTCTGATCTGTAATCAGACTACGTCACATCAGCAGAAATAACTGTTCCACTGCAGCGTTATTTTATTTTAATTGAGCTATAAATGGGAATCAGCATGCAGGATCATCATGACAGTTCAAACAGCAGCATGAGGTTCATCACACCCCCAAATGTCTTATTCAGAGATCGTAGATTAATTTTATGAGCCTGTGTGATGAGCGATATCTGCAGGTGATTAACAACAACAGGAGCGCCATCATGTGGTTAATGTGTACAACTGCAGTGTAAAGAGCTACAACTGAGATTGAGCCTTTGACCCAATTGCATACAAAATAACTGTATTTTGTGTATGTGACACACTTTAATGTGAACATGCTGGTGCAGCAGCTCAGAAAAAGTACGTGTTACAATTGTTACTTGAGAAATTGCATTTTGCTTATTTATTTTTTAAAAAGTCAGTGATATTGGACAGTCATGGTTAAACCTCCTGTAGCTCAAGCTGTGTAGCATCCTGTTAAAAAATAAGTTAAATATGGAAAAATGTGTTCTTTTTTTATTCTGCAAACTGCCAGAATAAGTCAACAATATCAGTATAAGTACACATTATACTGTAGTACTAGTATGTTGTGTGAAATATGGATTTGCAACAACATAGTGAGATTTTTACTAATGACTTATTAAAACTCAGTTTGTCGATTTGTTTTTACATCAACCCTGTTTTATTTACTTTCCTCAGTGGAAGTAGAAATTGCTTTTACTTTACAAACATGTATCATCAGTAACTTTACTAATTATAAATATGACATAACACAGTCTATCCAAAAAACAGATTGTTGAAAAAAATCACCAGTCTTATATTTTCTTAGTCTGATTTATGTCATGATGCCTTTTCACCATACCTGGTCCTCCAAAAACTCAGGAAATCTTTTCGACAGTAGGTCCATAAGTTTATTTTAATGGATATTTTCTCTAAACTCAAACACACAATCCAACACAAATAATCATCTCTTCTTTTTCTCCTCTGCAGGTGTTGCTGCTGTGAAGGACTCTGTCCCTTTGTCTCCACTTAAACCTTCAGCCTCACCTGCAGACGCAGAGCAACAAGGTACCGAAGCAGGGAACTCTGCTTCAGGCAATGACCTGCAGCCTCCCCGTGTTTCCATGGAAACCTCAAATCTCCGACCTCAGACCCCCAAAGCTGAAGATGAAGTGGAGGAAGACGATGAGGGCAGCGGCCCACTCACCATTTCTGAGCTTGTCTACAGGTCCATAGAGCTTTGTACCAAATTATTCAAAGCAGCTTAAATCAATATTTCTACAACAGTTTTATAGCTTCTTTTTGCAACGAGAGCTTAAAACACTGCAACTGAAGAAATATAAACAAATACAGACAACACAATAAAGCACAGAAACACTATTAGCTTGCAAAAATTAAGTAAAAATGTGTCTCACAAGATATGTTGCATTTCTAGTTCATAACCACTTATCTGGAAGTTGTCAACAGCCGTTGTAGAGTATTAGCACTATGCATCATGCTTCACTCACTAGAAATCACTTGCACTTATTAGCTCAAAAGTGGACATACCCCAAAAGTGCTAATAACACTGTACCACCAGTAAAAAACAAATTAAAGGTTGACAAGGGGTGGATAAAAGTGTAGGGCTATATCAGTCTCTGTGCTGCTGTCTAAACAAAACACTTGCAAATCCTTTGTTTCTCTGACATTTAACTTCTTCTTTGAGGCCTCATTTATAATAAGTGTGTCATAATATCTGTTGTGTAGATGAATACCTCTTCTCTCTCCTCCAGCCCCTGTGCCAGCATGCTGCCCACCCCAGTGGAAGATAGTCAGGGAGGTGTCGACCTGCTCTTCTCCTCTCCGGTCCAGAGCCCCGCCAGGCTGCTGAGGGAGCTCCATGCAGACCCTGACATCCAGGCCCAGCTGGAGGCTGAGAGGGAACGAGACCGGGCCTATGAGCGCACCCGCCTGGCTGCGAGAAGTCGCGTGAGCGGAGTCCTGAGCAGCAGCCTGCGCCTCCTGTCATCCAATGAGAGAGTCAACGCGTGTGTGCTGAGCGTGGCCCGGTTCGTCGCAGTGGTGATGGGCGTCCTGCTCGTCACCGTGCCCACCCTGCTGCTCCTGCTGGAGTCAGACATTGACGTGTCGTTCCTCCACGAGATCCGCCAGACGCCGGAGTTTGAGCAGTTTCACTACGAGTATTACTGTCCACTTCGGCGCTGGATCCTGTGCAAGATCAGCATGGCCATGGAGAACCTGTGGTCAGACTGAGGAGGAGGAGGAGAAGAAGAAGAAGAAGAAGAAGGAGAGAGTGAGGAGTCATAAACACATATGCCAAATGTCTGTCCTAGCATGTGATTTCATCTTATATTCAGTCTTAATAACTAGAAAAAAACAGTTTGCCATTGAGATGAAACAAGATTTGTTCCCCTCTTTGGCAGAAAAAAAAAGAATTTAAAAACAGGATCCAATCACTTGTTAAGACAAACTTTTGGCAGCAATCAGCTGAAAGGAGAGAGGACAAGAAATGCAGTAAGTGTGAGAAGAAGGACCTATGAAAGGGAGAGATCCATGAAAATAAAAAAAGGGAAAGCCATGAAAAGAGAAAAAAGTCACAAAAAGATGCAGAAAAGAAGGAGGTGGTCGGTTTTGTTTTAAGTTTGAATGGTCAAATCACTCCTGATGCTGACAAGCTGATGCAAAGACTGAATACCTCCATCCATCCTGATTGGTCCTCGCCCTCTGAGCGAGGCACCTGATTGGTCACAGAGCCTGTCAGTCATGACGGAGTAAGAGGGGATGAAAGGAGAAATGATTAATTTGTCACAGAGCGCAACAATAGCCACAGTCGAAGGTACATTATATATATTTAAAAACAAAAGAGAGATATTGATAATTAATACCAATCTTAAATAAGTTGTTTTTAACGTTTTGTACATTTTTATGTGATCCAGATCTTTCAGGAATTTTTCAGTCAGAGGATCGACTTTGATCTTATTTTGAAATTAAGAGTTTACAAAAGATTACAAAAAAAACAAATTTATTGAAGTTTATCAGGGTGATGGGTATTGAGAAAAAAATGTAAGCTATTTTTTGTGACTACCATCAGCATTTGCTGGCTCAGTAGCACCCTGGGTTTTTCCTACAGAGGCTATAGCACAAATCTTTTACACAGACCACAGATTACAACTGTTTCAGATTATGTGATGTCATTTTGGAAACAGGAGGACGGCAGGAGAGAAACTTTGGTCTGTTTGTGATGAAAAAATGTGTGTTTTGTCAAATTCCCATGCGTCTTCTGAACTAAATGTTAGCTCACTAACTGAGGCTACTTGTGCATCTTTAACTGTTTGAAGAGAGATTTTAACATAAATATAGAAGAAGAGGCTACCTGTAGGTTTATGTGAAGAAGTTACTGGAGGAAAATAGTGTTATAGAAATGAGTAATTTGTTATTTGATGGTGTAAAACTCTGTATATGTTTCA
The DNA here is from genome assembly GCA_029783645.1 of Ctenochaetus hawaiiensis. Taxonomy (NCBI): domain Eukaryota; kingdom Metazoa; phylum Chordata; class Actinopteri; order Acanthuriformes; family Acanthuridae; genus Ctenochaetus; species Ctenochaetus hawaiiensis. The sequence goes on along the minus strand of JAPZDY010000022.1, from coordinate 17,180,711 downwards.
TTGAGATTAAAAGTGACAGGACGGTGCACTAATATGAGAAACAGGTGTGTATACTCGAACTACACAAATGCTATGCGACCCACGATGGGATAAATGATGCATTTAATGGTCAATAATCAAAATAAATGAACATGGTTTTGTAGGAGTGATGCTGCAGGTACTGAACTTACACTGTAGACCGCAAATTGAATTTGAAATGATTTGTAGCTATTTTCAAGAGGATCTGTGAAAACTGTGTCATTTAAATGACCGCAGCTGTTTACACCCTCAAATAGAGAAAAGTTGGAGGAATGTGATTTGAGGAGATGTAATGCTGTGTTCATGGGCATTCACCGCCAAAATGGTTGACGTTCCCAAT
>JAPZDY010000022.1:17168196-17180253 GCA_029783645.1 Ctenochaetus hawaiiensis | reverse complement strand
TCTCTTCGCAGATACACCAGAACAGCAAAAGAATGGACAATCAAATACGCAATGTGATGGCATTGTTTGGAAAGTTCATGGAAAATATCGTGGCTGGTTAAAGCTAAAAAAAAAATCTAGAAATATGGTTTTGGTAGAGAAAAACTGGACACAGGATGATTTTGTAGATTTACGCTAGAAGATTAGTTGTGTTGAATCGTGTTAATCTTTGAAATACAGTAAATGAGTTATTGTATTCACAAAGATGAGGGGACGGTGTGAAATGACACTGAGACACCTGAGGAGACTACAGACTCCTGTAGCCCTGATGAGAAATGCATCAGTCTCTTTTGGGAAGTGCCAGCCATCACAAGGTGATTGTTCACCATACAGACAGTGCCTGTCAGCTGTAGGAGAGGGTCTCTGAAAGGAGAGAAAGAACAGAGAAGTACAGTGATGGAAAATCACTTCAGATCAAATAAAAACAGATATTTTATTGAAAAAAAGTTCTGTTTGAAATATAGTAGGATTTAGATCAACTTCTCAGGAAAGGGCATTAGCAGTTTATGATCAAAATACAAATATATGTCAAAAAAATATTTAAAAAGAAAAAAAATGCATCTAATCACCGCATACACCATATAGTTCATCCATAACATTCATATGTCTTGATATTATGCTGTTCTAGATATTCAAACACTGTATGTATGTATACCAAGTCTGCAGCTAGACATAAATATGGCTGTAGACAGTCTGTGTTGTTGTAGCCTCATTTCACTCGACTACGTATACATCCATGTCATTCTAGTGAAGATATTACCCAGAGGTCTTTGCTGTTGAGGACCAGTAGTTTGGATATATTAACTAAACTTCCATACAGCTCCATGGCAGAGCGGACACTGAGCTCTCACACAGTATTTACGCTCTTATGAAGAACTGAACTTCTGCTTTAAAGTTCATTTTCAGAAATCACCTTCCATACTCTTTGGCTGCTGCAGAGGCATCCGCAGCGCACATCGCCATCAAAGCCGTCCCATTATAATGGATCCAATGTTGCTGCCTCATGTTATCAGCTGTGTTGTCACATAACTCTGTAGACTTTATGCATTAACAAGCTTTATGCATATAGAAAATATGCAGTAACAACAGAAGCACGCTTATTTAGGACAAAGCATTTATTTTCCTACTACAGTTCATGCACTGAGTTTCCATGCTGAAACCAAGCGAAGGGCCAAACCACTATGATGAAGACATTAGCATTTAATATCACAGAGTGTGTTAACATGTGCTCTAGCATCCTGGTAATGATCAGGCTTTCTGAAGGATCCTCATTATGTTTTGTGCATGTAAACGTCAAATCCAGGTTCCCAAAACTGAGTTAAGGTCTCATCCTTGAGGTACCTTGATATGCTGCCTGGGGCTACCTGAAAGAAAACAGGAAACTGTTAAACACCTTATCCTGTTTTTGAATGCATACAGGCCAGAGTGGTTAAGATCGAAACAGATCAAGACACAAATGCAGGCAAATGAAGCGAAATCCTGATACTGTTATGATTGCTGAGATATAAAAAACTTGTTTTTCATGTCATTCATAAACAGCGTTTCCAAAAAAAGGCCAAAAACAGTGTAAAGCTCAAACCAGGATACTTGTACACATGTAAACACACTCACAGACTCTGACATAAAAACAGCTTCACTTTAGTGGATGAAGCTGATCTGTATGCACCGCTAGATGTTCACCGTCATCTCATGATAACTAACAGAGGGGAGTATTAGTGTGAACTGTCATTGTGTCTTAAGGTGTAGCTGTTGCTCCTTCACGTGAACTGAAATGCTTGAGCTATTCACTGTAGATTTAAAATAAAAATACTCTGTATAGGCTTCATGTATGCAGCATAGTCTGTCCTTGGCTTTGGTCCTTAAGTTCTGTGCTTCATCCTCCTCTTTACTAACCCAGAGTATCTCTCACTCTTTTTGCTGACCTCTTAATGCAAATTGCATGACCTCATCTGTAAATACCGTGTTTATAGTTGTGGCAAAAAAAAAAAAGGACCCTGTCTGGGTGAAGATTTCCTTTCTTTCGTCCCTCCCTCTGCGTGTCTTGTCTGTGTAATTCGATCTAGATATAGGCTTGGCTGTCTTGACCATTTTAGATGAGTGCATGTTCTCTGTGTTTTTACTAAGACAAGGAAAGGAAAAGAAAAGAGTCTGAGACGTTAAAAGGCTTTTCTCTCATTTTACAAACAGCATCTGAAAACCAAAACACATCACACAAAAAGGCTTCTTGCCTCATTTGAAACTGACTTGACAAGATTGAATACATGTGGTTGCTAAGTCTATTGGCTTCCCTTTTGTTGATTCAATAACAACTTGGGATTTTTCATATTGAATTATGTCTCAGCAGAAAAAGGAAACTTGCTTGGAAAAGATAATTTTACATTTAGAGCAGCTCTAGATCACATGACTAGTTAGCTTTGTTGTGCTTTCGCTGTGTGTGTAAACCATTAAACACTAACACCTAACCTCATTGCTAACGGAGCATGCTAATAACTGAACCTGTTGATTTAGAAACATTAACTGTTTGAGTGTTCAGTTTTTTAAGATGTTCAAAAAACTGAACCGAGTGAATGGAAAATAAAAAAAATACACCTCAACTCATTGCAAATAACATAATGCCTTTCAGTTCTGTGATGAAATCAACACAAACATGTTGGATAAAACAGATCTTTGGCCCCATAAGACACTGTAGCATTATATTAGTTTGTAGCTCATTTATTAGTTTAACAGCCTTCATGAGTTTAAAGGGACTTTCACCCCTTTGAGATTTAGCTCTTGTTTTGAGCATTAAACTTTAGTTCTTGTGTTTTACAAACAGCATATTGTCAGACCGAGAGTACAACTTTTGTTGCCTGTTCTTAGACAAAACTGTGATTAAAAAAAATAACCAAGATAACACTCCAGTTGATGTCATATCTGAGGTATTGTTTCATACAAATCCAGAAGTTTCTGACATGAGTCAAGTATTTACAATCCTTAAATTTAATTACCAGCCTTTCAGTATCAAAACAAGTCAAACCTTAACAAAATGCTTTACAGACAACCAACAGGAATTCAAAACTGCAAACCTGGTACACATATACCACTTTTAATTAATTTATTTAAGATTTTAAATATTTGAACTCAGGTCTACTATATGCAAAACTATTGGACATCACATGTTGTAAGAGAAAAATAACCTGTTGTTTCTTAGATTATTTCTGTGTTGTGTGGGCATGTACAGTAGCAGAATCTCTTGCACGGTCACCTTGTTGTTTTCGATTGTTAGTCTAACTGATTGTTTTGTTGTTTTATTGTTTGATCAGATTGATTATAATTATTTATTTTTTTGTCACTCAGTCTTTTTTAATAAAGAACTCTGGGAGATTTAATTTCAGAAGAATCAGAAAAAAAATAAAAAATCCAGTACGACCCCCTCTCTTCTGGGACAACCAAGCCTTATGAACTTTGTGAAGTGAAAATTTTGAATGTTTGTATGTTATAAAGGAAAACATGGATTGTTTTATATGTTAATACTGCCACAATAAAGCTCCCAATATATATTGAAATATGGCGCCTGATGTGTGGATGATTCAGACAACTTTATAGGACTTTTATTTAGAACATTTTAAATCCCAAATGTTGTCAACAAGGACCGAATCCAGATAATATCAGTTATTTTAGTTAAATTAACTTCATGTTGGTATCAAACTAAATACCATTATTATGAATGACAAAACCCTTGCAGATACTTTGCATTGTAGGCTTGAATTTAATCTCTGATTCTACTTTTAGAATAGTAGCCTATAAATTAATGTGTTTCTCAATAATCATCCTGTTATAAACCTGAAATAAAAAAAAAAAACTTAGAGCTTTGTCTCCCTCATTTGGTTTGAGAGTGAGATTGCACTTCCTGTTGGTGTCTCTATGGTGATGTTGATGAGAGCAACAAAAGATTTCTGGGAAGCAAGATCTGAACAAACCTTTGCTATGAGAACCACAGAGTTACAGAGTCTTTTTCTATTAATGATAACAAGTCCAGCTTCAGGTACAAAAGAAATATTCCAGGTAAGCTCATCTGTAAAAACTCCACAATAAGGATTGTACTGAAAAAGATAGAGGGGAGGAAAACTTTGGGGTAAAAGTGACTGTAGTGTTGTGCTGTTGTTTCATGGCTTTGACAAAGTAACCAAGTTCTCAAACAAAGAAAACAATTACAGAAGCAGGAAGAAATGTCTAATGTAAAAGCTGTTGAAAATGTATTGCATGCTAATTATTATACAAAAATTGTTTTGCTTCCTCTGTTCTGACAGGATAAGGCAGCAAAAAAAACAGACAGACCTGAAGGCTATGTGTTATCATAAGGGGAAAGAATGACCTTACTGCACAGCTTTAAAATTAAATGAAGGTGTATGAATGTATGAAAATGGAGGAATCTACGAAAGAGAAGCAGCAGGTGATGTTTCAGTCAGGACGTACTGTGTCTGAGCTCCTGAAGGACTCTGGGAATTGCAGGCAAATCAATATCCAGGATCTGAGCCTTTGTCTTCTCAGTGACTCTCTCCTCAGTGAGCAGCAGAAGTTGAGACATGTGTTGAACTGGGCTCGCAGTTTCCTCTGCAGTGGCTCAGAGATTCACTGTGGATTCTGCAGAGCTGACAGCTTGATGTTGGTCAGTAAAGAGCAAAGGAACATAGAGAAGAAAACATCTACATGGAAGCATTCATCTGCAGCTGAAAACCATCATACTGTTTCTTGTAGTGCAGGTGGTAATGAGGTATTTTGGGGTGAAGTTAGGGGGAGAGAGGAGACGGTTTGGCACCTTGAACCATCAAACTATGAGAACACTGAATTTAATAAGATGCTCTGTGAAAACAAACCTTTCATGGATGAACCCTGTATCCCCCTCTCTTTTACCCAGGGAACAGATGTTGTAACTTTGAATAAGTCCAGAGAAACTCCTAAAAAAATGGATAATATTAAGCTACAAGATGCTAATGATGAACAAACTTGTAGAAGAAGCAATCCTTTTGAATCCAACCAAAGACAATCCAGCAACTTTTCAGATGGAAATACAAGTCGAACACCTGCAGCAGATAGTGAAACAAGCTTAAGCAAAAAAATCACATCATGCTGCAGCAATGCCTGTCACAAGAGGAGCAGGTTGTTTGGTACTGCAAGTAACTTGAAACTAAGTAATAAAACAGCTGAATTTCAGTCAAAGAGAGACAGATCAGCGCAGAGGATGGAGCCAAGCAAAGTGAAGGTTAATGATAAGGTGCAAGCAAAGAAGGACATAGTGTGGCTGTGCAAAAGGAAAGAGAAGGTAAATAAAGAGAAAGACTTAATATCTGCGTCTGTGATTAATGCAAAGAATAAGATAAGCAACAGTGAGCCTGAGATGATTCAGGAACTAATGGAAAAAACTTCAATCTTCAAACCTCACAATCATTTGAAATTATCACCAAGTCTGACTGTCTATGAGCAGTACCAGCTTTATGTGAATCACCTACATCACCTCAGATTAAGACAAAGTCAACATGTTGATCTGGGATGTTTAATAGAGTCACCTGCAAAAGGGAAAAGGACATCCAAGGAAATGGCAGCACCTGTCGAAGCACCAGCCACATCTGGCATTCAGTCAAACTCTTCCACCAAAGATCCTGAGATTAAAGAACTTTTAGACGAAAAAATGGCTGTAGAAATCACAATGGAGAGGAGTTTAACTGGAGCCCATACAAACAAGGCCAAACTTAAGTACAACAGAAACAGGGCAAAACTGAAAACTGAACAGAGACAGACCAAACAATGGGACACTTTGACTGTGAGGAAAACACCTGCAGCAATTTGCGCTGAAAGTGGACGTGTTTGTCAGAGAAAAACCTTTACAAGCAAAAAACATTCACACTTTGACAGCAAGAAATGTAGAGACTTGATAAAAGGAACTGCAGGAGGGATAACCCCAGCTGATGATGGTACCACCACAGAAAAAAGTGCTTCAATCAAGCCTGACACAGGTACTGAATATGCAGTTAAATGCAAAACCAGAGCAGCTCATTACTGTCCAGATTGTAGTTTCCAGCCTGAAGTTTAGGTCACAAAATAGATTTTATTTAGAGGATAGGAAAGAGAAGAAAACAGACTCCAACTAGAAAAATTTACAGACTTTTCTCTCTTTATGCCTCTGAAAGTATTAAGATGAAAAAGTCTGAGAAAGAAAAATTAACCTTTAATGGCACTTTTTTATTGAAAGGTTGACACCTGGTCCAAAGCAAGTTTTAGATTCACTGATTTTTCTGCTTTTTTTAATTTTATTATTGTCTTTTCTCTCACAAAGAGTTGATGCAATAAATTATTATGATGTGTGTCTTTGTGTTCAGGTTTGAGTCATTCAGAGGTAAAAGCTTGTCAAAGTGGCTCTGAAGGTCATAAGAAAATCGCTGGTGGTCGAGGAGCCTCTGTGAGACTCTGTGAAAAGTCATGTGTCTCCCTGTCTTCTCTAAACAAGAAAGAAATATTGCAAAGGTAACAAATAAAGGGTCAAATATACATACATCCATTTACCTTCAGACTATAATAACAAACCATAAGCACCTAAATGCAGCTCACTGTGTGACCCTTTAACCATACACACCCATCTAGCATGTATTTTTATAGCAGTGTGTGCACTTTCTGAACAACAAAACTATGGAAACAAAACTATTATCCACTTTCAAACTTTCAAAATTGACAAAAACCTCATCTAATGAAATATTTCTAAATGTATTGTGCTGTGATAATGAAGTTGTATCTCCCCTTGTGTCTTCTGCAGACCTCAGTCATCAGAAATGATCAAACACACAGAAAAACCAGAGGATAAAGTGAAACCTACTTCAGCCTTTAGACTTGCACACACAGGCACACACACATCCCTTCAAGATGACACCAGACGAGTGTCACTAACCAAAGGTGAGTTTGTCCCAGAATATCACTCACGAACACAAAAGCTACAAAAAACAAATGACTCAGTAAAAGCAAAGTCATAAATAAGTCAGATGAACGGCCACAAACTGTTTTTGTCTCATGACACAGATTCACTTCTGTTCATTTTAAGGAATCTTTGTTTAAAATTGATTTTACAGTTTATTCAACATCCTTCAAGCAGCAAGTCATAAGATAAAGTGTATTTTCATCTAGAGTTTAGGGTTTTGCTTGCGCAAACAAATGAAAATTTGTTTCCACAGGCTCATTTTGCAGACTCATCTCCTCTATGGGGACACAAATCCCAAATGTCCTAAGGGTGTTTCTATTATAAGATTAAAACCAAAGTGATACAGCAGTAATTTAGTAACACACAACATTTTTTAACATGTTTTCATCAAAACTGAGAAAATAAAAAGCCTTAAGATTACAAATTTTCATTTCTATTTATAAGAATATCAGTGCATAACTCTGTGTGCCATTACAGATGCATATCGATGTGAACAAACTGACTGCAAATACAGTGTAAGAAGTATTTATTTTATATTTTGTTTATGGTAACAGAAGTCTTTATGTAATATGATTACATTAATCAAATGTTGTAATAGCTAATAACATCTGTGTTTAAGGTCATGCTTTTTATTTGAGAGTTGGGATAACATGTTTTGTGGTCATTTCACCTGACAGCCAGCAGGTGTCCCTGTACCTGACCGCTGGTTGTGTCTGCCAGATGAGGTGTGGTTGTCCATCCTGAGCCTGCTGCCCCCCAGTGATCTGTGCAGAGTGCTGCAGGTCTGCAGCCGCCTGCACACACTGGCCACTGATCGCTCGCTCTGTGAGTCTGCACTGTTAACATTTCAGCTACAGGCAGTGTTAAATATGCTTTTTGCTTTAGATGTATCAAGTTCCGAAAAGTATGTTACTCAAATAAAAGTATTTGAGTATTACCAGCAAAATTTATAGTCATTGTGCAGAAAAACTGTACTCGTTAGTGTTTTAATATGTGTGATCTTTTTGTACTGATATTACTGTTTACTAATGTGAGTTGCATTTTACTGCTGCAGTTGTTTAAGATGGAGCTAATTTTGACGAATGAAATCCACAACAATGCATCATAATCTATTGGATCTTCTTATGTTTTTTGTTGTTTGTGTTGAACCCCCATCTGAGTAAAACAATCCTACCATAGGCTTTTATGAAAGTACTTTCTCCAGATAATCTGGGAGTTTTTTTTTTTTTTGGGAGTTTATTCATCTCAGAAAGTTTTCAACACATACAGAAACACTTGATTTGTAAGTTTATTAGAAAATATTCTAATTCAAAACCGCCACCTTTCCAAATAAATGGTTTTCACTTGGCTGATGGGGCATGGAAAATTGTATTTTGGAAAGAATATAAAGCTGTCGGACCAGTGCAGTGGGGTAAAAACTACAGTATTTGCCTATGAGATGTAGTGTAGTATGAAGTTACATAAAAAGGGCACTCAAGTAGACCTATAAGTGCTAATTTGTACTTAAGTGTAGTACCTGAGTAAATACATTCAGTGGCATTCCACCACTGTTAATGAAACAGGTGAGAGGGATGTCCTGAGCTTTTCCAAGTAGGATTTCTAGCGTGTGTGTGTGTGTGTGTGTGTGTGTGTGTGTGTGTGTGTCTGTCACAGCAGATGGTGCGTTCTCATGACATAAGTACTTCCAGTGTAGCGGTGTACTGTACCACTCCCTGGACAAACAGACAGCAAGATTACTCAGACCTGCACCATCACATGCTCTCATGGTTGTGCACACACACTTTAGGTCACTGAATTACCCCAACAGGTCTGAGCATTAAAATCTTTGTCTCTCTGAAGGGAAAGATGTGAGGATTGAAAACTCCAACCTGACGGAGCGTCAGTTGCTCTGTGTGGGCAGACGTCGTCCTCGCAGTCTGTCTCTGCACAGATGCAGCGGTCTGTCTCTCACCTCCTGTGGGCTGGAGATGTTTTTCACTCTGTGTAGAAAAACTCTGGAGGTAAAACACTAAGATCAAGGCATTTCTGTATGTCTTTATGTCGGGATGCTTTATTGATCACTCAGACCGGGCAGACAGGATCAGAGACAGCTAAAAGATAAGTTGTCAGGAGTCTGGTAAAAGCTTTGAATGTTTGCCATCACATGACTTCACTGCGTGGCCCTAAAATTGTTAGACAAGAACTGCCCAATCAATAAGCCACTGTGCTGTCTGTGTGTTATGAAAGAAAATTTCCACTCAGAAGTAAGTGAAATCCTCCGTTTTGTTTTGTTTTTCTGCTGACACTGTGACCCCACATCCTGAATCCAACGGCCTGATGTCAGTGTCAACAAAACAAGTACAGTTACTTAAGCACCACAGTTACTTCCTTTTATACTCTGAAAAGTAGGAATATTACTAACAATATGTGATACATTATAAACTGTACATACTCATTCTTTGCAGAAATCGAAAAGATTGCTGATTGGACTAAATATTTAAGATTATTTCACTTACGTCAGTTACTGTTTATCTGCTGATGTAACATGCAGACTCACTCAGTTGGTCTGTCTCTTTTTTCACGTCTCTGAATGAACAGTCTGTGTAATATCCACCCATCATTTGTTACATACAGGAACTGAAGGTCACAAGTTGTACTGGCTCGGGTCTCCATGGTGACCAAATGCTTCCTCTGATTGGTCGGTTGTGCGATTATGTGACCAGTGTGGATGTGAGCTGGAGTGGAGCAACGGACACAGGAGTGAAAGCTCTGGGTGTCAGCTGCAAAGGGTCAGTTTCTCTGCTCACTCATAGAAACTAAAGTAGACTCTCTGTTGTGTTTTGATAAAGAAGAAGCAATAAATGTGTGAAAAGGTATTTAAAAGGTGAAAATATAGCTTCTTTGTCCACTCAGTTGATTCTGTTGTGTCAAAGAAGCCCCAATTATCAAAAACCTGCTATGTTTCCAATCATCAATAACAATATGGTGAAATTTTCTCCTTTTAAAAAATCAGTTTGTTTTAAAGACTCAGAAGTTGCATTTAAATCTACTTTTCATCAAAGAGCTTCTCTAGGCGGCAGGTTGTAGCTGTGTAACGTGTCAGGATTAATCTTTCACGTATCTTTCCTGCAGGATGCAACTACAATCTGTGGTCCTGAACGGCTGTCACATCACAGACGACCCGCTGATGAAACTCGTCATGAGACACAAAGAGAGGTCAGTTTATTTAAGCATTATAGAAATATGAAGTCACTATAGCTTGAGTCATAGCGGTTGTGCTTGGCAGGACACATCATACAATATTCATGTGTGCATTTGAGTTTGTTTTTCTGTCTTTGACTTGAAATAAATAAACTTTATTCATGTGTTTCTGCATGTGCATGTTTGTGTGTTACTATAGTCCCTTCAACACCAAGTTGTTGACTTTGACTGATATGATGATAATGAACTTTGTCACATCTGCATTTGATGAAATCATATTTCTAAAATACAACTTTTTTGTTGCCACAACATATAACTCATTATACTGAGGAGTTTTGTTTGTGTTCCTGCATTTGTTCATCATGGTGCTAAAACATGGACTTGACTGTCACATTTGAACATTAACCTACTTTGTTCTCCTATTATGAAATCAGATGTTATCCTGATGTGCACGGGTATGTTTCTGTTTGTGTGTGTGTTTTCACATCAGTCTGCACAGACTAGAGGTGTTTGGCTGTCAGTTTCTCACTTCATCCTGTCTACAGAAAGTATATGAGGTACCTTATTTTGAAAAGTAACCATACACAATTAATTTTGTTTTAAACTGTTCAAAAGTTGTTTGTCATCACAGAAAATATCAAATGTGCAAATACCAAATTTTTCCCTCCAATATGAATTCTTATACTTGTGAGTCAAAATGTATGCATAAATATTATTGTTATTTTTATTTTGCATAGCTGTATATGAGCTTAAAGTTACATAAGTCATTTATGGATAATGACTACTTCTGCAGTAAAAAAAATTGTTAAGGTATACGCAGGTGTATGTCATGCTGCTCTTAAGTAGGGGGACATATTTCTTATATATATCCCATAGTACTGGATCAATGCTCAGACTGATCCAGCATTTTAGGCAGATATGGAGGAACTTCTATTGCTGGTAACAGTAATGGAAAAACCCGAATGTCTGAAATGTTTTTTTTAATTTATTAAGTTACAGATGATTTAATAAAACACAAAGACTTACTTCAGCCTGTGAATGTACAGTAAATACATTTCTGTGATTTAGATTTGTCCCAACCTCCATCATCTCAACATCGGACAGGTGCCCAAAGTCAATGCACACAGTCTCACAATGATGACATCACAGCTCAAGTGTCTCATTTCACTAAATCTCACAGGACTACAGGCAGTGAGTTTTAAACTTTGAACTCTGAATCTGTTTTATATAATTAAGAGATTCCCAGCACAAAGTATTTCCTGGAGACTTATATCTCCCATCTACATCTGTTTTTACTGTAACAGGTAACTGATACCATAGTGGACACTTTACTTCAGAACTGCATCAAACTTCAGAGTTTGACCTTCAGTTCATGTCCTGGAGTCACTGACTTGACACTGCACAGCATCAGCAAACACACACCTTGTATCAGGTATCATCACACATGGCAAACACAAGCTATTTCACTTGTGAAGAAGTCTTATGTCCTTAGTTGAATTTTTATTTGAGAACCATAATACATTTTTCTGGGCTGTCAGCTGTGTTAGACTCATGCATGTTTTGGTTTATGGTCTCGACAAACTTGGTCTTGTCATCTTGACAGTTTTGACAGTGTGTGTATGTCTGTGTGTGTGTGTCAGATCCTTGGATGTGAGTTGCTGTGAGGCAGTGACAGATGCAGGAGTTCAGGCTCTGGCTCTGTGCTGTAGAAGACTTCAGCAGCTGGATCTCAGCTCCACTGGCGCAGGAAACAGAGGGTAGGACACATGCTACACAACAAGCTGAGTAGACCGTTTCTCTGTGTTGGTAACTCTATGTGTGTATGTGTGTGTGTGTGTGTGTGTGTGTGTGTGTGTGTGTGTGTGTGTGTGTGTGTGTGTGTGTGTGTGTGT
>JAPZDY010000022.1:17152704-17166442 GCA_029783645.1 Ctenochaetus hawaiiensis | reverse complement strand
TGTGTGTGTGTGTGCATGTGTGTGTGTGTGTCACAGGGTTGCTCTGCTGGCAAATTACTGCAGCAAACACCTCCATACCCTCAAACTCAGTTTCTGCCACATCACCTTGCAGAACATACTGAAGCTCTGCAGACGCTGTAAGAGGTAAACACACACATATGCACAAATGCATTTTGATATTTACCAAAATAAGATAGCCTTAATACCATGAGACCTTAAATCTAACATTTATGGGTAAAACATCAGCTTTAAATGGCATAAAACTCTTTAAGCCTCTCATAAGATATATGCACCACCAACCATGCAACAAGCAGGCCCTTCTTTTTGTCAACCAGAGATGATCGTAAAATGCCTGCTAACACTGCTAACCATCAATACAATGACCTACTGTTTGATGTGATTTCTAAGGAAACAGAAACAGATCAGCTGCTGTGACATAATTTAAAAAAAGATTTGAACTATTTATACAAAAGCATCCAACTGTTGGATAACTCTACAGGCCATAAACCAAAAAAGCATCTAAACATATCAACACACAACTAAACTCTTCTCAATGTGTCTGTCTGTTTAGGTTGAAGGTTCTCCATCTCTATGGATGTGCTCAACTCCCCACTGAGAGAGAGATCAGTGAAGTTAACACCACCGTTAGAGTTTATCCTCATTCCTGACTCACACACAAACATCTGTACACAGCTGGACAGGCTGTACACAACGCAAAAACAGCAGATAATGTTAAAAAAATCTCAATAAATGTGATGTTGAGTTTAGTTGGGTTTGAGAAAGATCATGACTCCTACTCAGAGATGAATAAAATGCATTTGAATTTGTCTGTATGTGTTTGACTGGGTGTTTGGGGATGGATTACAGATCTCCTAATCTTGAGACTCTGCTAACTGCAGACATAAAGTGTTTAATTCATATAATATAATGCAGCTGTGTTGGAAACTTTGAGAGGGTTACTGGAGTATTTTCACTTCTGAACCACATTTTACATTACAGATCAGATGTACTCAGTAAAGAAGGCAGTATTGATACATGCTATCGATCAGATACTGCATGCACAGTAGTATAAAATATATCCTTTGCATATGTAGTAGCAAATATAGTGCAAGTGTATTTACAGTAGTGTGGATGTAGTACAATTCTTCCTTTAGGATAGAAAATAGACAAATTAGCTGAATGTGTGTGAGAAAAAGTATCCATTAAAGTATTTTTTATGATGATATGAAGGATTCACTTTTTAACCTGTTTGGGGGGAAAACTTGCTAATCCTGCAGATCCCATGTGCACTGATTTTCCATCTCTTCAGCTCGCCTGCAGGGATTCTCCCACTTCAAATCCAGTCATGGCTTTAATAGCATTCGCTACACCCTCTTTGTAGGTCCAACAAAATGTGTTTTATTCAGGAGTGTAATCAACGCGAATAAGGGAAGGGTATAAAGGTGAAGAAGCAAAAGGATTGAGACTAATCGTGGAGCTGCAGTCTCCGAACCATTAGTGGTGGGATTCTTTCAGACATGTCGGATAATGTTTTCCTTTTTCCGACATACCAAGCTGGCTTTCAACCGTCTCTGATTCTCAGGAAATGCAGTGTTAAATTTAACTAGTAATGCAGTTAAACTCCAGATTGCGGCTATTCTAATCGTGATTTTATCTGATTTTAATTATCTGCAACTGAGTGTAACACTGTCTTCTAAAACCATATGAAGGAGGGAAAACCATGGCATCAAAAAAGCTTATGAGTAAAGAAGAAAAAAGACACCTGAGTTCGCTCTTTCATGCCTACGATGAGGATAATTCAGGGCAGATTGAAAAAAATGAGTTCACAACCATTTGTAAAGAGCTCCATGTCCCGTCTCAAGAAGTAGACAAGATATTCAACCGCCTGGATGTCAACAAAGATGGCACAGTGACTTTAGAAGAGTTCATCAGTGGCTTCAAACACCAGGAGGATGAAGACAATATTAAATTGGAGGATGCGAACTCCTCAAAAAGTGAGGGAGAACATTCAGGCAATGAGCAACAGACCATTTCCAGGTAAGATAACCTATTTAAAAATATATGTCCATGCAGAATATGTGCAGTGCAGAGTGCAACAACTTTTTACAGACATGAAAAAGAAGTAGAAAGTCAAACTACCAAAATTATTGTATGTAAATCTACCTGAATCTGCCAGGAACAATGGGTTTTATTCCATCTAGAAAAATAGAATATTTATAAGTAATTTCAGTATTTATATTAATAGGTAATTTATAAGGGATTCATGAGTAATATTTATAATCTAAACATAAATGTCTGTTACAGTTCAGGCCCTAAATGTATAAAGTCTGATTAGATAAGAGTGAGTTCACTGTTTAAGTTTCTACAGGCTCAGTGATCTCTGGCAGCAAGTTTGTGAAAATTTACTTCAAACTCAATCGAAATGGGCCCCTGAGATGATTTTTGTACCTTATCATGAGGCTCTGCCTTATTAAGAGGCCCTGTGTCCAAATCTAGCTTTGACTCCTCTAAATGTCTGTTGATATTGTGATTACATGATGCACTTGATCAACTTTTAACCAGACTAAGTGGGGCACACACACACACACACATACACTCCTTGGGCCTTGCTTTGATGTTATACAAGATAATAAAAGGCTACAAGGTGTTCATGGAAAAAAAAAACTTCCTTTAAGTCTTAAACAAATACTGAAAACAAAAGCCAAAGGTTGGGGGTTTTTTGGTAAAAAATCAATAAGTATTTCCAGAGATAGGTCTATAAATCACACTGAGTACAATATAAAAGTAAAAGTGTTAGATCTAGAAACTGATTTGTAGCAGTTTTGGGAGATTATACAGTATCGTGATCTCTAGTTCTACAATTTCTGAAGTTTATTCAACTGCAGGCTATTAGCTTATCTTAACAATGAGAGCACCTTGGCCCGAAGCCCAGACCTCTGTATAATGAGAGAGAGGAGGGAATACGCACCTCTACCTCTCTATTACACACTCACACACACAGCCTACTGATGGCTGGCGCAAGACAGAGAAGCCTCTCTGTCATTTTGGTTGATTACTGGCTGCATCAAACTGAGAAATTATTCGATGAAGACAATACAGGAGCGAAATCGTCCAGTTTTGACATATTAAATAGTTTAAAATGGGTTAATCGATAGTTTTTCAGTGCATTATATGCATAACAGCTGTCAAGATGTTGGAATGAGAGCCGAAAGATTTGGAGTTATTTTTACGGTCCGCGCTTTTCCAGAGAATCAAACACTGAATTTGACAAAAGGTTTCTAAGTTCCTCTCAGAGGTCAACTTAAGTTACTGAAACGCCTCCTTTTCTTCCAGCCAGCCACAACCCTCCATCAAGGCTATGAGCGCAGAGGAGCAGAGCCGGCTGTGCTCACTCTTTCACACCTACGACGTGGACAACTCCGGGCGGATCGAGAGAAACGAGTTTCTCACCATCTGCGCGGAGCTGCAGGTGTCCGCTGCAGAGGCCGAGCACATATTCAACCAGCTAGACGTCGACAAAGACGGAACCATCACCTTGCTCGAGTTCATCAGCGGCTTCCACGACCGCTACGAGGAGGCCATGGAGTCGGAAGGGGGAGAGATGTCCGCCGCCTGGGATAACTTCGAGAGGAAAATGGGCGAACAGGCCAGGTTCATCCCCAGGTGAGAGCGCGCACCTGTCCGCTGGGCAGTGAGAGAGGTGTTGCTGTACAGATAGGTGGATGAAATATGGAAATGTTTAGATGATGATTTGAATGTGTTTAACAATGAGCGCAGTGTGCGCAAAGATCCCCACATGGAAATTGAGGAAATGTTAAGCGGAATTACTGAAAGAACGATCCAAAACGCAGAAACCTGTGAGAGGGGTCAAGCATTAAAACTGAGAGAGAAACTAATGTAACAACCCACGTTATTTGGATAACATGCAAAGATTGTGACTTTCTGTCAAAGAAAGAGAGGAAGCGTCTGTGATGAACTGAATGTAAGTGTGTTTGAGTTCTTTTTTGTTTCCTGAATACAGGTCGTTATAATCCAAACAGAGATAAAGAAGCTTTCATGTTGACTCCTGTGGATCTGCTGACGCCAGATCAGTGACAACTGAGACGTCACTTCACATGATTATTCCATTAATCCATTAGACAAATGATCAAACATAGTTTAACCATAGGTTTTTAACTCCATCTGTTTAATATGGTTCAACCTTAATACCTGGACAGTTTATGAGTCAGAAGGAGGACTTTTTTCATCACTGACATTTTTCAGTTTAAACAAAATAAAAGAAGGGAGTTTGTCTTTTCTCGGCCATGAACTGACTTTAGTACAGTTTTTTTTGTTTTGGTTTTTAATCTTGAGATTAATAGGATGACAATTGAAAACAAACTAAGCCTTCACTTCTTCATTCACATCTCTCTGTTGAGTTAACATGTTTTATTAAACTGGTGTTCAGTCAGAATCATTTTAAATGGATTTTCTTTGTGTCAATTATGGATGACGAAGTAAAAAAACATATTCTCAAATTTAAACTTAAAACTATAGCACTGCCTTTAAAAACAACAAAACGCCTATTTGAATGGTGGCATAATGCATTATCAGCACTTTTTAATAACGGCATGATTCAATTACGATTCAATAAATGACAAATTAATTGCCATATTTGTTTGTGAGGCAAACCCCCACAATGTTTTTTTTTTTCAGATCAATATGTCTCTGGTTTTCTCACATGTTTTCCGAAGGCAAACAGGGAAACTTTTTTTATTACATCTTTGTACAAATAAGGGGGATGGATCTTTAATTATTTTGGGGGGAAATCTCTACTTTTTCAAATACCAAAAATATTTTTTATCACCTGCAGTTTTACTGGAGAGAGTTTGAGTTAAATTCCTGAATCTTTGTATGGAGGGATCTAATACATATTTCAGCTGTTTGTCAGTTGTGCAGTCAGCTGTCTGTTGTCCATTTATCTTTCATCTGATTCGCCTATGATAAAAAATAAAGCTATCAGGTTTTTAATTCAGTGCTTCCCTAATGAATTTTTGTTTCCTTTCACTACTAAGTACTGAGTAATTAACCTGATGGATATCCTCGATTACTTATTCTTTGCCCAAATTGTTTCTGATTCAAATTAAGATTTTTGCACATTTTCAATTGTATCATTTTGGCTGGTCTTGCATTCTGCTTGTGTTCAGCTGTTTGGTTTCTTAAGAAAAACATGCTTGTGGTTGTGGTTCCTGGTTTTGGGATCAGCACCAAAAGTCAGGTACTTAATTGGTGAGGGAATCCAAAAATGTTTACCAGTGGAGGCGTTTCAGACCTTTATTTACATATTTAACATCATTTTATTTTGTTTTATGTTTGTGCAGGTTTTAGTTATATTGGTGGACGTGTGTGTGTGTAGCCTCGGGGATAGCATGGGATTCATCCTCGTGCTGATGTTCTGTGACATAGAGACATTGATAGTCACAGCAGTGTCATCTGCTAAATACACTCTGTTTTTTTCCCGCAGTTCTGGTCACTGTTACATCGGTCAGCTGAGAACGAACAGTTTGTGAGTTGGAACACACAGTGAGCTTCAGACAAGTGTCAGTTTTTCGAGGGAATAAAGAATATTCTGTCTAAATGTAAAATAGCGTGTTTTAGGGCAGAAAATCAGTTACATTCATGCTTTTTGCTGAGTGAGTCTGATGTAATGAGACTCTTCATCTTTCAGCTGATAGTCACCGGAATTAAAATGTGCACTAGAAGGTGGCTGTCCTAAGAAAAGTCCTTTAATTTCTTCAATGTGTCCCTCATTTGGGATTGTTTTGAAATACTTGAGATGTATTCCTGTATAGGCATCAATTTGAGTGAGAGTACACTCAAGTGACCTGTCATTTGTTTGTGAAAATTTTGGTGTTGATTTAGCTTCGTTAACATGGATGGACAGCCAGCCAGTCTTGACTGGATCCTACTTGCATGACTTTAGCTTTGTGCAAGACGAGCCAAAGGGTTTAATGAACTGAGCGGAGTAGTCATATCTCTGGTTTATCCTCTTTGCTTAAGTAGTGAACACTGTTAAACACTGTTTCCATTGCATTAAAACTTTATGGGATGACAATGATTGTTCCAGCTATTAGTCCATTGCTAAATGCATGAAAATATGAATTAATGGTCTTATTTATATTTTCTTAGGCAAGTGTCTGCGGTATAAGTGAGATATAGCCAGATGAGATGCACATTATAAGGATTTAAATGGATGAAGCATAGGCAATAACTGTTAAACGGGCAGCTGATAGTAAGGCATTATATCCCTTACTTATCATGCAGCTGTTTCTGTTTCCAGAATTTTTATTTCCTCATGTTTTGGACTTTAAAGTGTGTTTATTTAAATAAGTAACTTAACATTCTTTCAATTTATTTCTACAGCCTGGTTTTATGATCACAGATAGGTGCCTCCAAAACTCATAAGGAAGAATTTATCATTTTTGATGAATATAGGTGAGATAAGTAATGAATGCAAATAGTGCAAACATTTTAAAAAAAGGCAGGGTTGCACAGTTGAAGTTTATTTAAAAAATTCAGGTCACCTGACATGACGTCTGTGTCATTTCTTTGAAACTTGAGTTTTTCTGACTCTCATCCTGCAATGAATCACCCAAACAAAACATTTGCATTTCCTGACGCCTGTTTGCATAATATCTCATGATTTTCTCAGGAGGTCAGATTGTTCTTCTGAACATTATCAGTTACAACCTAACAACAGTTTCTATGTTCAGCTTGATTATCTCTGCTTGTTTGTGTGTTTCTTTTATGATCAGTTTGTGTGTGACACTGCATGACGAAGCAGCGAGCGTGTGTCACCGTAAGTTATTGACATGCAGGCAACAGTGTCTATATGCTTTAGCATTACAGCCAGTCCGCCCTGTCAGAAGGCAAACACACCAACACGCCCTGCAGACTTATATGACCCACCTTCAACATTGTGCTGCGACACATAGCACTTCATGAAAACTGTCACAATGATGAACTCGACATACATGTGATAAACCGAGACATTGTCTATTAATCAGCTTAAGTTATCAAGAAACTCCATCAACGTATAATTTATGTTAAAATATTTTTTAAGATATTTCTTTAAAGGAATAATTCAACATTTTGAGAAATATGCATATTTGCTTTTTTGCAGAGAGTTAGACAGGAAGATTGATACACTCTACACATACTCTACAGCCAACAGCCAGCTTAGCATATTTACAGGATAAAGTGGAAAACAGCTAGCCTGGCTCTGTTATATAACTTTTTAAATTTCAGGTTTATTGGGATTTTCCTTGAGTAGAGCTAGTAACTTCCTGTAGTCTATTATCTCTCTGCCTCAAATCCGGTTGCGTAAATTAAAATATTTACAGTCTGATATATTCCAGATATCTTCATCAGATTAACTTTATTTGACTCAGTGAAATCACTGACTAGATAAGACATCTATCATCTGTGATCTGTCTGTCATACATTTTAGAGCTGATAAAGGCATTTTTTACTCACAGATGACTGATGTTAAACTCATGTTGTTAATGAAACAGAAAAACCAGCAGAATTCTTAAACATAAGGTCTGAATCATAAGGTCTTGCTTGGGATCAGAACTGATGTCAAAACCTGATTGTCTTCCAGGAATGAACAGGCAGCCACGTTGTACCAGAACATCAGTCTGACTGAGCCCAGACTGATACCTCAGCTGGAAAAGGTCATCATAAACTTCACCAAAGAGATCAAACAGCAGAACTCAGAGATGGAGAACCTGGCTCTCGCCATCAAACGGTGGGAAAGAATATCAGTGTTTATATGAGATAACACTTAAAACCTGCATGACTTTGGTTTACCTGCCTGTCGATCTCTGTGTGCTGGGTTTATACAGTTTAACATCAGTTCCAGTGAACCGTAAATATATTTGTCTTGCTCCAAATTTTGGGAAAAGTACAAATTTAGTTATTTGATAGCAATAAATGCAGTTATGGTCTGAGATAAATTCACAGAATGTTTCTAAAGTTGGAGATTAGGGCCTGGTGGTTGACTAGCTGGGATTGTCTGAGTCTGTTACACTGGACAAAGCAAATTATACTTGATAGAGATGGCTTTTATACAAGACATTTTAAAGAGCTGGCAGTAAGTAGGATAAGGTGGCATATAGAGAGGAATGAATGGAGGTTTCTGGTGTGCAGTAAAATGATGCTTTTACTGTTTTGTAGAGCGCAGGATCAAGCAACGATGCAGCTCAGTGAGATGGAGGAGGAGATGGACCAGCGTATTCATGCTGCAGAGAGAAAAACACGAGAGCAGGTGGGACACACACACACACACACACACACACACACACACACACACCTGAAAAACAAAAACCTGACTTCTTGATCTTGTTTCAAACATCCAGGTTCATGTTTTTGTTTCTTTTGAGTTTATTTAAGCAAAGTGATAAGCAGAGTGTGTTTGCTCTGCTCTTCCCTCATGTCAAACATACATTCACAGCTGAACATCAGATCACTGATCCAGACTCAGACACGCCCCCCTGCCCTACCGATCAGCTGGGTTTCACGACTCTGTGCAGGCAGCTTGAAGGGTCTGGGGCTAGTTTTAATTTTAGAGTTTAAAATGATGAGAGATAGTGAGGATACTTGATAGAAAGTTATGAATTAGTTTATATTTTAGCTTTTTTTTACATCATTTGTAAACTTGTAAAGCAACTGGATTATAAAGCTGGATACATTTCCTGGAATCTGTTGAAACACATTAGAAAGTATGTGAAATGATAAGATTCGATAACAATATTTAACTTTCCATCACTTAAATGAAAAGTGAAATGACTGACATCAGTGACAGAATACCAGTACAGAGTTGTTAAGTATCAAAACATCATGTTTTATGACACGTGTATTCATTTAATTTTTTTTTTTTGGTCCTGATGTATCTTTCAGGCATGTCAGGGAAATATAAACTCTGTCTTATCACTGTGTGTTTAGAAAGTTATGTAAGTGTACCTCATTGACTCGGCTAACTCAGGAGCTCCTGTTTATTTTGTGTAAGAAAAGCACACAAAATTAGTGGGCACTCACCTGTATTCTTTCACACTGTATTGCATAAGGCCACAGTAACAGTGGTACTAATTTTTGGAGACTGTGAACAGATAAACATATCGAGCGGTCTGAATCAAAACGTACCTTGAAATAGTACAAATGAATGTGTCACAGAAATGCAGAGGGACACATGCATACTTTTGTAATAAAACAACACAAACTATTGTGTAAATGCAACTAATTGATTGTTTATTTTTGTGTGATTTTGTTTGCATGTGTATTTTTGCAGGAGAAGAAGCGATCAGAGGATGCACTGAATGAGTTACGAAGGAGTTATGAAACTGAAGTGTGTGAGCTGCAGTGTAAGATCCAGAGGATGCAGATGGTAAACTTAACTCACCATCAACGCATATTTACATTTTTAGAACCAGCTTAATGTAAATGAAGATACTCGATGTTGTGTATTTCATAATCATACAAGCCCAATGAGATTTGAATCATGAGCGGCATGTAGAGAATAGGAAGGATTTGCACTTAAATAATGTTAGTTGTATGTTAAAAACAATCATTTAGTTCTTATTTTGCTTAATTTTTCTTTAATTGCACAGGAAACATGCATAAGCATTTGACCTGTTTTAATGCAAAACAGTTTTTACAGAAAAAAATTCTCTTATTTATCTATCAGATATCAAATGCCTTAAAACTTCTCGCCATTCATCAAAATTACCTTTTCAAAGTATTATTTCTTAATAAAATCTCATCATGCCTTTCATTGGCTTAATAGTATTTCTTTACCTTTGCCTTCATGTAGTTTGTTCAGATCTCCACCACTCCTTCCTCCGTCTCTAACCTCGCCTCCATCGCTCGCCTACTTTTTCAACTCTGTTCATCAAACACACAAACTTAATTAGCAGCTTTGCTATCTGGCAAACTGTTCTGAGTATTGTTTAAAGTGCAATAAATATAACCTGCATCACATCTGATATACCTTGTTTCACAGTGGCCCAACTCCACACATTTGAAGGATTGTTTCCTTACATTACATGTTAAAGCTTAGCTGTCTGAATCAGTGTTTGTGAAACTGTCAATGACACATTGCAGTTCTAAGGTGAAAAAGACGTGTTGTTTTTTCCTGATATCATTTCATTCATAATGTGTCTTGTAAAACATAAATAAGACCAAATGAGTATTTTAACAAGGTTAAAAACTTGTTTTTCCTCTGTAAGGGGTGTTTAACTGTGTTGAGTGTGTTTTGGGGAAAAAATGCAGATGTGCTTCACAGTTGAAATTTGGTCTTTTATAAACACTGGCTGCATTCACAAGAACCTCATCCAGGACTAATTTCTTCTTATGACGTCAAATCCAAATGTCAGCTGCACTCACTTGAATGTACTTATTGATACCTTAGAGTTGCCATGGTTGTGTGTATGTGTGTGTAGGAAGTTTCACTTCACTGTGATCACTGTTTGATTTAGGTAAAAAAAAAGTGTAATCCTTAACATGTGAACTTGTCTTTTAGATAGAGGAGAAGTACAAGAACATCACTGTGAAAGACGAGAGCCCAGCTTTGAAGAAGAAGATCAGTGAGCTAACACTGGTGAGACTCAATAAACCAACCATTTTATAACATAATGCTTCTTTCATTTCAGTTCATTTTATAAGTAGTGTGTCTCTGCTCCTCATTTATGACACACATACTCATCTGCAGGAGAACCAGAGGTTAAAACAGGACCTGCTGAAGTCTCAGACCAAAGTCGCCTGCCTGCACAGTGAGATGGACTCGCTGAAGACGGAGCTAACTGACCAAAGCATCAGCTCTGAACGGTGAATTCAGTATCGTCTGGTCTGGTTTTGTTTTGTTATCTGTGTGTGCTGAGTGCTGATGTTCATATTTCTTTTCTTTATTTACTTATTACAAGACTTAGAAGTTCAGGCAAGTGAACCTTGCCATCACATGTTATATAATACACACATCATTTTCCTCCCAAACACACCCGCTATCACAGTGTAATCTCTGATAGTCCTTAACTAAACTTTCTGAGCTGTAAAGCATGTTTCCCACACTTTTTTTTGCCCTCACTTTAAGATCAGTGTGAACCTGAGAATAAAACTATTTGCTTCCTCTTCTTCATGATAATGAGCTCCAAATTCTCACACTTTCCGACATTTTCGACTTTATTCTTTTATTCAAAAAATATATTTTTTTAGGGGGAACAGGTTTACCAATCTGACCCTAATCTGCTGATCAAACAACCCCACTGTTTAGAAGTTTCGTTGCTGAGACACACAGAGAGACGGAGGCCACACCCCCCGCTGACTGATTGACATTGTGTTCATCCCTGAGAGATGTTTTCATTTTGTCACAGCCGAAACAGGATATCCTGGACTGACTACACACACACAATGACTTCTTTAGAGGCGTTGCCTGGCAACAGAAGCAACAGGGCCAGCAGCAGTATGACACTCGGCCTCCATGGACCATCCCAGTGATAGTGTTTACATTGTCATTTGTCCATATGTGAGGTGTCTCGTGATAATCATAAATGAGGCGTAATGACTTTGAGTGGGTCAGTTGA
Organism: Ctenochaetus hawaiiensis; assembly: GCA_029783645.1. Lineage (NCBI taxonomy): Eukaryota > Metazoa > Chordata > Actinopteri > Acanthuriformes > Acanthuridae > Ctenochaetus > Ctenochaetus hawaiiensis. The sequence goes on along the minus strand of JAPZDY010000022.1, from coordinate 17,154,827 downwards.
TGGGCTGTAAAAGATTATGTGGTTTTTATGACATTAACTGGTTTACAGAGGCACCAGAAATATTTCACTTCCTTTTTAGTGTCAATATCAATGTTAGAGTGTCTTGATTATTGTTTATCCTCATGAGGCATGTGTTGTTAAATTTACACAGAGGATTTCCTTTGTGATGCAAAGAATTAATTTTTTCTTGGCACCAAATTATAAAGGCTTTATTTAATTTTAAAATTCATAATTAACAACTGGATTTTTCTTGCAGAGACGAGGAGCTCATGAAACAGTTTTCTGATGAGAGAGACATCCTGGAGAGCCAGATCGAGATTCTGCAGTAAGTCAGGCTCTCATTCACACTGACTGTTGTTTAGGTTTCCTGTCAGGGAGAGAAAAAGATCTTACTGAACTCAGAAACCTTGTGTAGGATTTAGTGACATCTAGTGGTAAGGTTGGAGAATGCAACCGATTTAATATCCATCCCCTCACCTCCACCTTTTAAGCGTAAAGGAGAAAATAATATTGTAGTAGATACCCATAAATCCTACACAATTAACAATGAAATATAGTTGAGAATGAACAGTAGCTGTAATGATTTTTTGTCTGTGTTTGTACAGAACAGCCAACAGGAAGCTCCATGACACCAATGATGGCTTGAGGGAGGCTCTGGAGAGGATCACCAGGGTAAAGCTGGAAAGTTAATCAAAAAACAGTCGAGTTAAGAAATTTAAAGAGGCTGCTGTTATTTCACGCACAGAGTTCTGATGGACTCCATATAAACCTGAAATTCTGGCACTTCTTAATATGAATAATAAGTTTACTTTTGGGTCATTTGACTGGATCTGTCAAGACAATAAAGTTGAATTGTATCCTGATAGTCCTCAGCCTCGTGTTTGATTAATTGGGGTTTTCTGCATCTCTCTTTGCTGACTTTATATTTTTGGATGCATTTTTCTGTCTTCATAGCAAGAAGAGAGGACAATCTTGGTTTCTTCTGCTGCTTAAACCTATTTCTGTAATCTAAATAAGCTAATAAGGACATTCACTGAAACAACAGATGCATGTCCTGGAACAAATTTCAGCAAAACAATCACAACATCACAGTGTTTCACATCATCAGGCAGCAATGAAATCACAAGTTATGTCACACAAACAATAGAAAACTCATTTTTAATTGTTGTGTGTTACAGTCTGGTAGCGGAGGCTCACCAGGAGAAATAAAGGACAGAAGCAGAAGTAAAAGCATCTGCTATGCATCCCCGTATGCATTAATGGATAGGTAAGAAACACAAACAATGCAGATGGTCAAGAAGAAGTGCTTCTCTCTCAGTATTACAGTGTATAATCTTAAAGCAGAGTTGTTATTGTTTAGCACCCACATTTCTTTATTCTCAGTTGCTTTGAAACTGAAAGTTTAAGGTTAAGGTGAAGCTTTAGGAGGATTAACTGTTACTAGGTCAGTAGGTTTACTTTAGATCAGGTTTCTCAGGTTTAAACATTTGCATCTACGTTGCAAAAGGGATTTGCTTAAGTACATAGTGACAAATGTCAAATCAAGATGCTTCTGCTTAGAATTCTGCTTTTTTCAAGAACATATATCTTTTTTATATACATAGTAGTTAAGTGAATGTTGAACATGGTGGTAGACCCGCCAGAGATCTTGCAGGACTGCTTTTTTTGTAATCAAGGATCCTTCCTTCAACTTACCAAGTGTTTGTTTTCCCGAAACTAAACACATCTTAACTACGGAGTGTCACAACAGCTCGTTGCGGTGAATACATTTTTTTATGACCAAAAAGACAGAGAAAATGCCCACGGTAAAGTGTTTTACAGACATTTGCGGGTATAGTAACAGGCGTGCTGGAAACTGTCACTGACAAAAGCATTATTAATACAGTATATACATGTACACACACAGTAAACTGTATTGTAATAATACACACACTGTATAATAGACGCAGATCCTCTACAGACCATTGGGATTACATTAAGTCCAATATGACATTGATTAGGTTTCAATAAAAATAGATATCAAACTTAGTGTTTTTGGGAGAGTGCATACAGACAATAGTAAAGTGTATCCGTATCATGTCCAATATATTAGTATTAGCAATAATGCATAAATATGTGTCAGT
>JAPZDY010000022.1:17107709-17125975 GCA_029783645.1 Ctenochaetus hawaiiensis | reverse complement strand
GGAGGGAAAGAAAAGACCAAGAGGGAAAAACAAACAAACACAGCTACCCTGTGCCCCCACCTCTGCGACACGTAACAGTGTGATAGCACCTTAAAAGGTGAATTAATCAGGAATAACATGTTTCCAGGAAAATGTTAAGACTGCCTACCATTTACCATAATCAAATGCTAAACCAGCAGCTGCTAATATTGTCATTTCCAGGTGAAATAAGGGTGTTATTTTTTTTTAAAATGTGTTACAACCAATTTTCTAGTTAAACTTGGTAACTTCTTTTGCCAGCATAAGTACATGAAGTCACAAATAACCATGTATGTAAATGTATCTGGAGTATTAAATGCAGCACCCTGAAAAAGTTACCATCCTTTCCTTCAGATTTTAAGGAAAGTAAATAAGCTTGTAAGCTCATGCACGACCACTTTTTGGGGTCATTAGATTTCTCTTTAAGATCTCATTTAAGAGATTTTGTTTCATGTCAGCTGCAACATGTGAGAAATGTTGACTTCAAACATCATTCAAACATCAACATTTTATTTGATAAACTAAAAAATCAAAGAAATACGCAGTTATGCTTAAATAATAACATAAAGGCTGTAGCAATAGCAATCGTGCTAAGTATAGTCATTAAAATAATGTTATCGCAGTAGCAGCAAACCATTACCTGTGGGGCTGGAGCCTTTCAAGCTGCCCTCTCTCAAGCAGAAATCATCTTTAGTCAAGCTGCTTGTCGTGTCAAGTGGCGTCACACTCACACTAATACTTACAAATGCTGGATCCTCTTCAGGTAAATTTCTGAATCACTGTCATTACCAGATGCTGTTGATCTGAAGACTAAACGTTCCCATCATGCATACATTAGGTAATGTACAGAGCACCACTTCACCACAGTGCCCCTCACTGTGCCATGTCAGTGCAACCTGTCTTGTCTTTTTACATGTTTGTTCAAAGGCAAGATGGTGACAGTAAAGGCCTAATATGCACTTTCAGGTTTTAGTCACTAAAATTGTGTTTGAGTTGAAGTAACCACACAAAAAAAATCACAACTTAACTGAAGTAGACTCCACTTTGCTTCATCTTTTGATGCTTCAGGCTGTGAATAAATGACTTGTGTAATGTTTTAGGAGTATTTTTGACTGACTCACTTCAGTTTATGCTAGCACACCAAAATCCCCATCACAATGCTGAAGACTGTTGATGTTTTTTAAAAAGCAAACAGCACTCAGGGCCATGCCTGTACAACTCTGGAAATAAACCAGAGGAAGTTTCTTATGTACACAGCAAGGTGCAGACCTTGCAGCTTTGTGTGCTGGAGAGGAGCAGTATGTGAAAAAACCAAAGGAAACGCAAGCACACATACAGTAAAAACAACACTGACGTTTCCACTATGCTGCATTTTTTTGTTTAACCTTCACCAGCACAAACAGATAATTAGACTTTGACTTCAACTTTAAAAATCAATATTGTATCAAATGTGCTAACGCAAACTGGCACTGTGATTTAAGATGATTTAACGGTGTAATAAGTACATTTTGCTTCATTATTTTAAGCATTCCCCTTAGAAAGCAACACAAGGACAACCATTTCCCTTTTATCGCTACTGAGCAGTTTGGGAATTCAGTTTAATGCACTTTTAAAGTCTATCATTTTCATGGCTAATTCTCTAAACTTTCACTTTCCATCACAGTTATATATTCTGGATGCAAAAGATTTCATCAGTGAGGTCCTATCATATTCTTGTAGCAACCAAGAAAGTCAAACATCACTCCAGTTACAAAAAAACACATTTATTGTCTAGATATTTCAATCAATTTAGATTAGCTAGCATTAAGACCATTTAGTATTTCTCCTGATTAGACGTTTCTTTTCCATGTAAAAGACGTACAAAAACAGTTTGTTATTTCTAAAGCATGTCCTGTAAGAAAAAAAACAGATATATACATTTTTACAAACATTCAACAGACAAAACAGATTTAAAAAAAAAAAAAACTAAGCACAAGGTCATGAAATTAATGAGTTTAAAATGGCTGAAACTAACTGACTCCTTCCTGAAGCAGAAATACAACTGCACCTTTGCTAATCTGCTCAATAAGAACAACTTGACAAATAAATTAATCTGCTTTTATCTTAATTAAGTGAAAAGACAGCATGACACAGTTGTACTTTTCAAGGCAATTTCATAAATGTCCTACATTCAAGATTATTAGAAGAAAAGAATGACAGTATTTTTCAAAGAAAAAAGGCAACAACATTTGTTGAGTGAAAATAGCGGAAAGGACTTTAAATGTGCTTGAAGACAAGATTAATTCACTTGTCAAGATGTTCTTTCTGAGTATAGTTGGTCCCTGTTTCTGAAGCGTGATTAAGCGTCTCATTAAGTAAGACATCATGTGTTTTAAATAAGGGTGACAAAGGCAGGGTCAGACAGAACTCACAACAGTGAGGAACTTATGAACTAATTTTAAAGGAGACCACAAGCGAGTGAATTCCATTAAAAATCAACAGAAGGGACACGTCCATGTGAAAAAAGACTATTTGTAAATCTGAAGCTATACCCAAACTGACCTGTGAAAAATACTGAGTCACTGAAATGTAAAGGTGAGGCTCACTCTGCCAATGTATGCAGCTGATGACGCTGTGGCTCAAGTACAGAGCAGAAGAGCTGAAAAGCTGGGAGATATTCCAGTATGTAGGATTATGTTGCTTGTGCAGAAAAGCTATATGGAAAAATGTAAGTAAGGAAATGGTTTGTTGAAACAGGTACAGCAGGCAAGGAGGATCAATGGAATTTAATCTCTGAATCTTTTTTCTCATCAGGTTTCCACTAATTTATCTTTTGACCAGAATCATTAATTCTGAGGAGAGAAAAAAATGGAGTAACATCATCAAGAATATGTTCTCCTCTTCTGGAAGCTTATTTGGTTTGAAAGCTAATTTTTCTTCAAAGTACATAAATGCTTTTGGGTGGCATCTAAAATGGGTACGAATTATGGACACATGCGTCACCTCATGAGGATCAAACTAACCAATCACAGAAATAAACAATACTGTGATGTTAGACACGTCAACACGGCCTCAGCATGTTTAAAACTGTCATTGAGTGTGTATATGTATGTGTTTGTGTGTGTGTGTGTGTGTGTGTGTTTTACAGGAAGCATATAGGTGGACAGCTACCACTACAGTGCAGTTAGTGAGGATAGGACTTACTTTTTAAGACAGAAAAGGTACTTCTCAGACAGTGTAGGCATATCAGAACAGCAAGCTGAGGTTCTAAGGTCAGAGAGTCAGAGCTGAGCATTGTAAAATACAAAAGCGCATGTTCTGCATCCACTGCGTTGCTGCTCCTCCTCCATCTCTCCATCATTTCATCAGTCTGTCCACATCTTCCTTATTCCATCTGCCATTTGTTTATATATTCAACCATCTGGTTCCAGGGCCTCTAACCATGGGTAAGACACTGAATCAAGTGTGTTTTCGAATCTGATGTTTCGTACAGTGTTCTCCAGAAGAGTGGATCCCAGGAAAGACAATGCAGTGTCCCCTTCTTGGTTCAGTCACTGTCCAGTCCTTGTAACTGATCCCTGTGCAGTCCATAGCAGACAGCAGTAGATACATGAACATCCACATAATTTCTGTCCTTCCATCAACATCCAGCTGCTCCAGTTCATTCCTGGTTGATTTGGAGTTACAAATACAGACACAATCGACATGTGCGTGTAAAATGTTAATCTCCTTGTGTGTTTCCTTGGCTTGTGTGACAGAAAAATGAAGATGACATCAGAGTCACTCTGCAATTTCTCTAGAAACATTTTGGATGCGAGGGGAAAGATCAAATGTCTTTGCTTTCTTTCCATATTTTTAGTAGATGACCTCATAAACAGTGGCCTTCTTGTCCCCTGAACCTGTGACGATGTACTTGTCGTCCACAGAAATGTCACAGCTTAGCACTGAGGATGATTCTTTAGACTGAGGAGAGAGAAAGAGATGTTGTTTACAAGCAGTCACATCACATCCAACTTTTGAAAATATGCTCTTTTAGAACTATAATCATCCCTGCTGCTCTCATTTTAATCAATATTGCTGACTGGTTTGTAAAACCCAGTAGCTTTCACAACATGTTTGATGACGCTGTCACAGTGAAACCTGCTGATGCAGCACATGAGAAAAGGAAGTGCTACCACACTACACAACAATATTTCACTGCATATTGCAACAGCGTGCATATTTGCAACTTTCCTCTGTCATCAAAGCTGTAAAAGCAGAGTCGAGAATGCTCTTTTAAGGCTAACACCCTGACACTTTCATGGTGTCCAGTGATTGATGCAATGCAGTGCAGGTAGAAAAGTATGTTGACGTTTTTGAGCTGAAGCAGCAACTTCAGAGAATTTTACGTAGTTTCTATGTAAATATACAGTATTATAAAATGAATAAAATGATCGGTTGTCCCAACCTGGAATATGCTGGCTCCATATGGTGTCCTCCATGCATTCAGTAAGTTATCCTTTCCTGTGCTCACAAACCATTTACCTGAGTAGAGACACAAATGTGATAAGCAAAGCAAAATGGCAGACAATAACAAAACAAGGAATTTTCTATCAGTAAAAAAAGGAAAGTGTCTTGTTAAATGGAATGGAGAAATACTATTAAAAAAGAAAAAAAATGCAGTTTTGCTGAATTTTCTATGTTGCATGTCATATCTCTGGCTCTCTTCTATTGTTTTCTGTCTATCATTTTTTTTTATCTATTGTGATTTTCTATTTATTTGATATAGACAGCTGAAAAGAGACAGAAAATTCAGAGAGAGACGATTACATGAAAATTGCTCAGGCTGAATTTGGACCTGAGCTGTTGCAGCAAGAATACAGCCTCATTACACAACATGGTAAATGCTCTAGCACGATATAAAGGCAGACTACAAAATGGAGAATGGAAAGCAAGTAAAAGAAAGACTAAGTAGGCCAAAAACAAAACAGGCAGATGCTTACCACAGTAGGCAAACTGCAGGGAAAGAACACAGCTTTCATGTAAGTGAAGCTGGTATTTGTCAGGCTTGGTAACATGAAGGACCTCAACATTGCTGCTCTCCATTCCCACTGCAAGCCACTCTCCTGTCGGACAGTAGCCGAGAGAGAAGATCTGGACAGAAGAGAAAGGAAATTAAGTATTTCTTGGGATTTCAAAAAAAAAACATTCAATGCAATCCAATTTTTCAAGGTAAGGGAATAAAACTCAGTTTGCTGATGTGAGTATACCTGTGATGTGAAGTCATGCTGCTGCAGCTGCCGTCCCTCTCTCAGATCCCAGGAGCGCACAGTGTTATCGAGGCCTCCGGTCCACAGCTTGGTGCCATCATTGGAGATGTCAATACAGCTGGCTCCATCTGTGTGGCCCTGGAACTGCCTGCAGGATACACACATACATACTGAATTAAACAAAGACAGAAATGTTTAAACAAAGACACCACCAAATGTGAAGAACTTGCAGTATTTGTCATCAGCAGTCAGTCTTGTAGTATTATTGCTAAATATTCTGCCTCACTGACACAACTTGAAATCATTAAGTTTAAATTTGCAGCAAGTCTGTTAATTCAGAAAGGTCAGTGCTGCAGTTGGCAGGTAGTCAGGAGTCAGGCAGTAATGTAATTGTAAATGTAATCAACATGTGTTTGTGCTAATCTTTGCAAAAAAACAACTCAAAAAGCAAACAAACTCCCTACGTTCCTTCTGTCTAAAATCAAAGTTTACAGACAAAAAGGTCTCTCTTACCTAACGAGTGTCTGGTTGTGTAAATCCCAGACTGCAATGTTTCCATCGCTGCAGCATGAGAAGCAGACCTTTGAGTCCGGGCTGATAGCCAGAGCGTAACATGCTGGTGCTGATGATGTTAACTCCGCCTTAATCCTGGGAGTGGGTGTGGCCAGATCCCAGATTGACAGCGTGCTCGCCTCACCTCCCACAATCAGGGTCCGACCATCAGGGAGGAGTCGACAGGAGCGGATGTAGTTGTCTCGGTTCTGATTTGCCAGACACAATTTATAAACTTTATGTTTTGCATATATATATAGCCCCTATATATATATAACCCTATATATATGTAGCCCCTTCAGACATCAAATACAACCTCTGATTTAAATAGTTTTGATAAACAAGCACTGCAACCCAAACCCCTGCTTAAAAAAAGAGACATTTTTCACTCTATGCCCTTCCCACCACTTCACTCACCAAGCAGTCAAGCTGTGACACTGGGCTCTTGTTTCCTGGGTGACTAATGTCCCAGACCTTGACGCAACCCTTCCCTCCTGTGTAAACGTGTCGGGTGGGGTTACTGATGGTAACGGCGCAAACCACCTCTCCATGGTTCAGTGTGTTGATCTGACGGGCGTGGCGAGGAATCCCTGGGCCAACTAAAGCATCAGGGGGAAATGGTACTGGCTGCATCTGTCCGTCTGCTGCCACATGAAAGGAGTAGGCACTGAAGACACGAGAAACGACAGGAGAGGGTTAAACATGATGGGAAATCATGTCAAACCAGATAGTGAGGAGAGAGATAACAGAGAGTAAAGAAACAAACAAGAAAGGGGAAAAAAGTGGTCAAAAAGAGAGGAGGAAGTCTCTTAATTTTTTTTTTCAGATGAGGTTATTTAAGGGCATAACATTGTTTCACAGAGCATCAATCAGTACTCAAACATCCAAGCAGTTGCAAACACACTTACGGTTTGCCACCGGGGATTCCAGTCAGGCTGGGAGGCATTCCAGGAACTCGCATGTGCGGATGAGGATCAAAACCGACCTGGAGGAGAAAACACAGACATTATATGAGTCCAGTGCAAACACACACCCACAGGCATCGCTAAAATGCACACAGGTCAATACTAACCTGTGGAACAGAGCACAAACACTCATGAGCACTAAGCAAACAGACACTCTTGAGCAAGCATTGGCGCGCACACACACATACATACACACACACGCACGCACACACCCTCTGTGTCTGAATGGCAAGTTTAAGAGTCAGCAAACACACAGAGGCAGAGCTGTCAGTACTTGTGCCTCCCTGAATCCAACGTAGACACACACACACATATACACACACACACACAGCTGTTGAGTACACAGCCTGAGTTTCTATCAAGTGTTGCCCAGACACATACACAGCTGTGAGTCCACTAAACCTATTTAAACAGTGTAATGAACACTATACAAATACCACCCTGAGTGATGAGGCGATTGAACGTAATTCACACCAGCGTACCTACTGAATAAATACTATCACACAGACAAGAAATACAGCTGTGTAACTATTGAAACTTTCTTCACTTTGCAATATTGAATATACAGTGCTAATGAAATGTATTCACACCCCTTAACTTCCTGATCTTCTAGTGTTTTTACACACCGCATGACAGTGGATGAAGTTTATTTTCTCAACACTGATCAAAAGAGAAAAATGAAATGTACTGCATGTTACAAAATCTGAAAAGATATAAAATAAAAAGTATATTTAAAAAGATAAATTCATGTGTTCACGGTATGCAACATAGATTTTTTTTAGACTTTCTTTGATAAATTAAATAGGGATCATCCGTGTTTAATTAGGGTGTGGCAAAAGACTTCTGTCTTTTGCACAACAGGCATAATCGTTAACCGTTTCACTCCTGACAAAAACAACTTGAGGAAGACTAAAGATCAAATCTACTGTCACTGAAAAGAACAGATCAGGAGAAGTATACAAGAAAATCTCCCAAAAATTGTACATTGTCTCAAAGCACTGGAGGGTCTATCATAAAAAGAATGTAAAGAATATTCTGTAGTGCAGCTTAAAGTTCCCTTGGGCAGGTTACAGGGTTTCATGGCAGATTTCTAAGCACTGTGTATATAATAACTGTTACCCGGGCACTTCGGAAAGAATGGTGAAAAGGGAGCCACTGTTGAAAAACTTATGATATATGAAGGCAGCATGACTTAAAAACCTCCCTAATAAGTTTACTTATATTCACAATGCACCTTCGCAGAGCAAAAACAATGTGATACAAATTTAAGTGTCCAGATGAGCAAACCTGATATTGGTCTGTCTGTAAAGTGGCAAGGCCAGAATTCCTGCCAAGGGAGCCTCTACTAAATATGTCTCTAAGCAAGAAAAATGTCTGTGCCTAAAACATGTTCTGGGGATAGGAGCCAGGATGTCTGAATTACTGTCTGGATGGGGGGGCTGTAAATATAAGTGCTCTCCTCAGAGTATGTATGTATGTAAGCAGAGAAGCATCGCGGGTTTGTATTAACAAATGTCTTTTCCACTTACCATGGGTGAGCGGCCGTACGCAGCGACAGCAGCAGCAGCAGCAGCACTCATCTGAGGCGACATGTTGTGCAGTCCAGCAGCATAAGCAGCAGCCCCAGCAGCACCGGCCAGCTCCCCATTCATCCCTGCCGCATGGGGCAACATACCAAACGCACCCGGGTATGGGCCTGGTACAGCCAGGGGGGTGCGCAAACCTGCAGCTGAGAGGGAGAAAGAAGGAAAAAAGTAGGATCCTTAAACAGCTGGAATAAACTAAGAATGCACGCAGGTTAAAAATTCCTTCAATATCCAAAAATGCAAGCTTTGAACCTACAGAATTGTTATTAACAGACACTTATCTGACATCTCTAGTAACCCTTGATAGAACTTGTTATTATGTACATGAGCAAAGCTAAGCCTAAGTAAACACAACAAACTGTGATTTCGGTGCCATTCAGATTCTCATATCAAAAACACTCACATGCATGAGGTTTTATTCAAGTAGAGGTTTGTCAAAAAACATTGGATCAAAATTTCCAACTGCTCTTTTGGAAGTCCTACATCAAATATCCAAAGCCCCTTTGACACTTAATTGTATGGTTGAATTTCCTTTAGGCAATTTATTACAATTCACAGTGGACAAAAAATAACCAACACTCACTACCATCTGTGTTTTTTCTTTAATCTGCATTCAAAGGGCTACACAGCAGTCATATTTATCAGCTCCAACTCTGATTGGCAGTGATGGAAACATGACACCCAGGTGAACACGCTAATTTTTCGCCCCTTTTTTCTGTGACTACATACCTATGTTAACAACAGCCATGAAGGCATGTCACCTCTGAGGGCAAACTCTTTGTCATCTCAAATTCCATCTATCTCTGTTTAGTCTGCACTGACTTTGAAAGAGAGACTGAAGTAAAAGATAAGGTAAGCACCATAAGAGTGACACTTACAGTTTCCTGCTTTCTGGTGCATTCATGGTGTCAAACATGACACACCAGAAAAAACAGAGAGGCTAACTTGTCTATTGGCCATGGGAAAGGAGTTAATCACTTAAACAGGTTCACACATGTTTAAAAATAATGCATGTGAGGGTTAATTCCAATGTAATTACAGTATATGACACAACTAATTGCCCTCTAGCAGGAAAAATTAAGATAACATGTTTTTAATTATCTGTGTTTAATCTTACTGGGTGGATGTGGTATCTCCATGGAGGGCGGTTTCGACAAACTGGGCCGGACTCCAGGGGTGGAGCTTGGACCAGGGGTGGAGTCACCTCGTGGTGTGGGTGTGCTTGACTTTAGTCCAGGTGTACCTGCTTTGTCTCGCTGCTACAAAGAGAGAGCAAGAAAGAGACACATAATATACACAAAATCTATAAATACTAACACATAGTCTCACCTATCCAACCACATGCTGAAACAATTCTGACCAGTCTGTTCATCCCTACCATTGACATTTCTTTGGACTTGAGGGAAGAGGAGCTAGCTGATGATGCAGTGGAGGCTGGACTACAGGGGTCTTTCTTCAGAAGACGTGCTTTATCCAAGCCATTTTCTCTTGGGGAGGGGAGAGGCGTGCCACGAGGGGAGGCAGGGTCCTGATGGAAGGGCATGGATACAGTTAAACACCTGAGAAGAAAATTACTGCACAAAAATATTGTTGGCATTTTCTTGGACTGTGCATATATTGATGTTTACTGAGATAGTGACCGCATCCCTTTGACAGGCAACAACCACGGATACAAAGGGATAAACATTAGTTCATTCATTCAACTATAAACATTTAAAAAGTAAATTAAACAAACTGACCTCATTAGAGACATCCACCACTAAATTATCATCACTTTTCTCCCCTTCACTATCCTGCAAAGAAAGACAATCTGTTAGCAAAACATCAAAGATTGTCACCAAGCAAATCATCACTCTGAACATTACTCATGTAAACATTTTTCTGAACACACACAGTTGGCAGACGCAGTTCTTACGTAGTGGCTGGAGTCCTTGTCATCCACCTTACGTTTCTTGGTGTCATTCTGAAACTCTGGTCCATTGCGTCGCTTATCTGAGTTCCTGAGACTTTCTGGCAGCAATGAGTTGCTCTGCAGATGACGGCAAAGAGGAGGAGGAGAAGGACAGAACACAGTAGGATAGAAGAGTACAGGGAGGAGAGATTAGAGAAATAAGATTGACATTGTAGGAAGAAAACAGAAAGAAAGATTAAGAAAGTTTTGAGGACAAAGAGGTGAGGACAAAAAGAGAAGAAGGATTTGCGGTCAATCTAACAACAATTACAACAGCTGTTCAGCTATGTGTAGAGCAGGTTACAAAAACAGACTCTTGGCTGCAAATAGGTTAATAGTTCACAGGAGCATGAATTAAGCAGCACTAACACTTAAACAGCAACCTCTTTTCTCACTTCACCAAAGCCTGTCGAAGCCACACACAAACACGCACCTCTGAAGCTGATGATTACATTAAGTGGCTCTCAAAATCTATCAGTGCTCTCTTTCCCGGCTCTGACAAGCTGCACTGGCTTCAGTACGTGGATGTTTCAGGGTGTGTGTGTGTGTGTGTGTGTGTGTCAGCCCAATGTATAATTGACCGTAAAAGCCCATGTGTATGACCAAGTGTGCAACACTGTGTGTGTATTACTTGTGTAACACTATTGTGTCCCTCTATGTCCCAAGACATACACATACACATACACATGCACACACATGCACACACTTACTCACACACTCACTCTCACACACACACACACACACACACAAATACACACAGCTGCCCCCCTCTGGCCTCATGACCAATGGATCCTATTGTTAATGGATTAAAGCCTCATGTCGAGTCCATTATATTCTCAGCCTGTCAATGACATGTGCATCCAACATACACAAACACACATGCGCGTGCACATATTCAGCAAGTGAGCGCTTGGGCTTTGAGGGGGGGAAAGGGTAAATGAAGGAGGAATAGCTAAGAGATGAGGAGGGGGAGGAGGAGGAGGAGGAAGAGGGTGAGAAAAAAGGGGAAAGGGAGGGTATGAGATTAGAGGACAGAGAGGATGGAAGGAGGGTGTGAGAGTGTGGAGAAGAAGAAAGGGTGACAAGAGACGAGGGAGGGTAAGAGAGGGATGGTGGGGGTGAAAATCTGTATTCTGCCAAAGGCCCCTTCCTTCACGCCCTCCCTTCTTCCTCCCTCCGTCCCACCTCCTCCCCCTTTATTGAAAGGTTTTAGTGAGCTGAGCACAGGAGCACTGACCCGCAAAACATAAGCAATTTCCCCCCTCCGTCTCTCCCCTGTTCGCTTTTAGCATGGTCTCTCTGTCGCACACACACACACACACACACACACACACACACACACAAACCAACCAACACACATACACACACAAGCTCAGTGTCATATGACTGCTGCCCCCCTCCCCTCCCTTTCCCACGCCCTCCCCTCTCAGTGGTGGTGATATTAAACACAATGAGAGTCTTTAAGCGCGGGATCAGGGGCGGTGGGAGGGGGGAGAAGGGGGTAATCTGCTCACTGAGGTGTTAAATAGGCACAACAATGCAGGCTAGGCTGGAGGAGTGTGTTGTGTGTGTGTCTGTGAGAGTGTGTGTGTCTGTGAGAGTGTGTGTGTCCATGCTAAAAAGCTCATTTGGTGGAGAAAAGAAACCTTACAGTTCAGAGCAGATCTAGGGCAGAACTAAACAGGCAGACCAAAGTTCTATCTGAGAGATCCCCAAACACACTTAACACACACACACACACACACACGCATACATGCACACTTTAAAACTGACAATCAAAAACATACAACTCTAGAATGAAAGCTTTTTAAGTGTAAAACAGAAGTAATAAAAAAACAGCATGATGCTTTTATGCATAATGACATGGTGAGGTGAACTTCATTGATCCCTGAGGGGAAGTTGGGTAACTACAGCAGCAAAAATAGGATAACTCTACTTATATCATAAAAATTAAAGGAGGAGTCTGCCGCTGCAACAGCTGCACTTTACCTAAGATGTCAGTTTAAGTTTCAAATTTTGGCTTTCTTATGTCTAAAGATATATGTACTGTGACTTTTTATATACTCCATTTTCAATATTGTACTATTACATGCGAGTAAGTGAACTATTGGCCGGAAACAACCATGTCACAGAAGAGTTTAAAGGAATATTCAGTTTTTTAGGATTCCTAACTTGTTTCCCTCTATGACCAGGTGTGGATAATTATTTAAGTGGAAATCCAAATAATTAGATCATTACTATGAAAAACTTTATGTAAACTAACTGTGTATATCAAATTATTAAAATCTGCTTCTCCCTTAGCTTGAGCAGAGTTCACTGATCCTAAAGCTGTCTATCAACTGAGCTAAGACAGACAAATCTCATTGTTGAGCTCTAACCTCTCAAAGAGAATTCAAGAAAATATACCGAGCAGTTTGATTACTTGACATAGCAGCAGAAAGAGGAAGTACTTACTGTGCCGGGCTCTCGCTCTATTGCCATTGGAAATGCGTTCATGTAGTTGAGGTCACAGGGTTGGCATTCAGCAGAGCAGTAAACAAGCCAAAAAAAAGGCAGGACAGAGAATGAGTTAGAATTGTGAAGTCTACAGATAACTGTTTTGGTAAAACAAGAGCCAAAGTTTACACGGAAAAGTAGCTCTGATGAAGCAAAAATGATTTTGGTAATCAAATTAGAAAAGGAATAAAACAGCACAGCACTAAATGATACAAATGTTTGTTTAAAAGTTAATTATACTTGAGTAATTTTGTCATTCACAAATATCTGGAATGGCCAAATAACAGATGATGATCCCTATTTCTATTTCAAGTGGTGTTTCTGACAGATGAAGGTTGTGTTTGTTCACCTCTCAGGTGTTCAGGTCCTGCAGGGTGTGAGTCTGGTCCGGACAGGTGTGGCTTCTTATCACCTCCATCTTTTCCTGCCAGATGGGGAGGAAGAGCACCAAGTGCTCCTGACAGAGCCAGGAGACCAGCTGAACCGCCTAGCTGAGATGGGTGGAGGCCTGCAGGGTGAGGGGTGAGGGGCACAGGGGCACCACCATGGTTATGGGATAGATGCTGCTGCTCGAGGGAACAGAGAGAGAAATGGCAGAAGGACATTGTTAGTTGAGTTAAGAGAAAAGTCAGGCTGTCTCAAGGTGTTGTAGAACTAAAGCCAGCATCACAGCATCATCAACTGGGGGTTTGCCACTAAAAACAGAGTAGTGCATTGTCGGTTCATTCATCATTTAAACAGTAATGCTCAAATTCACCAGCAGTTTAGCCAGTGAAACACCAAATGTTTAATTTGTTTGTGTGGTGCTGGTCGGATTCATCACACCTGTGATGCAGAGCAAAATGTTGGCAAGTACTAAAAAGTAAGATGTAGGGGTCACTTGATGTAGCCAACAATATGACCCCTGACACCAAAACCTCATGTGTCAGTGAATGAAACTGAGCCATCAATAGGTAAAAATCAATAGCACTCTGTAACCTAATCAGTAGAGATTTCTGGCCCTATTGAAGTCTTCAACAGATGGGACAATTTCTTTGGTGTCTGGGTTTACACCGCCTCAACAAGCTGCTGCAGTCTACGAGGCAGTGAACACATCCTCTCCCACTACACACAGCATCACACACACACGCACACTCACACACACACACACACACACACAGACCCTCCTCCCTCTGGGGTCAAACACTGAACAATACTGACAGCTGGGATCACAGCCCAGAGCCTGAGGATGTGGTGGTAGAAGAAGGGGGGAGGGAGACAGGGAGGAAAAGGAGGAATGATGGAGAAGTGGGGGGGGGGCTGAGAGCCCCAGCTGCTGCCTGCACTGTCAGGTCTTGTGAGGGAGTGAGGCGGCTGAGGAGCGAGGGGGAGAAAGAAGAAGAGAGGAGGGTCAGGGAGAGAGAGAGGAGAGGGGGGAGGGGGGGGAGAATTTGGCTGGCAGCCCTGCTCTCTCTTTTACACCAAATCAGGCGCTCGTCTGAGCGTGAAATGCCTTTGTGTTCCAAAACATCATTATTGCCTCCTCAGACAGTAGCCGCGGGAATCCAAGCTCACTGATTCGCCACCGGGAGGGGAGGAGGAAAAGAGGGAGAGGAGAGGAGGAGGAGGGCACAGGAGGAGACTCGGCAGGGGTGGAAGGAGTGCTGAAGGTCAAACAGACTTTTATCTCACCTAATTGACTAACCCACTCCCCCTCTTCTGAGCCCTTCTCCTTTCCTCTCCATCCATCCTGCACTCTCTACGTCCTGCCCCCATGAATGAAAGCAAAACAACAAAACTGTCTTTTAGCCTCAACCTCCATGCCTGCGTGTGCGCGTGCACACACACACTTTCCCCAAGTTGGCTTGCCTGCCAAACAATCAAACATAAACACACCCACACGTCACACTTGATCACATTAACATGCATACACAGAGTCTAGATAAACAAGGCAGGCACACACACCCTTACTCAACCATCATACCCCTGCCTGTTGTTTTCTGGGGATAACAGAAATGCACGCTCTGCTACACCCAGACGCACACACAAACAGATGCAAAAACACACACACATGGATACACAAACAGGACCCCTGATGGGAGTAAATGGAGGGGAAGTATTGGTGGAAGCAAAGGGAGCCCAGTTTGTCATGGGATGTTAGTGTGAGCTGGTGTGTTTGCACGTATGTGTATGTGTTGTGTGTGTGTGTGTGTGTGTGTGTGTGTGTGTGTGTGTGTGTGTGTGTGTGCAGAGGTAGGGGCAACACGCTTCATTACACTCATTTAACTCACAAACGGGGTGAATGACAGGCTGGCGTGGGAGACGGGAGGACAGGGGAAGAGGGGAGTGTAAGGGCAACGCCATGACCCCCCCTTTTACAAACACTGAAATCCTGCAATTAAGACTCAAACAGCAACTGCCAAATTGCCCCCCTCTCTGTCACACACACACACATACATACACACACAGACCCCCATCAGTGCACGCCAACTAACAAGCTCACCTCACATTTAACTCACTAAACCCACTGCCTACTCTTTGCTGAGCTAAAGCCATAAAGACCTCTGCTTTTTTTCCCACATTCCCCTTCACCTCAACCCCTGGCCCCACCTCCCGCCAATCAAGCCCCTATGGCTCCTATAAAGCAGAGTAATCCAACCAACTCCCATCCCACCCAAAAAGTCACCATCAACAGCTCAGCTCTGTCTCTCTTTTAACCTACACATCACAGCAAACTCTCAAGGAGAAAGTTTGTTTTTGTAACTTCTTTTCACACTCACCATGCCAATCCCTTTTCAGCTCAAGTCTGAATAGCTGGTCATGCCCCATTCATCATAGTCTGACGACATCTTTTCAATAAACACCTCCCATCACACTTCTCCCACTGATTCGTATCCTCCATTCTCTAATAGTTCTCGGTGAGAAAGATCTGTTCCATCAATCAATCAATTTCTTTCCAGACCCAAAATCCATAAAAAAAGAGAAACTGCATGTCTCCTTTGGTTGGATTTTCCCTAGTTTTTTCTTGTCGGGATTTTCAACCATCTCTTTCCTATTTCTTACACTTATGCCTGTGACCTTAGGATTAGTTTAGTGATTGCAGAATCAAAACAATTGTATTTACTCTAAATCATACCAACATGCCTGCACTGTAAAATCAATGTAAACTTGATTGTGCAGGTGTATAATTTAGTTCAGTTTCATAACACCACTACCACAGTCCAGCTTTAATAGAGTTTCTGAGGGTTTCACATGAAATACAACATATATGTTTGCTTAAAAAATCACTGACTTTTTTTGGTCTTGTGTTCAAGTTGTGTCTTGTTTCTACATTGTATTTTTTACTATGCAACACTATATCTCAAACTTAACTCATGTTTCAAATATCATAGTTAACCTGCTGTACCCATGACTAGTCTGACATGTTGGCTGCTCTTTCACATTCAGCAAAGTTGGCTCTACTAAAAATCAGGCAAACAACAATGCCTGCAAATAACAAGCATCCCTTTACAAGAAAAATATGACATTAGTGACAGGCAGCAAGAAACTGAGAGATTAAAATGACACTATCAAAGATAAAAATAGAAAGGAAATGTATTTCTTATGAAATAAAGCTTTTTGAGAACACAGTAAACAAATACACACAGACATGCTGAGACAAATGATTTAAGTAAAGTACGTAGAGGAATACACACTGTGGGTGGCAGACCCGGCAGTCCACGTACCCCGATGACGGCATTGAGCTCTGCCATGGTCACCTGTTTTGCTCGCTCCACAGCTTGGACCACCTGCTGCTGATGCTGCAAAACACACAAGCACAACATCACTGAAGTACAAGAGAAAAAAGCTGATTTATCAGTAAAGCTAGCAGAGACAACCAGAGTGTATAAATAGCATAAAAGACGGTCTGTATCTTAAAGTCACACAAACTTACCTCCTGTGAGAGGAAGGGAATGACTTGTGCACAGATGGTGTTTAGTCTCTTGGCAATCTCAGTCTGAGGGAGGAAGAGAGACATAGAGACAGAAAGAGACTTAATTGTTAATAACATAATTACATTCATTTAGCAAAGACAGCTGTTCAGTGACACCAATAAAGTGATACAAGAGCGCGCACACACACGCACAAACTGGAAACTCCCAGCAGTGAAAATCCAGTATGTGCCATTTTCAGCATCACCAACACACACACACACACACACACACACACACACACACACAGTACAATGAGATTTTCCTTTCCAATCATCAGCATGAGCTCAAGTTTCTCTCTTCCCTGTCGTAATTCTTTTGCTCCCTCTATCCTCTGTGCTCTCGTCCCTCTTCCCATCAGCACTTCAACATAATCTCATCAGCTACTAACTTCATTTGCTCGCCCCCAGTATCCATGCCAACACATCCGCCTGCCCCCCAAACCCCCGGAGGTGGCAACAATTGGCTGAAACCAGATACCCCCATAGTGGCACCAAATCAGATAAGGGGACTCATATTACATATCATCCAATCAAATTGATACTGAGAGGGCCAGGGTGAAGAGGGAATTGGAGGAGCCATGAAACGAGGTAATGGCTCATCAGACACACACATCCCACATAAATAAATCCACTGATAAGATACAGGCTGGATTTGAGCACTTAAATAAGAACTTCTGTTTTTTTTAAACCCCATTTTTTTATTTTTTGTGACTGACGGGCAACAATTTTTGAAATTGGTCCAGTACTGAGCGAAAGCTCTGCAGTCTGCAGTTCTAAAAACAGACTACAATTTAATTCTTTGGGGCAACTGTGCACGGTCAAAGTACATCAAGTAAAATGCTTGTCTTTGCCACTGACAGGTTAGGATTGTGTTTCTTAGAGTCTAATGACATTGTGGAAAGTCCCTACAGAACTGGAGTAAGATGCTTTTTTGTTTAACAAGAAACAGACATTTTATCACTTTTCTCAAAGGGATCAGATTCTATTGACCAAAACAGTAAATTCACCTCACAAATCATTGCAAAACACCTCATTTGAACTTGACAAAAAAAATTATCACCAAAACCATCTCAGTTAGTCTTTTCCATGGTCCAACACAAACAACTCCAGCTCAGTCAGAATAATGACCCTTATTTCAGTTAGATGAGAAAAAATATTTTGTCTTGGTGCTTTTTTCCAGCTGCTTCTCTGAGGTCTGACCTCCTTCTTGCTCCTCTGCCAAAATTTTCACATGTATCTCCATATAGACACAGACAGAAGATTTTGCCATAATGCCATTCCTGATATTACAGCAATAATACACATGGTACTTTATCAAACAAAGTGACTTCTGAGACATACATTCCTACAGTAATAAAAGCTGCTTAGTTCATGATGTTAGATGGTAAATCAGGGAAACAAAGTTAAAAAAAAAATCATTCTGAGGAGGACATGATTGTCTGTCCCAAATGTCATGATAGTTCATACAATAGTTATTGAGGTATATCACTCAAAACTACCAATGTCAACCAGTTAGTT
>JAPZDY010000022.1:17081301-17098858 GCA_029783645.1 Ctenochaetus hawaiiensis | reverse complement strand
CAAAACTACCAATGTCAACCAGTTAGTTAGAGGAAAGTCATGAAATCAACAAAGAATAAATGTTTATCATCTAGGGACAAAAACATGCCAGCAGAAGATGTATGAACAACAGACAAAAATTACCATCCCTAAGGCCATGCCACAAGCATTTTGTATTATGATACTATGGAGTCGCCCTCTTTAGCTGTAGCATACCTGCTCACACTGGACCTCTCTGTCATGTAGCCACACACACACAACACACACCTGTTAGCTCACCAGACAACTGACCCTGATAATCCATCCAATTATGTACTTGGGGGAGCTAAATAAAGTACTTGCCTATTCAGAATAAGTCTTGAATTAAAGAGTCTTCACCTTTTGTCTGAAGCTTAACTGAAATTTTAAAAAAATCTTCAAAAGATTCAACTACCTACAAATTGTGAAGGTTTATCATATTACAGCAGATCTGTTTTGCAGAGCTAATTACAGAGAAGTACTTTTCTGTATCAAGCCACAAAATAGGCAGTTGTGAAATTTGTATTTAACCTTGACAGTTTACCATTTTGTCCCACACTCATGCTATACCTATTAACACTTCATTGTACCCAATATTACAGTCACTCTAGACTGAATTAGAGTGAGAGACCTTTACTACATACTGTCAGCCATATGAACAACTACACTGGCTGGTGAGCTGCCGATTTCCGCATACTGTAACTCAATCTCATTATGCCCAACTTATTCCATGCCTAGAAAGCTTTAAATATAGAGCTATTTCAGGCAGTCTATACCTGCAAGTCCTTCTCAGAACCCTGAGTTGTAAGCCTATAATTAGCCTTGTATAAAGGCTCACTGCTTAGGCTGTCTGAGAATAGTCTGACCAACTATTGTATCAGGTCAGCTTAGTTAATCTATTTGAGCCAATTGACATAACTAACAAGGATCAAACAGAAAAGGGCCACAACTACCTGTAGCTGCAGTTCCTGAGTGAGGCATTATTACAAATTTTAACACCGGAACTTTTAGGGGAAATAAAAAAGGTAATAGAAACTCCCAACCTTTGTGTGTACACTTAAAACAAACGTTTCATATCAGCTGTTGTGTAGCAACATTGGAAAATTGCTATGATGCACCAGCCACATTGTGATAACCACATAATCGAGCGATTGTGTAAACAAAAGTTGAGGATACAGAGATACAGAGAGAGGATCCAAGTGTACGCACACAATGTGCTAACAGAAAACAGGCTTCCCATTACACATATAAATGGAGCATTACTGACACACTACATACACACACATACCCGTACCTCCCCAGCAGGAGGTGGGTTCTTCTGTATTCTCCGTACCCCCCGCCCACAGAAGCTTGTTGCTCTGACAACTGCAGCCCCAAGCTAATGACCTCCCTCGGAGCTTTAGTGTGTGTCTGTGTGTGTGTGTGTGTGTGAGTGCGTGTTTATGTGTGTGTGGATAATAGGAAGAGATGCGTCTCCCTCACAATAAAGAACAGTAGCTTCACATAGACATAAAACGACAGAGGAGCCAAGAATAAAGACTCAAGAGTGGGGGTGGGGGTGTGGAGCAAGGAAGAAGAGATCCCATACTTTTAAATGGAGATTGAGGAAGGCGGAAAGAAAGGGAGATAACTTGGGGTGTAATAAGG
Source organism: Ctenochaetus hawaiiensis (assembly GCA_029783645.1). Lineage (NCBI taxonomy): Eukaryota > Metazoa > Chordata > Actinopteri > Acanthuriformes > Acanthuridae > Ctenochaetus > Ctenochaetus hawaiiensis. The sequence continues at coordinate 17,097,214 of JAPZDY010000022.1, read as the reverse complement.
GAGATTAAGGCAGGAGGAGAAAGAGAACATGAAAAAAAAAAAAACTAATGGGAGGGAGTGTGAGAGAGTCAAGGAAGCATCCCCACTTCTCAGTGAAGCAGCCAGGCCAACCCACCTCCAATTTCCTCTGGTCTGACTGGTCGATAGTTGGGGTAATTACTGGTAAACGCTCTGAGCCATGCACCGCTCCAGTGGGGAAATGTGTATTTGTGTGGACAAGAAGGAGAGTGAGTCTTCCCTCCTCATCCATGTGTCTACACAGTGTGTTTGCCTTTCAACATGTACATGTGTGTGTGCTCATGCATAAACATGTTTTGTTTGACTTTCTGTGACTGTTTACATTACTCTGCATGTGTTCAATTGTTGCTTGTCCTCATGCCTTTGCACACATCATTTATGATTGTACATAAATGTCTTTACCTTACATTACAGTAGATAAGAATTCTTTCTATATTTGCGCTTAAATGCTTGTGTGCTCTTTTTCTGCCTCCCTGCTTCTAAAAGGGGGAGCTCCACTGTCTCTCCTATGTCGGCCTCAGTGTGATCGATTCCTCTGTCCTCCCCAGCCCTGCCCCTCTAATGTAATAAAGCAGGCCGCTCCCCTAGACAGCACCAATCAATCTACAGAGCCATTCATCCTGCCTCTGGGCTCAGGCGGCCGGCCCTAACTGGGGAAATGGAGACAGAGCCCCATCGATCACGAATAAACACACATCCACACACACACACATACACGCATACAGTAAAACACACACAAATAAATGAACGCCCAAATGCATTTGCGCACACACAAGGACACGTCAACAGGCACACACACCAAATACATCAAAGTGCTGCTGTGAGAGAGGGAGGGAAAAATGAGAGACAGAGGGAGAAAGAGAGACAAACAGGAAGACAGACAGAATAGACAAGAGGCAGACAGATAAGGAACCATACCTGTTTGTGCATTTCAATGTTGAGGCCATAAGACATCTCATAGTACTGAGGAGGACAGAGAGTCAGATGGTTAGATATGTGAATCCTGAACCTTTGAATAAAAAGCTTAAACAACTTAGAGAACATGTACAACCTTACACATGAAGATGTATCAAACATGCAGATCCTTTTTTTTTAACTGAATGTCACATTAGGTCATTTTTAAAGAGTAATCAAACTACTTTCAAAAACCACAAAATTCAAATCATATGCCTTTTTACCTGTGCAGGAATTTCATCACAGAGGCAAAGTAGAAAAGTGTGTCACAAACAAATCAGAAAAGCGTAACTGTGTACTTTATTTGTTTCTGTCAGACTAAAGGCCATAGACACACACTGAGATGCCTTTGAACTTACTTTGTTGCATTTAAAGTGACTATATTAATATATTTCACTTAAGAAATATCTGATAAATAAATAAATACCATCTTCTCTATTTAGTGAAATGGTGGGTTTGCTGGTACTTCAGCTCAGTTTAAAGAAATAAAAACTTTGCCACTCATATTGCAAAATCACAACACAGTCTAATCTGACACTCTAATAATCCTTATTAGCAGCCAATCTGAGGAAAGATACAGCACAAAGTTCAAACAGGTGTTATTTTCATTTTGCTGTGCAGCTTTTGGATGTGTCTCTTTTCTTCTTTCAGATAAAAATAAATAAGGTTTCAAACAAATTTTTTCACTCATCAGTCTCTGGAAAAAAATGAAGGTTCAGCTCCAGAACACATGAGACTGGCAGCGTGGAGCTGCATTTTATGATGATGTAGGGCAAAACTAATTGAGCATCACACGGATCTCACCATGACATAGTGTCTCTGCATCTCCGTCTTTTCGCTGGCCAGCTTCTCACACTCCAGCTTGAGACTGAAAAACACAACAATAGACACATTTAAAACTGACAGAGTTAAGTTTATTCAAACTTAATGAAACTGAGACTGCCAGTGTAAACTAGCTCCTAAGTTTCCCACAGATAGAGAGTTTTATTTTACACAATCTTCAGCCCTTGTGGATGATTATTTAATTGTTTTAACCTTGGTACCGCAGCATGGAAAATATTTTGGACATTAAAAAATGTATGACTTTCTAAAATATCGACTTTAACTACGATTAGAGTGAGGAGCTATATTTTGATCCTCCATCAGTTTCCCTACAATAGCTAATTAACAATATAGACGGCTTTAAGTACAATTTGAAACCCCTTTTCCTTTGCTGAAGTGCCCAATAACAGAAACCTGAACAGTGCAGGACACAGAGCTGTTTCTGGAATGAAAATGAAATGGAGAAGATGACTCTTCCTGTCATATTATAACCACTGTCTGCTGGATGTAGGATGTTTGGTTTAACCCCGCTCTTTGCATGCGTGAATCAGGATGTTAATTAAAAACAAAGCAGCCTGTTTGTAGGTCAGTAGCTTTTCACCTGTTGCGGCCAACTCTTCCTGACTAGGTACATACACACAAAGTAAAGAAAAACACAACTGCACGCAGACAGTCTTTTTCCAACACTCTACTACTTTGCACTCAAGGAAAAATAAGGAATGATTTATGAAACTCTGAGCCCACATGCCACCCTCTGTCTCTCACCCATCACCAAGACTCAGACCTACCACAGCGTAAGCACTAACACCAATGCCTGGGACTGCTGTATATGTGTGCATGTGAACCTAATCCAGGTTTATGGTCAGAATGAGGCCAGAGCTGGGGTTATGTTCATTATGGTAAGGGGAATGACTGTGGTTAGAGTGAGGTTTAGTGTTAGTGGGCAGATGACAATGAGAAATTAGCCACTGTTCCACCCATAAATGGCAAGGCAGCTTTCCATATGAATACGAGTGCTTGTTTTATCCACCTGTGGTACTGTGCCTGAAGAAACTGGAACTCCTCCTTGATGCGGTCTAGTGACTCTGGGATGGTGAACTTGAAGGGCTGGCCTGGAGCCTGGTGGGGCGTCTGACACACAGACACAGACACACACAGGATTATTAATATCATTGTTAACATCTCATTATGTGTCCTACAATATGCATTTGATCCTTGCCAGGCTTACAACTTTTAATTATTAGCCACTATTAAACAAACAATATTATCAATCCCACTCTGCTATTCAAGGCAGACGCAGAGCCCAATTAGCAGGAAGAAAGAGTACAAAGAGAACAATTTAAACATGTGTTTGGCCTGAAGGCCGTTAAAAACAAGACAACAAGAGGTCAGAAAAAGAGGCAACGTTATTTCCCTGCTGTAAACACTGGGTTACAGTCAGGTGAGCAACTGTTTAAGCAGGAAGCGAAGAGTCTTACCGGGTGTCGCCCCTGGGGAAACATTGTTATCTCCGAGAGGATGTAAGTTAACCGTTTCCTTCTTCAACCCTCGTTTTGAGGGATCAAATGGGGTTAAAGTGAGGATGTTGGGTGCACCAGATCACGGAGACGAATCCATCCGCCGTTATTATTAGGACCAACTGTGATTAATTTCAAACAAAACCGACCGCAGCGTCCGAGTTCACCGACCGTGTAACTTGAATCCCTGTTCCTCTCTGTCTCTGGCTGTCTTTCGGTCGTTGTCTCTCCTCCGCTCCACCGGCAGCGCGGCCGTAAATCAACCGGAAAAACACGGGAAACGGCTCATTAGCTGGAGGCAGCTAAGAAGGGGGGGGGCGGAGGGTAAAAACCAGGTGAGAAATGAAAAGGCTGGAGCCACCTCAATCACTCCAGCGTCGTTTTTGCTTAGGATCCGATGTATTCCGAGTACAGAGAGGCGACCAAATAAACAAGAACAAATTCAAGCCAGCAGATCCTAAACACACGGCCGCAAACTGTCGACTCTCAGCCGGAGCATCAGAATCAAATCCACACAAGTTAATTGCAGTGAAGAGTTCCCACTTGACTCGCCGCGGTCGCTAACTGGTGGTTAAACAGTCAACAAAAACAGAAACATTTACTTCCCTGCTGACTTGATGCAAACTTACGTCAAAAATGGGTTTCACGTAAAAAAAGAGGAGAGATTGTGTTAGTTTTGATAGCAACAACTCCCACAGCTGCAGCTACGGTCCACCGTCTAGCTCTGCTTTACCTCAATGGCAACTTTCTCACGCGGTTTCACGCTCCCAGCTAACCGAAACTGTAAGCCGGCCCACAAAACGTCCGCAAACCAATCAGAGCCGCCGTTCCACGTGGGGATACTAATGTAGCTTATACCGCTGACCAATAGCTGTTCTGTAAATTGCCCCGAGTCCGTTGACCTGCTTGAGCTACGCGGATTCTGGCCAATCAGAGCATAGCAAGGAGCTGCTTTTCCAGAGGCGCGCTGGGCGGGCAGTGCGGTCAATCAAAGTAACGTGGGCTCAGCAGGAGCGGGGTTGAAGATGTGCGCGTGCACAGGCACACATACACGAGGGCAAGCACATGCACGCAAATACACAAACGAATTAGCCCCTCATACCCACACACAGACACACACACGTACAGAAACACAAATACTGTCCTTCTTAGTAGCTGCTGTGTACCTTCCTAACAAGTGTCATGGCGAATCAACTCAAATGTCTCTTCCTCTTCTATATGTCTATGTAATTATGTACAGTCTGCAAATTTATTTGGTAGGATTTGAGCCCACTTTTGTTTCATTCCTCCTAAAAGAAATATAATCCAATTATGCTGATCATCTATTGTTCACATGTTCAAGCAGTTTATTGCTGTTTTCATCTACATTCAGTCTTGAATGTGAGTCAGAGATGACTGTAAGGGATAGTCCAGTCCAGGACAAACATCCAAACCACAATTCTAATTTATTATAGTTAGGACCTGGTACCAGTGTCACTTCCAAAATTATATTGGTCCTGGTGTGAACACTGGAAACTTGGCAGGGGAAGTCCTGATTTGGTTGCGATATAGTTCATAAAATGATATACTATCATCCACAGCACAAAACTCAAGCAGAGTTAACTGCAAAAATGAGTTGCTGGGTGCAAGGAAGTTAGAAAATCATTTTATTATTATACCCCTAACAATAAGCAACACAGAAAAAGCTTAAACTAGCATCTTCTTTCCATAGCACTGGCTTTTCCTTAGACATCATTAAAATGCTTATGCTAATATAGTTTCTCTAGAAATAGAAATAGAAATGAGAAATAAAAAGGAAGTGACATCACATTGCATCATAGTCAACCAGACACAAATTCCAAAAAAATATTGGTGTTAATACAAAAGGAAAAGATAGACGTGTTAAACACATAATGATGATATATTTCTGACTCCCCTCCAAAATTTCACTCCAGTGCAGTCTAAGCAGATAACAACTATATATTGGTCAGTAGGTCAGAGGAACTGCTAACTTCCTCTAAAATTAAATTCCGCTCTCAAAACAATTGAAAATGTTATTTATTAATCCTCATTTAAATGGCCTACTAAAATATTACTCAACACCATTTTTAACCAACACATGCAAGTCATAACTACAGCTAGAAAAAAGACAAATAAGTGAAATACACCATTCATTCCAGAATTGTGGTCATATATTTTCACTTTTCTAAGACCTGACAAACTTGACCAGCTAATCAACTAATGAAATACTAAGTGACTGACTAACAACAGATGTGTTAGAAGTGACCGCGTCATGATTGGTGAGGTGGTTGAAACTGGGTCGTAAAGCAGGCTCAGGGTTTTCCTTGCTCCATTTATCCTGTCTAAGCACCGCTCTCTTCACATGAAAAGCCCCTCAGCTCCACACTGACCTGTGATTGGTTTAGAGAGCTCAACCCCTGACCCCATGACCTCTGCCCTCTGCAGTGGCTGATCCAGTCCATATGAGAGACTCCTGACTGTGACCAGCGGTGACCTTATACCGTGCTCAGACCCGCACACACACTCACACACAGACACACAGGTGCTATTCAGTGGGTGGTACTGTTAATCATGGTAACGTGCATGTGAAACTACACACTTCTGTGCATGTGTTTGTGTGTTTCTATGTATGTTTGATCCCATTTGGTCTATCTTTGTGGTTGTTAATACTTGTCTTGACCTTCTCCCTCTGTCACCCTTCCTCCATGAGCTGAACAAATCACAATGTTTAGCTTTTTAATGCATGTACAGCCTAAACTGGACAGAAAACCATGCCAACTTTACTAATGATCCTCTACACTTAAAATAAGTTTTTCCCATGCTTATGGCCCTTCAAGTTTCTTAAACTAAACAATTTAGGGGCCACGTTCCCCCCATATACTTGACAGCTTGTGTGTTATAAGCTGTCCAAATGCATTTGCCAATTTAAATTTAGATGCAACAATACAGAGGTGTTGTAGTCTTGGTGATTGCTTAGAATCCAATGCACTACCAGCAAAACCTGAATGCACCAGGAACTTAAACGTTCCTGAACTCAAACAAAATTAAGTCAAAGAACTTCTCCCTGAAGTGTGGAAATGGAAGCAAAAGCAGAACTTGAGACAATGGCTATAAGTTACATTACATTTCCCAGAGTTCCTATAAAAAGAGGATCTCATTACATTTTTGGTCCAATGCTTTCTCTGTTCTCTAAACAACAAGCAAACAACAGCAAGAAAGTGCAAGTGTCCCTCTCACCTACACAAGGGAGCATTTGCTGGGCACTTTTACTTTTTTGATATCAGCAGTTTAGTTAGATATATTTACTATATATTATCTGGATTTACCAGGTGACATCTTTTTATCACTTCAGCACCCTTCAGTCCTCAACTCACCTCAAAGTTTCCTTTAGTTTAACATAACCAGACAGCAGTTTGCCACACACCAAGGTGCAGAAAGTAAGTTGTGAATCAATCACTCGTCATTCAAGAATAATCAGCTCAAAAGCAGCTACTTACCTAAGAAAACACATCATATTTTTTTGCCCCAAAGATTTTGCTTCAATTTTATGAGGATAAAACTGTGAAAGTTATTAAAGCTTCTTTTAACAAAGCAAAATATCAGGTTTCTCTCCTTTTTTTCTGTGCATCAATGTTATATTTAACTACTTATTGTAAGTAAATGATGGGATACATATAATGATGATATTTAGGATAGTTTTAAGCTAAAAATAGTTTTGAGCTTTATTTTTAAGGGTTACAAATGTAAGAAACTGCATACTATTAGACAGTCATAAATCAAATGAATAAAATGCACTTCATTTGCTTTACTAAAATGAGAAGTGGGCCTTTATCCATATTATTACCGTTCTCTTCAATACCTTGTGAGTGTAATGTGTCAGGCAATGAGGTCATTTAAGTTGAGAGTTTTTATTTCTTATGTGAGCATCATTCTGTTCTAAGGACCTTCAATTCAATGAATAGGGACATTACGTAGCTCAGAACACTGTGAAAGTCTCCGCTTAAGGTCGGTTTGGCAGTTCATTTTGTTAAGTCAGACTATGGCCTGTGTGGTGAGTACAATACAATTATAGGATTAAGACTTCAAGGTAACATATGCCCACTTATGGGCAGTTTCGGGAGGTCTTGATAGGTACATAAAGTGTGTTTCCTCATTGTATATTTCTGAACTCAGAAGAGATATTAAGAGTTCTGCTTTAGTGATCGAGCAGCAGTAGTCACCAAGCAAATGGATAATTGCACATGAGCTCACTGGCCTCATGATTTCCTTAACAAACAGCCCATCCCCTCATTCAGTTCCAAAGTCTGTCACTCTCCCTCTCTCCAGGTCATTTGTTTTGAGTAGAGAAGCACACAATTAGCCTCTGCTTTGGATGGGGTACAAGAACCTGCCATATAAGCCTCATTTGGTTTGCAAATGTTGCATTTCTTTCTGATTTTAGTGGCTAAAACAAATGGTTGAGCCTTGTTTATAAAAGAGGAGAGAGAGAGAAAGAGTGGTGGAGAGAGGGAGGAGTGACATGAGGGAGAAGAGGCTTTTTTAGCTGTGACCCGGTCATCTTGCCTGTAGAGGAGAGAAGAGGCTCTCCCAGATAATGACTGAACAAGCAGCTTTGTGTGGGACGACAAATGGAGTGATCCCACTCTCTTCCCACTTACCACAAGAAGAGCGTTGGTCTGATGTGTGTGTGTGTGTGTGTGTGTGTGTGTGTGTGAGTGTGTGTGTGTGTGTGTGTGTGTGCGCATGCATGTGTATGTGTCACTTTGTGCATGTTAGCTTATATGCAAACACATGTGTTTTGTTGGGCTGTGTGCTATTTGAATATGTGTATATGCGCATTTGGTTAGTGTGGTTAGTCTCAATGTGTGTATGTGTGTCAAGAGAGGGTGATAAAGAGTGTATTCATGTTCATGAGGTGGTGTGTGTGCACCAACAGCAGATGATTTGCGTGAGGGTTCTGGCCGAGCTGTCCCACGGAGACCTTTTGTTTTGTTTTGACTCTTCTGTTTTTTAATGGACAACCAGGCACATCATTTGAATACCATCACCCCGGCCTGTCTGCCACTTTCTCTGGGTCCTGCTTCAGGGAGTTGGGGGGCACTGCCTGGTTTCCTGTTCAAAAGAATTTGAGTCCCTTTGTGCAAAATCTAAACTCATTCCGCTTAACTTGGGCCAAAGTTCTTTGTGAGAGAAGATGAAGAGCAAGAGACATAATATAAATTTCAACACTGGCGGTCCTTAGGAAGACGTCTGAATCTGCTGCCTACTCTTCAAGTGGCGCACTTCACATTTCGGTTTTTGACAGGATCAGCTGTCACCCAAAGATCAGAGACATGCAGAGGACAAAGGCACTAATCTGTAGTGTCAACACAAACTGTTGCCAGTGAGGACTGATGATGCAAACAAACCTAGTGTATTTACTTTGCTCGCATCACTTTGCTCTATGAAAACTTTGCCATCCTCAGGTCAAGCTCACCAGTAATGCATTTGTCTGTGTTATTTGGCTTATGCTTAAATATATCCCATACTAATATATATTTGTTATAGTTCCTCTTTACCGTGTAGAGTTTTACCTTAAATTTCAGTTTAAGAAGCCTGACTTTGAGACACTTTAACTAGTTAGGAAGATAATCGTGACCTAATATGCAACATTAATGTGCGACAAGGAAACCTGAAACCTTTAGATCACATGTTTGAAAACAGAATTTTCAGCCAGAAGATAAACTTCTGAAATCAACAGTGCTTTTATAGATTCTGAATTTCAACTGGGGAGAAAAAGTAGATGTAGTCATAAAATTTTAAACAAGAGAAAAACTATCCAACACAAATTTTTATTCAAAGCAGTGTATTTTTTTGCTACTTAGGGCTTATCAGATCATGTCATTCAAATTTCGTCCCAGACATGGTGCTATTGTTCACTGAGCTCATGTGCATAATGGCTAACATTTTCCAAGTCCACCAGCACTGTCAGATATCCAATCCTGACATACAATACACTGACACCCTCATGAAAGTGCAACGTCAGTCAGTGAACTCACTGCACCTTGCTGGCTTTTGTTGCCTAAAGGTATGAAGCTTTTCCACTTACTCTCCTCCCATACCTTCAGTAAATCTCTGCTGTCATAAGTGCACAGAGTCTCTCATGCTCCGTATTGGTCTACAGATGACATCATCCCCACAGTCTTCGGTTTCAAGCCTTCAGAGAGTGATGTCGTGATCGCTGACCAAAACTGAAGCATCACAGATGATGGAGATAACACATGTGAACATGGTTTAAGGCTGCATTTCATTCATCACGGTTATCAGTCTATTTATGCTAATACCATATATAAATTTTCATCACAAAGGAGGAAACACTTATGTAAATATGGGATGCAAATTGGAAGCAGAAACTGGTTTTGCTGACTATCAGGGATATATTTTCATAATAATAATAGGTCCTGTTTCACCTTTATATAGTTCAGAATGTGTGCAAATCCTCAACTGCTGTTAATGATCACCACTTTGCTTTTTTTGTTCTTAACTTTATTCATTTGAGCGCTTCTTTCTTTTTATTATCTATGCTTTATCTCTGCATTGTAGGTTCTCAACCGACTCTCACATAATCAAGAATTTTCTCTCCTGAGCCCTGAAGGGACAACTCTGATGAAATGTCAGATAGTCTGAAGAGACCAGCATTTTTATTGTGTTTCATGTCTATAACTTGCTGTATTTCCTTGTCAAACAGGCTCTAATACTTGGATGGACTGTTTAATAGTTTCTTTGCTTGTCGGACCACAATCATAAAAAGAGATTCAACGATTAACATTGACTCTGCAATGGAACTATTTTATGTACAGTGACTAGAGCAGCGTGAAGTGTGTACGGACAAGACCTTATTTTCCAGGAAGTAAAAGGAATGTCCTCTAGATTTTAATGAGATTATAGAGAAATAATCAATTATATATGGCTAATTTATTTTGAATCTTTTTATTTTGTGTAGGGGATTTTCACTTCATTCTGACTGTAAGGTTTTCCTCTTATCTGTGGGGAAAAAATCCACTTACTCTCTAGTTCAAGGGTGTCCCGGATCCAAGCAATGTGAAACAGGTTTTTTGCATTTGTTGAAGCCGCAGTATGGTGTTCATTCCCAGTTTGCAGAGTTCTTGTGTAATTTATGACTGTGCATTAAACAGCCTAGCACCAGGCAGCCCATCATGTAAACAGATCAGGGCTTTTACAGGCAGCTTGCCGGCTGTTTAAACAGACGAAAGGAAAAGGGGAGAAGGAGGGAAATTAAAACCTAAATGGAAAACATGTGTGACTGTGTGTGTGTTTGTATGTGTGTGTGTGTGTGTGTGTGTGTGCATTTGAGTAGGTGTGGGAGGGGTGCAACTAGACGATGTGGAAGTGACCCAGTGTGAGGCGAAAATGCACACGTAAAAACTTGCAAACACATATAAACGCACGTATAGAGACAAGCACGCATGCACACAGACACACACACATAAACCTATGAACCACAAAACCTCCAGTTTTATCAAGTCCAGCTGTGAGCGGAGTCTTATCAAAGGCAGCATGTGGAGCGGAGCTGTGGTGCTGCAGAGAAGATCAGGTCCAGATGGCTTTCAGTCTGTCAGACAGACCTGTGAGCCTCTGCTCTGTTTTATCCTGCTTTGTTACGTTTTATATTGTTCTAACCTCTAGACTGATCTTTTTCTCCTCGGCTCTGTCCCTTTGTTTTATTTCATGGCTTTCCTGCTATACTGCAGTCTAATGGGAATGACAGAGGTGACATGCAGCAAAGAAGAAGAGGCGGTTACAAACCCACAATGCGTGTGTGTGTACTTTGGCTCAGAGCCACCAGGAGGTCTGTGTTTCTGATCAGAAAAACAACAAGCTGAATGGACTAGATATTGTCAGGAGAGGATAAAGAGTGTAGCACTGTGTGGATGTTTTTCTAAGAGGTTTTGGCGGTTACTCCGTGTGTCCTAACATGTGTAGTGGCAGTCAGAGCCATGATCTACAGCAGATGGCTGAGTAAAAGGCTGGCTAATCAAGACACACACACAAGTTCAAAGAGTTGCGTGGGGAGAGCACGGCTATGGTATATCTATCACAGCGGATAAAACATAACAAATCACTTTAAATGCTGAAAAAATTCATTTCAGTGAAGACATCATGTAACTGTGTCACCATTATACGGCAATTATCACAAACCACATCTGATCACATTCATAGAGCTTGATTTTGAAGACAGGAAGAGGCTGAAGTTACTGTTAGCATGAAACACTGTTCGAATGCATGTCAGTGAAATGGACAAATGTGATCTCAATTTGTAACAGCGACATGGTTGCCCTGCTGTAGCAAAGTTATGAATTATGGATTTTCTCAGATGAAACGAGATTTATCCTTAAAGTATGTTTTGAGCTGAGTTTGTGGTGCAATCTTAGCGAACTAAATCTAAAACTCAAATTGTTATCAGTCAGCGTTCTTGTGCCTGTGACAGTTACACTTAATTTTGAAACACTGTTTTATCTCTTATGAGCCAATCATGGTCACACCTCTCACCTCAAATCAAATAACTTATTGATAGATCGTCCATGGTCGAAAATGCTCCTCTGGTCTCTTATCAAATATGTCTACAGGTGCAACTGTTAATTGCCACATCTGTCCAGTAGAGGGAACCACAAATGCTTCAACTTCTTTTATTTTGGCCAACAGTCCAGATGTTTACAAATCACAGCTTAGATTAAGTAAGTATTAAGTATGAAGCCCCAGAGTGCCAATTGACAGACAAAAATATATGAATATATTGAGGCGACACTTAACCAAATCTAGTGCTTTGATTAATTCTTGGCTGTAAGATGTATCTAACAGTTTAACTTGTGGCTACTCATCAATCTACCTGTGAGAATAAATTGTATTTTGTGTGTAGGCAATAGCACTTCAAGTACTGTTATTAAAATACCAGTTCTAAGGAACAGAAATATGCAGGCTAGTCTCAAAACACTTAGGACTGAAGCAGCTGTGGCCCACAAGACCTACAAGACAGGCTCATAGCTTGGGCCCTGTGTTTTCAGCTGCTGTGTTAACTGTTTCTTTTTTTTTAGCAGAATCTGATGTTGTGTGGAATACAAAAAAAAAACCCATAAAATCCTCATACTGTAACCTAACTAATATATACAATATTTGAGCTAGCTAAAGGAGAAGTAGTCAGGATCTGACAGAGATTAACAGTCTGTGTTTAGCTACAAACACAGATTCCAGGTTAATACAGTGGAATTGTTTTTAACAAAGCCACTCTTATGGATAAATCCTGAGCTTCAGAGTCGTCAGGACATTTTATTTTAAGCAGCTAAAAGTTCAAGATAAGCAGAACATGCCTTTCATACTTAGGCATGTGATTTTCTAAAGAATGTAGCGTGATATAACCTCATAAAGCCAATTGGAAATTCATAAGGCTCTACTATAGCAAACACATGGTGACTGATATCCTTATCTAGTAAACTGACCACTTTCAATCAATGACGATACAACAACAGTTCCTGAACTGATAATACAGTACATCAGTTGAGCTAGTTCTCATGCACACTTATCTAGTGCCCACAAATTTATCAAACATGGAAACGAATTAATCAACACACGGAAAAGATTTCATCAAAACATAAAAATGAATTGAATCTTGTAATGGCATTTTGTACACTTGATGTAGTAAAACAGAGCCCCTATTTAGATTGTTTTTCTCTATGGCCACTCAAAATAAGCCTCTCTCAGTTTTTTGCATGGGTTCAGTTCTCGACTTTCAGTTATTAGCTATACGGGGTTTAGATCTAGGTAGTAGATTTTTGTGTCTTTTTCAGAGATTTTAGAGGAGCTCTAAGCCTAAGTAGTACCCTTGTCAAAATGTGGTGGAGTCTCAAAACTTAGCAACTTCTCTCCAATATCTATCTTGATTTCTTACCAAATATTTTGAATTATTGGTTAATATGCAACCATGTGCCTTCACTGACTCACCACAGCCACAGCTGTCTGGTTTTCTCCTGGGTCATAGCTCAGTAACAGCTACATTTTCAGTCATAGATAACATTAAGTCTTACCTAGATAAAAAAAACAAATTCATGTTGCTGTCATTTTTGAACTCTCAAAAGCATTTGATTCTGTCAATCTTAAAGTTCTACAACCCTCTTTCATTCTCTATAGGTCTTAATGAAGCCACGCTTATTTAGTTGCAACTCTGCCCGTTCATTGTTCGTTGCCCTCTACCTTAAAAAATGATTGTCACAAGGGTCTATTATTGGCCCATTATTGATTCCATGATATATAAACTGTATAATTCTCTTTGCTGATGATGCCATTTTTTTTTTTTTGGCCTTAGGCTCCATCCCAGCCCAGGCCCTGTCTCATAATCAGTCTGCCTTTGATGCTTTACAAAATCAGCACTCCTTCATTTCTGATGAGTTTTAAATGCAAAAAAGACCAAACACATGGTATTTTCAACCTCAAACAGTGACTCTGACTATCCTGCCTTGAAAAAACTTCAAATGATACCTAAATTACTCCAGATGAGCCATATAAATATGAATGTGGCTTGACAGCAGACAGTCATTTTATGTTCATACTCAGTATTCAACTCAAAAATTAAAAACTTGGCTTCTTGCAGGGAATTAAAGGATGTCTGTTTTCCTCCAATTTAAAAGCTATTGTGCAGTCAACCTTCATGTCTGTCTTTAACTATGGAAATACTCTGTATTGTTCCGCAGCCCAGTCAACACTGCATACGTACATTCCCGTGTATCATTGTGTTATGCTTTATTTTAACAGACAAATTTCATACTTATTAATCTCTGCATCACACAGTTGGTTGGACTTCCTTACTGTTCATTAATAAAGTTCTGCTGTTGAAACTTCCATATACTTTGCTCTACTCTCTGCATAACCTGCTCTATTTCTGCAGCAATTTCTGAATGCTTCATCTTGTAGGTGCGGTCAAACATGCTCTAAAGTTTCCAAAATGTCCTCCCATGTAGCTCAATATTCAGGGACATAAGGCTTTAAGTCATACAAGCCAACTCATAATTAAAATGCTAACATTTATTGTGGTGTTGTGCTTATGATAAAGTCCTTCACCAAGTGTCCTCTGTTGCATAAGATCTTGAGAACAAATGCGTTCAAAAGCAGAGGTCCTCCTTTCGTAATGAACTCTTATCTGACTGCTTTGTAGGATCGTATACATCTATGTTCACTTTATGTTATTCCATATAGTATCTCATGACTTTACATCAGCGAGGAAAGCTCAAAGTCTGAAGCCGAGAGACAAACTTTATACCACTGGGGTATTTTGATCTGTCTTTTTGATCTGCGTGTTTGATCTGTCTATTCTTTTTGATGCAGTCTCCTCTAGTTTTCCTTCCCACTTTAACAAAGATAAAACAGAAAGTAGAATTGTAGCTGCCAAGTCGCTCAGCCACGGAAACATGAAGTCTTTTATGTCGGGTGTAGAGTGAAAAGTAGTTGATCTACTCCTGCAGCCTCTGAATTTGAGACAATATTGCCTGTTAAAATGCATTCTCTTTGTTGTTGTTATGTGTGTGAGTGTGTGTGTGTGTGTGTGTGTGTCTGTGTGTGAGTGTGTGTGTGAGAGTCTATGTGTCTATTGAGCATGGACCTGCACAACCCTCTGCATGCACTTGCACATACATTTTATTATCTCTGTTGCTGTTGAGTGAGTCCTTCACTTCTGTTTGTTTTGTTCACGCAAGGCTGCCTGCGTGTGGGTGTGTGTCAGGAAGAGGGTGTCAGGAGTGTATTCATGGTCATCAGGTGTGTGTTTCTTACCAAGCACTATCAGACACTTAAATGTGGATGTGAGCTATTCATGCGTTTGGCCTTTGTGTGGAAAAGGAACAAAGATGCTTGTCTAGATACACCAACACCCAGTTTGTTTAACAGCCATGCAAACAGGCTCGGGGGAAATACCCACCACGAGTGATAATCAAAGGCTTGTTATGGTCATGGGAATGCAAATAGATCTGTGCGTGTGTGTGTGTGTGTGTGTGTGTGTGTGTGTGTGTGTGTGTGTGTGTGTGTGTTTCCTGGACTCACAGTGATCTCTACGTATATAGAAATGCAAATAAAAGCGTGTGTGTGTGTGTGCATGTGGAACATCTTTTAACGGACAGAGTAAGGACATTTTTTGGTATGAAAAGACATTCAGACAATCCTTACAGCCTAACATGGCTGAAAGATAACGCTGAGTTTCAGGTTTAGGCTTAAGTTAGATATAGGTGAGGGTTACAGATCGACGTTTAGTTCTGATGGTTAAGATTAGGGTGAGGGGCTTGGGAATGTGGCTACTAAGCTACATTTGGGGACATAATTCAGACTCAAAACCACTTAGTTGGAGACTGCGGGTGCAATTGGGGACAAATGCTGTGCTTCATCTAAGAAGTAGCAAATTTTTGCAGTGGTTAAGATAAAGGTTAGGGTTAGGCAAGAAATGGTTAGGGTTAAGATAAGTCTCAAGGAAATTAATGAAAGTTTATGAAAGTTTCACCGAAAGTGACCTAAGTAAGTTTGTGTGTGTGTGTGTGTGTGTGTGTGTGTGTGTGTGTGTGTGTGTG
>JAPZDY010000022.1:17029951-17064751 GCA_029783645.1 Ctenochaetus hawaiiensis | reverse complement strand
AGATGGCGCTTGATTATTAGAGTTTGAAATCATTCTCAAGAATCTTTTCTGAATTAAGAGTAACTGAATAAGGTACGTGGAATGTGAAGCACCCCAAAAGATAGCCAACAGCTGCTCAACAATCATTAAACTGTACTAAAACCGCAAACTACTTTGAAACCGTCAGGATCACCTGCAAACAGCAAATATTTACTTGGTCATTTCTACCAGCCATGTGAGAAATTAAATTGTTTTTCACATTCTAAGTGTAATTCCCTGTTTTTCATGTGATATTCAGATGGCCACTGTGCTAATGAAAGCCGTGGTTAATGCCAGTCAAACATCTGCGAAATTGAATCAACTACAGCTAATGCAGAATGAATAGCAGTCATGAGGACAAGAGACGCATTTGGCTTCATAATCAGTTCACGCTAAATACATTTTTGCTGCAACTTTGATGTTAAGATTTTGACCAAATTGTGAAACGTTTCACGCTTGCTTCTATGAATCTCATTATTTAAGCATGCTGGGAACTGAAATGTGTGAAATTCAATGTGTAGGGCTATTACCAGAAAGGAGAACCATTCATTCCAGTTGTGCATGAATTTCTACCTCTAGGTTAAAAACATTAACCAAATATCACATGGACATGCAACAATTGTGCATTATCTGAGAAGTTAAGACCACACAACCTTTCTGTCTGCATAAGTTTGTACTAAAGCTTCTAAAAATACTGAATGTAGTCATGCCATAAATTTTGGGTAATGGTGCAAAAGCTTAGTCATTATTTAAAAAAACACAAATTCATTTATAAAAGATAATGTGATAGAATATTAAAATGCTGTTAAAAAAAGGTAAAACTAATAGTTAAAATTACACACTGATCAAGAATGCAGATTTTAATCAGGCATGTAAAAGAACATTTTATTTTTCCACTGGTATTTTTATTTTAATTTTTCTGTTCTGTTTTTTTCTATTAGCTGTTAAACATGGTGAAATAGTGCCAACTAGCCATGGAAAAAATCTCTCTGACTGGCCATCACCTGGTATGTCATATGCAGACATAAGCTCTGGCAGATATGAGGTAAATACAGCTCTCTAACCAATCAGAGAGCTTATTTAATCCCCAATAGAAAAAATTAATGAATCTGTAAACATATTTAATAGTGCCTTATTACTTGCCATTTAGTTAAAACTTAATAAGATACTTTATAACTATCTTGTGACCATCCACTGGAGAGAGAAGCTCTTGTCAAATCCAGTTGCAGGACAAGTGAAAACATCTTCAGTGCCTTTTTTTAGCTTCTCTTAACATGAAAATATACACCCCACTGCTGATGGAACTGCTGCTATAGCAGCATCTGTGCTAACCTCTTTACGAGGTTGATTACTGCACTCTGCTGGTTAACCAGGGAAGTATTTATATGCATTTATACCTAGAGTGAGGGGTTTTTGTCTTCCTCTTTTCCCACGATGCCCTTTATTGATATGTTTAAAGTAATTTTTTATTCCTCTGATCCAGACACCACCCCACCACCACCACCTTTATGGGAATCACCAGGAGTGTCGGAGCTGCATCTAACTCATTTACTCTCTGTGCTGTACTCTTTGCCGTATGCTGGAAGGAAATGGAGAGAGCAAGACCACGTGATAAGTGATTATTTGGTCATTAAAAGAGGAAGAATAAGATAAGTAAAAAAAAGTGAGCAAGATAAACGAGTAACAAGACATGTGAGAAGTGTAAATGAAAGCATGGCACAGAGAAAATAAAGAAACTGTCTTCCATCACAATTTTCTTGATATGAATGAAAGAAAGAAAGAGAAAAACAGAGAAAGAGATAAAAAAAAAAGAGGGAGATAGGACAAGAAAACAAAGAGAGAGACGGAGATGATAGACAATTAAAGTCAAATTATGGGAGCATGCCAAGTACATTAGCTACAAAAGCTTTTAATTAATCATCATTTTGCTGCTTGTCAGCAAGTATATTTACATCTTTAAGTGAAACAAATTGGTAACCAGTGGGGCGTTTAAACCTCAGCTCAGTGTGTGTGTGTGTGTGTGTGAGTGAGTGTGTGTGCTTTCATATTCTTATTAATGCAGGGACGGTGAATGTAAGTGGAAAAAAGAGGATAAAGAGTGTCGACTCTGGATTCCAACTAAAGATCACAGCATCTGGTTTCACTTAGCTAATTAGCACCTCTTTAACCACATAGGAGAGAGTAGCCTGTGAAATTAGCAGCTGTGGTGTCTATTGCGGGTTATATATGCAGATTAAACCAAATATGGAAACATTTCTTCTACCTGAGATCCATATGTTTACAGTTACTTAATAGAACTTATGTGGTATCATTTTGTGATGGTAACATGTTTTTTTGTTTTGTAAACCTGGTCATTGAAATTATTTCAGCTGTATCTTTCACTGCATTTGTGGCATTTGTGTATCAATCCATAAACTAGAGGGCCTGCCACTGACAATTACCTGTAACCTGTTACCTGTTACCTGTTTGGGTCAAAAGGGTTATAATAGGAAATAAAAGGGCAGAGTTAGCAAAGGAGTATTAATTAGCTTTAAAATTCAATGCTAGAGTAAATTCAATGCCCTGTACTTAAATGCCCCAGAAATTTAGGTTAATTAAGTACAATACTTGAGTACTAATTTGCTTTTCTGCTTTTAAGAGATTTTCAATACAACATTTGTGGTTAAACTTTGAAGCAAAGGGACATATGGACTCTGTAAGTTATGAGAACTAAAACAATATCAGCAATTCCAGAGTGGCAGTAGGCAAGTGGCAGCAATACAGTGTGGGTTATGGTATGTTTAGTGGACTGTGGTAAAATGAGTCAAAGTCAAAGCTGTAAGTTAAAATCACTAGGGGTAGTTGAAATAGTAATACTAGCACTTGTAGTAATAATAACAATATATTAGTAACTGGAGTGATAAAAATGTAGCTAATTATGTTCTTCATGAACTGTATGAACACTTGACAAACCCCCTGTCTCATTTTACGCATGCGCAACGCGCCATTGAAGGAAATAGTGCGAGAATCGAGTGAAGTGACTCGGGGCTTGACCATTGACACGAAATCTGAGATTTGACTTTGACTCGCGATCTAGTTTTGATGATGTAAGCCTACAGCTTTCGGTGAGCAAGTTTTTTCCACAGTGATTTTGTAAACTGATGGTCAAATACATGAGGATAATCCAGGAGGCATTCAGGAATTGCACAGCCCCGCCGCGGGTCCCGTCCGCACGTTAACTTGGTGAAGAGGCAGGGCTCCTCTGCTAGCTGCCATAACAGCTAACTTCAGGTAGCGTACACTGTTAGCTGTTTACATAGCTTTGACTACATAGCAGTTTTAAACTAATATCGATGCTATACAGATGCGTTTCACAGTTGCATGATCTTTTTTGCTGTTAGATATTAGATACAGTAATCATGAAACTATTGTACTGCGGAACTGGCCATGATAAACAAACACGCCTGCAAACCTCATAGTAGCATGCTACGATAGCTCGAGTGCTATCAACAATCATCGATGCTAGCTAATGTTTTCAGTAGCAGTTAGCTAGCAAATCCGGCGTCAAGTGTATTTAAATGAAAAGGATTTCCGGTCAAAATCTCCAAAAGAAAATTGTACTTTGACAGTGACGCTCATAGCATTTATGATACTTTGTGATTTTTATGATTAAGTTGCAGTAGACATTTTAGTGGCAAGGGAAATATGCATTTAACAAACAATGTAAGTGATGCATATAGATGACGTATCAATCCTTGATATTACTAAAACAAGACAGTCATTCTTAGAAATTTTCGCAAGGTGTTATGGTAAGTTATGGGTTTGGATAGAGAGCGTATCAATGTGGATTCGCTCTCCGAGACGTTTGACAACAAAGGTTTTAAAATTGAGTATCTACGAAGAGTTCATGCTGTTCATTGTCTGCCCATGTTTGCTATCAAATGATCGTGTTGACTCGTCTTACTCTCAGCGCCAGGTCAATGATAAATAACAGTTTCTCGAAAATGTCGCCTTTATGTTGAAAGCTTGCTGGTTACTTCCGGTTATTAATGTTCGTCTGCAGTAAATTCGTGTAGCTTCCGTGAGCTCAAAGGCAGCCAGAGCGGCGCCGCTAGCTGGCTGAGTCGAATCGAGAGAGCACTCCTGTTTAAATATAATTCCTACCCCCGAAATAAAACAGATGCGTTTTTTTCTGGACTCAGGTACAAAACTGGAAGACATGCTGCTTATCTGTGTCATTTAGTTATTGGTGAGCTTGCGTTGTAATTGTAAAGCTTACAACTTAGGTAACCAAAGCGTTGTAGTTTCTGGTTCATGCCCTTTGCCAGACACCGAGACTAAAAACAGAAACATTAATTTAGCTAACATTATGTGCTTATCGTGTTTTGCTTGACCGCTGAGCTGGATATACAGAGCAATAAATTACAATGTACAGGTGTTCCAAAAGTTTATGTTCAGTGATGTAGACAGAATAATAGAAAGACCCCTTAGTCAAACGCTGTATAACTTGACGACACCAAAGGAGCTTTAAAACGACCAAATAGTTCATTGAAAACTTTTCTCAAACAATAATGCAAAACTTGATTGTTGTCCCCTCTTTTTAGATCTTGTCACCTTTCCACCTGATGCTGAGTGGTTCCTGGTCACAGCAACTGCAGCCAAATTGATTTTTGGCAACCCTGTGCAATCAAGATCATCTTTGCCTCAGCTGTCTTTTTATGTGAAACTGTGTAAAACTGCAGTCAGAGAAAAAGGTCAAGATGTCCATTACTAACACACCTACCAGCAACGATGCCTGCCTGAGCATCGTGCACAGCCTGATGTGTCACAGACAGGGTGGTGAGAGCGAGACGTTTGCCAAGAGAGCCATTGAGAGCCTGGTGAAAAAGCTGAAAGAGAAGAAAGACGAGCTCGACTCCCTCATCACAGCAATCACTACCAACGGGGCTCATCCCAGCAAGTGTGTGACCATTCAGAGGACACTTGATGGACGTTTGCAGGTAGGAAGCTAACTGGGTCGTACAGGCACCTGCTCAATGGCATTTATTAGTTTTGACAAACCTCACTTAAATAAAGAATGTGTTCATGTTGGGAGATTTCATACAGTCTGTTTCACCAAGGGTAAACTATCTATGCATTAGATTTAGCTGCTATTAAGTTAAGTTACATCAAAACAAAAACCAACTGCTATTTTACCTTATCTCTTTTTTTTCTATAATTGGCAATAAATCCCATAGCAAACAGTTATTTAATTTAATATGTAGGCTTTTAATTTATGACTCTTTTCAGTGCAGAATAAATTAATCTGTATATTAGTTTGTCATAGAATGTTCATTATTGTTTCCCAGAGCCTAAGAAGACATCATCATATTTCCTGGTTTATTTGACTTAGAGTCCAGAACCCAAAGATATTCAGCTTATAATCTCATATTGCAAAGAATATACAAAAAAATTGAACCAATAAACTTTTGGAATTTGTGGAGCAAAATTACAGAAAATACTTACTTATCAAATAGTTTTCTGACTTATGTTTTTTAGCCTTAATGACATCAATAATGTGAGATAAGATATAAATGTAAACTGTGATTATGAAATGGAATAACTATTAATTGAACTGATAAATTGGCATGATTAATTTGAAAAAAATGCAAGAAGATTCAAGGAATCTCTTTGCAGTGGACCAAAGTTAATCTGGAGCCATTATAAAAGTATTTTGTCCAGTATGTATTTGTCTAGAGAGATATGCTATTTACCACATTGGTTGAAAATAAGCTGTATTCAAATAATTGGCTGTACAACATGTTTGACCTCAGCAGTAACTTCAGAAGGCTGAAAGATTCTTTAACTTTGTGTTAAATCACTGCTTGTGTTTTTTTCTCTGTGGTGTTGTTATTGTTGTTGCCAGGTGGCTGGACGTAAAGGGTTCCCTCATGTGATTTATGCCCGTCTGTGGCGGTGGCCTGACCTGCATAAGAATGAACTGAAGCACGTCAAATACTGCCAGTTTGCCTTCGACCTCAAGTGTGACAATGTGTGCGTCAACCCTTATCACTATGAGAGAGTGGTGTCCCCTGGCATAGGTGAGTAAGAGGGAGCGGTTTGCATTTAATTTTCATTAAATCTGTAAAAATGTGTGAGAAGTTTAGTGTAATCCAGCTGAAATGAAACAGAACTAAAAGACATTTCGTGAAGAAGTTTCAATTCTCTGTTTTTTTATAGCACACTAACTGAACTGTGACCAACAGCTGCTTTTGAAGGAGGAAATTAATATAAACACTTTTTTCGCAATTGCTCCAAGCATTTTGTTTTAGTTTGACCTCTTTAACCTGCAGTCTTGCCCAAAAAAAGGTATTTATTAGTAATGTAGATAAGAACTTGGCTTTGTGAGTAAACTTTTTAACCTCCTAGTTGTTTTTCTTTGTCCACAGACTTATCAGGACTGACACTGACCAGCTCTGGACCCAGCTCATCACTGATAGTTAAGGATGAGTACGATTTTGATGGCCCACAGAGTCTGCCCTCCATAGAGGGGGGTCACTCCATACAGACAATCCAGCATCCCCCATCCAGCAGCCGCCCTGCACCCTCTGAATCATTTGCAACCCCAAACCTGCTGCCACCTGCTGAGGCCTCCACCTCTGCCTCAACATCATCCTTCCCTGCCATTGCAGCTGGATCAGGCAGTAAGAAACAGTTGTAAATTTCCTGCTTGTGTCCTTGTTTGTCAGGATGTATGGCCTTATGTCTGTGTATGTTTGTACATTCTGTTTGTTTGCAATTGACAGATGAAGATTTAAGTATTTTTTTTAAAGTTTGTCCAGATGTCTGACTTTTATTCTTTTTTTCCCCTTAGGTGCCAGCTCAACCTGGTCCAGGAACAGCAGCTTCACCCCAAACATACCCCACCACACCAACGGTCATCTACAGCACCACCCTCCTATGCCCCATCCTACACACTACTGTAAGTATACACTGTTACCACAGTTAAATTTTACCCAGTTAAATTTTCTGCACAGTCGTTGAACGCTGCCATTACTTTCTCTGTTTCTGTCAGGGCCAGTACATAATGAGCTCGCCTTTCAGCCTCCAATTTCCAATCATCCAGGTAAGAACCCCTTTAGTACACAAACCCAGACAGAAGTTTCAGGCCTCTTATATTATAAAACCTGTGCATAGGACTTAAAATCATTAATATCAGGTCGTTCTTTCTGTTTCAGCTCCTGACTACTGGTGCTCCATAGCCTATTTTGAGATGGACGTTCAAGTAGGGGAGACATTCAAGGTGCCCTCTTCTTGTCCCATCGTGACAGTGGACGGATATGTTGACCCCTCAGGAGGAGACAGGTTCTGTTTGGGCCAGCTAAGCAACGTACATCGTACTGAGGCTATTGAGAGAGCGAGGTTGGTCACACAGTTACCTTTAGTATTTAGAGCAACAGTTAAAGCATTTTAAATCAGGAAAAGATTCATAGAGCTTTTCTTTTTTCAGAAACAAATTTTCATTATAATAGCAAATGATAGTGATTTCTCAGTCACTAATGTCATCTTAAGATTTTAATTTATGCAGATATAAATATTCCAAAATATTAAAGGAAGATGTATCTATCTTCCATATCTGTTTTGGTTGTAGTATGTATCTTTACATATTTGTTAACGTATTTGTAAATAAATTTACACATTTGATATCTTTACCTTCACCATCAACACATCAGCTGAAAGCTCAGAGATCATGTTTAAATTGATTGGATTTGTTATAATGTTGTTCTGATAATAATACCTGTATGGGAAAAACCTCTGGTACTGCCTAAAATGCTGAATTGAGTGTTTAAGTCTATGCACCAGTCCGATACCATGTAATTTTTTTATTATAAAAGGGATCTGGCTGAAACTTAACAAACCCTAAATTACAAAATTATACATGGCACTGTCATCACCCCAATTCTTTGCCAGTTTCCTTCATTCCCTTCTGTTTTTTTTCTTCTCTTACAGACTTCATATAGGCAAAGGGGTTCAGCTGGAGTGTAAGGGCGAGGGAGATGTATGGGTGCGCTGCCTCAGTGACCACGCAGTGTTCGTTCAGAGTTACTACCTGGATAGAGAGGCGGGCAGAGCCCCTGGAGACGCTGTTCACAAAATCTACCCCAGCGCTTACATCAAGGTAGGGACACGGGTCATTGGACTGTAAAGAGAGGACATCAATTAAGGTTGACATTTCATAAAAAACTTTCCTCCAGGGCAAAGTGCTGACTGCAGGCTGTAAACATCCCTTTCCATGCATTCTTCTGTTCATTGACATTTGTTTTATATTAAACTTAAGTGTATTTCATATCAAAATGTTCCCCACACTGCTACAGTTTCCCATCTTTTCCACTCAAGTCTTTTATCAGGGGTAATCATACATCTTCACGCAGCCCAGTTCTTACTGAGGTTCTCTCTGATTGGCAGCCTGTGATGGTGACATTTCTCCTGTGCTGGGGGGGTAATCACTGCTGTACAGTATTTAAAGTCTCATCTTTCCTGCCAGGTGTTTGACCTTCGTCAGTGCCACCGACAGATGCAACAGCAGGCGGCTACGGCTCAAGCAGCAGCTGCTGCCCAAGCAGCAGCTGTGGCTGGAAATATACCTGGACCCGGATCAGTAGGAGGGATCGCTCCGGCTATTAGTAAGATAATTCAACTGCAAATACACAAGCACAGTCACACATTGAGACAGCAGAAGTAGAGGCAGTTTGTCAGCAGTTCCAGCTGTGTACGTACAAGACATTCTCAATAGATGTTAAACATAATTTGTTTTCCCCTATTGGGTTTGTTGTTTTGTCTAGTAAACAGAAAAAAAGACAAAAATATTAATTTATTATTCATTAATTGTCATCAATGTACAAGAAAACCTGCAAATTTGACATTTTGAACCTTAATTATTTAAAGAAAATGCTGCAAGTCTGACAC
Organism: Ctenochaetus hawaiiensis; assembly: GCA_029783645.1. Classification (NCBI taxonomy): domain Eukaryota; kingdom Metazoa; phylum Chordata; class Actinopteri; order Acanthuriformes; family Acanthuridae; genus Ctenochaetus; species Ctenochaetus hawaiiensis. The sequence continues at coordinate 17,055,808 of JAPZDY010000022.1, read as the reverse complement.
ACTGCACCTCTCCATGTGGTAAACAACAATAAGAAAAAACGAACTAACTGTGTTAAAAGAAATACAGAAGATTTTTGCCACTACAACCATTAAATCTTTACCTTAAAGTTGACTTAAGGTATTAATAAATTATTTAGGAGATTGTTGACTGTTAGTTTGTGATCAGTACACAAATCAATAATCAACAGACTCACTTAGAATCCTAATTTTTTTAAAATCTTGGATTAATGAAAAGCACATCTTGTGTTGAGTTTGGCTCCGATATGCAGCATCACTCTGACACTCCCTCTCCTCTCATCCCCTCAGGTCTGTCAGCAGCAGCCGGTATCGGGGTAGACGACCTCCGGAGGCTGTGTATCCTCAGGATGAGTTTCGTAAAGGGCTGGGGGCCCGACTACCCCCGCCAGAGTATCAAGGAGACCCCCTGCTGGATTGAGATCCACCTGCACAGAGCTCTGCAGTTACTGGATGAAGTTTTGCACACTATGCCTATAGCAGACCCACAACCTCTGGACTGAGACCTTCATGCTGCAACATAAAGTAGAAATGGAAAGTCTTCCTCAGTGAACTGTTTTGCATAGAAAAGCCAGTGAAACAGCTGGGACACTGCAGCTGTACCACATGGAGAAATACTTTCAGGTGTGTTTGAGGCACCTTTGTGCATTGTGGCTCCTATTTTACTTTTTAAGCAAGAGTGACTGTTAAATGAGCCAAAGCCATATATTAAAGGTATGTGTCTTTATACTTTTAATAGATGGCTTTGAATTTTGATGACTGGAATGATGAACTATAGAACTAGAAAATGCATCACATGTAACTACAGTTATAAAGCACCAGAACATGCACATAGATGACCTGCAGATCCATTGAAACTGGAATGTACATCAACTACTCGATGCCCCGGGAGTCCACAACCACCAACTACTGACAGACATTATAGTGACTGAACAATCAGAGGAAATCAGAGTACTTCACTGCTGTGGGACAACATGCTGTGCAGAAAGGCTCCTATATTCAGTGTCTGGGCACCTGATTACTGCAATTTTTCTTCAGTGTCAGTTTTCATTTAAGCTGTTAACATACTGCTTTACACCTGGGATGGCAAGCAGGTTCGTGTAACTGTCAGGCAGAAAAGAAAAGTGGCAGCACTCTGCATAGCAAGGATCACTGCCCGACGTCGTGCTGATCGCTCAGCCACTGAACAGGGTGCGGACCACTCAGCTGGATCCGGTCATACTAGACATTCACAGCCACCTGCAGATATCACAGAATGAATGATATGTGCTATGCTTAAAGGTGATTCTCGGCCGCAGAACTTAAAAAAGGTCAAATCAGTGGACTTTTGGAGGTCAGATATTGTCAGTCTGTGGGTTTGGACTTAAAAAACTAGCTGTGGGCTTGGAGGGTGTTAAAGAATCAAATCATATTTTTTCTCTTCTCAGTTAAAAAGACCTTAGACTAAAGGTTAAGCCCCAAGGTTTGTTTTGGAGGGTTTGGACCAGACAATACTGTCTTTCACACATCTCAGCCACACAAATGCAGTTTTTGGAGTTGACCTCATGTATTATCCAGTCGTAAAAAAAAATCTCTATTTTTACTGACTTACTGTGAATAAACCGATCATAAGTAACTGCAATTAATAAGATGTTCATTTAAGTGATCATCATTGGTCACTTTGCCTATGGTTGCCTCCCATCTGTTTCAGGTGTGGTTACGGTTTGGAAGAACACCCTTTTTTCTGGTGCTGCAGAGGATAAATCTTATACCCCTTCTGTGAACTGTTTGCCTTTGTTCACTTTCTCATGTTGAGAACGAGATGTTAAAAAGAACAAAATAATCTGATCGACATGAGCTGTGACACTTCACAAAAAAAAAAAGCTGGTAAACTTTTCAAGTAAAGGTGCCGACTGAGATTGATGTAAGCAGAGAAGAGGCAGACAGTTTATGTAAGATGTCTGAGATGTAACCACAGTACAATAAACAGGGTTTATCATTGTTTTGGCAAACCAAAGTAATTATTGCTCATAAACTTCCTGGAAGTCTAGTATGATCATGACAGCAAGTGAGATGCTGGACTTTGTCCCAATAACGTTAATTTTATAGGTTACTTTTATTGATTTGAAAGGTAATATTTACTTTTATTCTTTCAATTTTGTCATTTTTTTCATTTTATCTTGCATCCCAACAATCTACTCACACTAGTTGAGAATCCTTTTACTAAATAAATATCATAAAACTTGCAGCTCACTTCATTACTACTTGATCCAGGTCTCTTGTGTATAGTTTACTGACAAAGATAAGAGAATTTAAGATAGTTACCAAGCAATACTGATATATTTTCTTGATTTTATTTTGTTACTTTTATTAAATGATTTTTACACTATTTTTAGCACTTTATTTTTTTTCCTCCTTTTTTTCTTTATTTAGTAACCCCTATTTTTTTGGTTGTCTTGCAATATGAGGAAGGGAGTGAACAGGTTGGTTTATATCTTATGTAGGATTGTGAGCAGAGCAACAATGTGATGCATTTGTATTGAAAACATATGTAACACGAAGACACCTTTATAAAAATCTGCTTTTTCTCATCTCACTCTAAAAATATTTTCAAACATCTCTAGGTTTGTTTTGGCTGTCGTGAGTTGCAGTCCTTTTTTTCGATTGCTGTTCTTATTTTTTCTTTTTAATCCATGTAAATAACTTTGTTTTGGAAAAATGCATGTCATTGTTTGCATGAATTGTAATGTCAGATAGACTTTTTATCCTCAGCCCCCTCCTCAAAACAGAGTACTTATACCTTTTGCCCTACATTACACAGGGAAACTGGACTATCTGAGGAGAGTAGAAACCAGCATCTGCTGCATACTGGTGTTTTTTGTGTCGCTGGTTTATTGGAACAGCATTAAAAGAACACATAGGGAAACTATAAAGTCACAACTGATGTAAATTAACCGATATAATTACTGAGACTTATCATTCAGCTGCCAATCTCCTAAGAAAGGCAATTTGTTTCCCATGATAAATACAGTAAAAACTTGTAAGTTTTTAGCGTGCAGCATCTCTTTGAAAGTAGAATGAGTATAAACGTATTTTCTCTTTTACAGGGGTTGAAACAGGTGGAGATAGACTGTCACACAGAAAAAAAATTGGTTTTAACACAAGTCCCCTCCTCTTCCCTGTCCCCCACTGCATGCAATACATTCTATTACCCTCCTATAAATACATTGGATATAAATTAATTGTATTGATTAGGAATCCAAATTTCATTCATGTCTGTTCATGCTTGTTATTTTTCACAGCAAACTGCCGTACAGTATATTTTTTCTGGTCATTAGTTGAAATAACTGTATGACAGGAATGTTTTAAAATGTTTTTGTGCTTATGTCCCTAAACAAATGTGTTATTTTTTGCTGTCTCTGGGGTTTACAGTTGAAGTGGGAAAAAACAAATTAGCATATTTGAGATTTAATTGAAATTTGAGGTCTTTTGTTTGTCACAAGCAATGAATCCACTTTTCTTTGCATTTACTTCACCCCCTCTTTGTCTTACCTTTATTTCACTATAATTTGCAAAATTATGTTAAAAAAATATCCTACATCAGGGACGAAGAATCCAACTTTGAGATTTATTCACATAATTATGCATTGAATTATGATTGAATGGCAGGAAACAGAATATTTTATAACTTTATGTTACTGAAAGAGCTGATGCTGAATTCTGTCCAGAGGAACAACCTGTTATATTCAGTTGTGCTTTAAGGTGGACAGATGTTTTTATATAACTTGCAGTTATTATAGGAGCCTAAAGACACAGCCCAGATGAGCTGATGTTGACTACTATGACAGATTGCAGATATAAATTTTACCTGTATTTCTTATGTGAGAGTCTGTAATTAAACATGGAGTGGTATTCTCTAAGTGGTGAACTGTTTAATTTCTCCCAACTTACTAAAAAGTCAGTGTATCCTTTTTGTTTGTTTGTTTAACAGCAGACATTTAGAATGTTAAACAGGAAAGGCACTGGTTTATGTAAGAACTTTAATTATGACTGCATTAAAACTAGTGGAGGTTGTAGTATTTTACATGCTACATAATTACAGATAAAAATAGCTTACTGGGGCACTTATTTTATCATTAATTCCTGTTTGACATGTCAAATTGCCTGCTGGAAAATGTCTATCAATGATAAAGGCCAACAAGTACAAGACCATGCTGGCATGAGAGGAGGGCCAATCAAGCTCCAAAGTATTACCACCTGTGTGGGTGGATGTGTCAGTTTCATGACTTTGCTGCATCTTGAGGGCCAAACATCCACCGGGTTTTATCATATCGCACTGTCTCTAAAACAATCAAAAACCTAAAAGAAAAAAAAATGAAGCACACAAGCAAAAAATGACTGAAAAGAAAATGCTCTCACACCCATGGCAAATCCACATTGGTTGATTTGAATTAGTTTAATTGTGTGTTTGTGCGTGTGTGTGTGAAGTATGAACAGGTTGTGTTTATCTCCCCTTACTCTCCTTTCTGCAGATGACATTGTGACGTCAGTAGGAAAAGCCCAAGTTTAAATTATATTGACAATGGCTGAATTCCATTGAACTGCTTTCTGTTTAAGTGTCCTTGTGTTTGTTTACTCCAAGGAGAGCATATCAAAAGACTTATTCTAGACATAAATACATGTCTATATATATGTATACTGGACTCTTTTCCTCCTCTTTTCATCCAAAGAGAAGAGAAAGACACACAGCTCATGGGAACAGAGAACAGAGGGAAAAATGCAGTGCTAATCAGAAATTTACAGTTTGATAGTCAGTTTCTCGTAAGCTGGATAAACAGACCATAAGTCTCAAAGTCAGTATTGGAAGTTAAGTCAAAAAGATGAGTATTTAGCTCTAATTTCAAAACCTAAACATAGTCTCAATCCAATGGGGCAAGTAGTTCAGAGAAAAGAGTAGTGGTGGGAAAATCCTGCAGCCAGCTGACTTCTTTTTAAGTCTGGGGACTGGCAGAAGTTCTGTAGTCTTAAGAGTTTACAGCACAGGACAGGACATATGGTATAATGAGATGAGATAGATATGTCATAGACACGCAGTGTGTTCTGCTCTCCATAATTTAGCTGCAACTACAGGATCATGCCCCAGTTTTTCTGGATGACAGCTGCATATATCAAACATGCTTGAAATAGCAGCTTCAACTGCTGTGCGGTTTAGTCAGGAGGTGAAATTATTTAAATCCTAACCTCACAAAATGCAAGTTTGCATTTGCATATTTTAGTTTTGAAAACATTTGTCACAGTCACACTGGGATGCTGTGAGTTCCTGTCATCTTCATGCTGATGGAGCCCAGAGCGAGCAGAGTTCAGAGATTCAGTTGTAAGGATATGACCAGAGAACCACAATGAGAACCAGGAGCAAGTTTCATAAAAGCATCTTGTAAGTACTGTTTAGAAGATAGAAATTAGTAGCATCATCCCTTGCTGCATGTAAGTATTGTGTTGGACTGTCATTAATATAGAGATGTCCAAATGAGGGACAGGAAATGATCTCATGTTTCAAATCTGGTGGAATGGGTCCCTGGTCCCTCAAAAAGCAGTGTAACACAAACATTAAAAACAAAACTGTTTCACATAATGAATCACAGTGGTCTGACATGGCTTTAAAATGAAACCATCTTTATTAAGTAACTTTAATATCAGAAAAATAAAACTCTTAAATTCTCTTTACAGCAAATATATAATATCAGTGCTTTGGCCGCAATAACTTAAAAGGCCGTTATAAAATATAGTCTGCTTTTAAACTCCTGACTCAATTTGAAGAATTTATATGCCATAAGACTCCCCCTACATATACAAAACAAAAGTGTAGTAAAATTAGCAAATACTTTGAACTGTTGGTACAGCTTAACAATATGTGTAATAATATATAGATAATCTAAGATACATTTTACAGTATACCGTTCTTAATTTGGTGGCGTACAGACATGACAGGCAGCTTGTATCCTTGGCCTTTTTACAATTGCAGTGTGACGTTTTACATTGGCGGTACATTATGAAGACGTGCTCGTGATGCACATTCCATTTTCCACTAGGTTAAACGGCAGCTATCAATACTATTATCATCAATACTGTAAACTAATAACTAGACTACAAGCAGAAAGCATTGATACCCTCCTGCACCATTTCTAAGGTTCCAACTCTTCATTCACTTAATCACTCAGAAGAAGTAAAAAAAATTAAAAATCTTATTTGTAAACATTTTAATGTAGATATATTTATGTATATATATGAAATGTAACAAAATAAAAATAATTCTGTATATTTATCAGTCATTAACAGTAATATTATATAATACATACACAAAAATGTCAATAGATTCATGTCAAACTGAGGGCTGACAGTGTATTGCATTCCCTCACAGGGAGAAAAAGAGAGCAAAAAAGAGATTGACCCTTCGTTGATCTGAGAGAAGTCAAATAAAAGGACGGAGAGAAGACCAGAGGGGGCAGAAGCAGATGGGGTTTTTTTTTTGCACTTTTGGGACTTTTTGGTTCCATTTCCTCAAGACAGCTCAATCATCCATGAAAGAAGCAATATTTAGGAAACAGAGCAAAGGGATGGAATATCTCCCAAATACTGTGTACAGCTGGAGTCCTAGAGAGACTACAGTCCAATGTCCACACAGAAAAGCAACAGTATTGACCTGATGTAGTGTCAGCACAGTCCAAAATGAATCCTTTCAGCTGCTTCCCCTTCGACATGTCCATCAACTCATTCAATCATGTGAAAAAAAATCTACAGAAACTGGTGTTTAAAGCAAAGATTTGAGATGATTTCCACCAATTTGTACCTTTTCTTCACTTTTCAGTTGGAGGAACGGACAGATGCAAGGAACGGAGAAAATTAGCAAAATTCAGAATGTGTTTGGAGTCCAATCCAGTCAATAGTGTGATAAGACTCGGGGGGAAGGCTGTGCTCTGTAGGGCACAGGACAACAGCTAATGAGCTGATGGAACACAGGAGTCAAAGTTTGTACCATTGAAATATCTTATGAATATATTAAAGCAGGTAATAATGGTTGACCCTGACTAAAATGTGGTAGAAAAAACTGAAAGGGACATGCCTGTCTACAAATTTAGGCCCAAGATTGTTTGAGCTCCGCAGTTAAAACCCGAGGAGTTTAATTTATCTAGTGCTTCCTCAAGTAGTTAACATACTGAGTTGGTTTTTGCATAGGCCTCGTAGACAAGATGTGGGATTATTTTTTTTAAAAAGAATAAAGCTATGGGTGGCCATCTTCCAAATTTTGCATCCCATTAGAATAATTTTACAGACTGCTTGACAACAACAATACCAAATGGCTGCAATGAAACAGCCACAGGTTGGCACAGTATAAGTTAACAATAGGGATACTCTTAAGATGGCTGAAAAGTCAGAGGGTTGTCTGTACAGTACAGGGATTCATTCCAGATTACAGCTGACTCATAGTGTAATTAGGGTATCAGCTCTTTTGGCTCCCAGGAGAGGTTAAACTAGAGGTTAAAAGTAGTCATACTTAAACCATAAACTAACGTTTCTGCAATAACAAGAAGGAGGAATGTTACCAAAGGTACGAGCTGTGCTTATCTTTCCAGCAAAACTAGCACATAAAAAACACATGGTTTCCCAAACAAGGATGTGATTGAGATATAAACACAAAAGACAATAAAAAAAAAAATAAAAGAAAAAAATATGAAACAGAAATTATCTATATGGGAGTGTGTTTGTTGCCAAAAAGATAAGCAAAAGGTGGTAATACTTCATGGCTCAACAAATAAGGAAGCAAAAGAAAACATCCCTGTTATATAACCTTTGTTCCACTAAGATTCATTTAAGAGATTGAACTTCGAGAAATACATTAAGACCTCAGTCTGTCAGCTTGTGTTATTTTGAGCCAAAACATGGATTTGTAGATAGTGTTGTCAGTAAATTACAGGCTCTCCAAAAGGCCACAAGTTTGTTTTAAGACAGAGCAACACTGTGTGTCATTTGAACCAGTTGTTTCTTTTCATTTACAAAGAACAGAATTAGGCACAAGTTTACCGTAAACAGTTTTCTTTAAAAGTAGAAATGGAAAGCAACATGGCGATGCTGAAGTCTATAAAAGGAGTAACCCACTTGTTGTTTCTATTCTGGCAAAGAAAGACATCTGAGGCGACAAGAGGCCATCGGAGTGTGACAAAATTGCAGATGTGGTTTGACCAACTTGGTTTAAAAACCCTCTGCAGGTGTGTTTGAACATATATCAATATGCTTTTATATCAGAAACACTCAAAAACTACGATTTATGAGCTGGAGCATGTAAACAGCAAATCCTGTCTATAGTAGTTAGCTAGCCAAATATTAATTTAAGCAAATCATCTGAGATACAGTGGCATTTGCAAGGATAATGTGGCATGTGTACATTATATCCAGTTTACTACAGTAGGCATTCAAATTCTCTGGTAACCAGAAGAATACTATTAACTGATACATATTCTTATTTGGGAATCACTATATGTAAACATGCTCACCTCTTTTTTATTTCCTCAAAGTTTCCTGTAGTGAGCACAGCAATAGAGAGGCAAAGGGACTGGGCCATATTTCAGCACATAAAATCAACTGTAGCAGCAAAAAAAAAAAATAAAATGAAAAAAAAAGGGATAAAAATTTTGAGATGTGGACAAAAAGAAAAAAAAAACTCTGACAAAAAAGCCATCATGTTTTCAATAGAATTCAAAGCACATTAAAAAATGCAATAAAATATAGGTAGCCAAAACTGATAACTCGATGTTTACGGGAGGAGAAAGTAAATCAAAAATCATGATGAGCAAAAAAATATATATATATCCCACCCCACCCAATGCTACACAGAGGGTTTCAACCCTCCCATTGATCAATCAATCATTCAAGGAAGAAGACTTCACAATAGCAGGCACATGAACGGGATGAACACCCTAACCTATGCCCTAAATATAGATCATTCCTTATTCACCTATTCCTGCTCAGCTTTGTCAAACACCAGCTTGGACAAAACCCAGGTGAGGACACACTTAGACACTGATTTTGGGCCATTATGTTATTTCCCCACACATGTTGGGAGGTGGAAGTGTTGGGGAGGCTGATCCCTGACAGCCATCAAGGTAAATGGATAAAATATAAAGTAAAATTTAAAAATTACATATTGCGGAGCTGAATGGCCTGTGTGACCGGGGACAGGCACACAGGGCAGACAGCATCTGGACCCTGGCATATGTGGGTGGCACAATCAAGACAGAAGAGGTTATGGCCGCAGGGAACCAAGGCAGCGATCACCTGGTTATCCATACAGTGGATGCATATCTCCTGTCCTCTGACTGCTGATCCGAGCCCTGGTCGGTAGGAGAGGGAGGATTCAGGAGGCGAGGAAGAGGAGGCGGTGCTTTCACTGGAAGAGGAGAAGGCAGAGCTGTAAGAGGGGAACCTGTGGGCATCAAGGGTTCCAGCTGAGCCATAAGGGCCTCGGGTGACACGCTGAGCCTGAGGGTGCTCCAAGGCTTCTGTCCCAGAGAAGGTTGGAGAGAGCCGGGGAGTCCCAGGCTGACTGGTCTGGAGACACAGATGACAACAGTCATTGGTTGAGCATTATGATAAAAAAACCAACAACTTGGCACTTTCTGTTGAGGCCATAAAACAAATATTTTGTAAAATTCAGCATAATGGATCATTGGTGCTTGCTGTATGCTATCAGTATGACTTTGCACACTTTTTGACTTTGTTTTTTTCAGCAAAGGTGCAAAGTATAGCAGTAAATATGAATAGGAACTGTCACAAGCTTAACAACTTGATTAAAATAAAAATTTAAATGTTCAGAGCTTTACCAGTTACCCAATCTGTTAATTTGTCTAGGTCAGAGTTGATGTTACTCTGATTCAGTGCAAAAAGCCAGCTCACAAGATTTATGAATAGGAGAAAGTCATGTAACCACGGATATTAAAAGTGTCTTAATTAAAGTGTCCCAATTGCAACATCAAGGCACACATTAATCAGATGGACTTGGGCCAAATTTTTTACCTATTCTGAGATCACACATTTAAAATAAGTCCCAGGTGACTTTAATGAGACACGGTTTGTGTAACCAAACTGTAATGACAGTTTTGAAACTTAATTTTCATACCATACATTTACTGCATATTTTCTACATTAAATGATTGAAAGGCAAAACTGACATCTACTGTCACTTTAACCTGTAGGATGGTTCTGCACAGAAGGCCATAATCTGCATACTTCCTGAAATTCACCTACCTGGGACTGACGAGCATCAAAGGCCTGGAGGGGTTGGTGGTCCACAAAGGGGCTCCATATTTGCGGCTGCGTACCAGCATGCAAGGCTTGGCCAGTTGAGATGGTTAAGGGGTCAAATCCTGATGAAGAGCCTCCACCTCCCAGGTTGGCCAGTTCCTCAGACCCCATAGGAAGAAGACTCTCTCCAAACCAGAAACTGGCACTGCCACCATTGCTGTTGTTGTTGTTGTTAGCATTGGCATTAAACACACTGGTTGGGCTGAAATCTGCCATCCGGTTACCATTCCCACTGCCGTGGAAAGAATCGGCTGAGCTGGAGCCGCTGCCCAGGGAACTGGAGCTGTCATTGCGGTAGGTGGAAGACATCCTGACACCACTGTTTATATTGCTATTGATTCGCTGAGTACCGTTAATGCTCACTGGCAGCAAACCAACACCACCACCTGGTGATGATGCTCCGGCATGAAGCCACCCAGCCTCCCCCAATCCGACCTGTGTTGCAGATGTATCAAAGCTGACATCTGTCCCATTGAATTGAAAGTCATTGTTGTCTACACCGGGTGCTTCAATGCCACCGCAGGTTCCTGTGCGTAGGGCGATGTGCGCTTCTATTTCATCCCTTGCTCTGTCCACGTTCTCTGGCATCCCAGTGACCTCGAAAACTGGCTCTTTATCACGACTCGGCGTCACAATGTAGGTGTGGGTCTGTTGCTGAATGCGTTTAATGGTTGCCCCTAAAAGATATGATCATACAAGACCCCCGTAGTTAAAAACAGTAAAGTGAGGAGGGAGATTAAAACCATCCCTGAGAAATAGACATCAGAGCATAAACAAATACCATACCAGAAAGAAAAAGTTATGTGGGGGTATTAAAATTCTCCAAATCCACAATTTGTTTAAGGCCATGAAAGAAATGCTAACTATGCTGTGTGCTTCAATGTCACATCTGAACTATAGTTGGTCCTGTCTGAGTCACTTAGAGAAAGAGGAATATACATTTTAAGTAATTATACTTGTTTCTTGTTTCTAATTATAATACAAAGCATTTAAATTGTAAAAAACCCAGCTGTGTAATAGTTATATCACTGAACGGCACACGGTCCTGGTGACTCAGCAGGCTGGAGCACATACCAACCAACCACAACATTGTAAGTTTCAGTTTAGTGTAGGAAGCTTCTTGGATGTCAATACTGTATAGTTGAAACAAAGAATTGTCATCCATTTTGTTTTGCTGTACTGACCTGATAGTAACTTCTTTAAAACAAATTCAAAGAAAAGAATCCCAGGGTGCATTCATAAAAATGATAAGCACATTACAGACACTTATTGGTACCAGTTAAATTCCATTTTTGCGTCTGTGAATGTGGAACAGAGTGCTTTCTCACCATTCAAAAGTTTGATGTCATTTTGACTTGTTACATCACCCTCTACACAATAATAGCACACGGTTGAGAAACGCTGCAGTTCAATTTACAAATCAACCCCAAGGCTTTCTGACACCAAGGTGCTGATGTCAACAAGGCTAAGGTTTTTAGACTGTGAAACCTACTGGAGTAGAACTCAGCATATCAAAAAGGCTTTATGAACTTTGAAGCAGTGAGGTAATCCATTAGGCAACTTACAATTTCCTGGGATCAGAAAGTGATCAGAAAGAAAAAATAATTTATCAGAAATGAGGAAGAGTATTACTTTTGATGTAAAAACAAAACTAAAAAATAAAATCAAGTATTGAAAGTTGACTATTTCTGTATCCCACACTTTCAAATTTCACAGTACAAAATTATAACAACTCAAATAAGTTGCATTTTTGTAAATATTCCTCTTATTGATGTTCCCTTCAGCAATACTCCTTTAATTGTCTAAAATAATCATATTTAAATATAACAATCATATTTTAATATAACTGAGCCTAAATAAGGAATTGAGACTTGTTATGCAGTCATGAAACATAATTTTTTTAAAGAAATATGGCTTTATACATGTATGTTGGCACCTACCTGTCCATAGCTGTTTTGGAAAATCTAGTTATTTGTCCAGATACTTTAAAAATCACAATTAAAACAAATGCCAGAGCTGATATCTTATGAACTTTCAATATAACATGAAGCAACTGAATCAAGTTCAATTGAATACAAGATGAAAAAGATGAATCAAGACCCACCTTTGGGACCAACGACCAGCCCTACAACACGATATGGTACACGAACCTGCAAGTATGAAATGACACAGGGTAAGTATACACACTTTAAATGACATACACATTCACATACAGAAACACAGAAAGCTTATTTCAGAGAGCAAAAAAGCTTGCATGGTAACACACACAACACTCAGTTGCACTTGATGTGATTCACTGCCTAAGAATAACTGTTTTATATCTTTGACACCATGACTCATAAACACGTGCTCACTGACCTGAATGGTTGTCTGTCCAGGTAGAGAGGGAGTCCCTGGACCAGTTACAGCAGACAGAGGGCCTGTCTTGTTTCGAGAGGCTCTGATCAGGGAGAAGTGCTCAGCTGCAGACAGAATCTCCCTCTTTGCCATGGCCACATCTTCTTTGCGCCCCGTAACAACAAAGACAGGCTGCTCTCCTCTCACTGGTGTTTTAATATAGGTATTGGTCTTGGCTCGGAGTGCCTTAATCTTACAGCCTGTTGGATGCAGGTTGAGAGTAGAAAAGGAATGACCAGAGATGTGATTTTTTTTAAAATTAAGTTTTTACATTTTACATTTTGTAACATTACATTCAATACACATATTAAAATTTGATAATCAGTATTTTCCATTTGAACTGATGAAAAACCATACCATTTAGCATGCAGTCCCTTAGGCTATTTACAAGTTGCATTGCTTATAAATTAAATATTCATTTCAGCAGTGGTTGAGAGTCCAACATCATTACCAGAGCCATTTCCTGTTGTTGTCAACACTGCAGACTCTGCACCCTCCCCCAACTCTTCTAAAATCCGACACAATAACATTCTCCCAACCCTATTATTGAGCTATGTAAAGACCTGATAAAAAGCACGATATCTCATAAAAGCCAGTCGTGCTTAGTTGAACTCAGAAAGTCTTGGTTATGTCACGGAGCTAACTATAACCGACAGCTGATGTGGCAAAGCAATGGTGACCAACTCCTCATGTTCTCCTCCTAGACAAAGCAAAGCCTGGTTAAGCTCGGCAAGGCACGACTACAGAGAGACTCACTGCAAGCGAAGCACAGCCAAACATCCATAATATTGCAAGCTGCCATAGCAAGAAAACACGGGGGGTATACATGTATGATAGAAGTTGTACTATATACTTTTGTTGAGGGAGTTGGGCGAGGATGGTGTTGACCCCATTATGAGCAGGGCTAAGCTAACGTAGCTGGTTTCGAGCTAGCGTTGACTGTTGCAACAAAGCTGAAGATTCTACATAATAGTGTGGAGTAGAGTAGATTGTTTATAATTATTAAATATATACAACTAGTCTGATGTCCCATTTAAAAACAACATACGAAAGTCTTGACCCAGTATGTAATATATCGCGTAATGTGACTGCTTCATGCTAGCAGTGCGGGGGAGATCGTGCGAACGTTACTTATCAGCCAACTTATACATGCAACGAAACAAACAACTTCGCAAGCTGGCAGTTTTACAGTGACTGAAAATGTTCGTTGTGTGATGTTATATTATGTTTTTCCATCTCTATTTTATATTTATTTAACTAGTTTATTGAATTTACCGCCCTGCGTTTATGTCTGTATTATTTGCTTACTTGTTTCTGCCTAAACTATCCTCCCAAGTTTCGTCCAAACTTAACGTTTGCTAACGTCGATCGAAAAACTTTAATCATCGAAAGATATTTGAGACTTACCCTGCCTGCCGACTATCTCCGCTACGTGCTCGGAGCTCGGAACGGCCACACACTCGGTCGTGTTGACGCTCTTTCGCCGACTCAACAGGGAAGGCTCGGCCTCGTAGCCCGACTCCCCATACACGCCCGACGGTAGCATCGCCATGCTGCTAGCCGATGGTATGGCGCTGCCACCGACCACACTATCATCCTGCTTGTCTCCATTGTACAACAAGACCGTCTCGACGTGCGGCTGTTCCATGCCGGGAGGCATCACTGAGCCGGCCGGCCCGGATGGGAGGTGTCGATGGAGGTGGGCCTGCACTAGCAACGAGCTACCGGGGCTGCCAGACGAGTCGGCTACAACTTCTGGCTCCTCGTCCTCGGGCGCTGCGGTTATGTTCACCTCATCTCCCGAGGGCGGCCGATGCAGAGGCAGGGGCTTCAAGTCTAGGACCGTACCGAGGAGGTTGAAATGAGAAACCGCGGGGAGATGGTGGTGGTGAAAGGGGAGGCTCTCATCTGCTTGTTCGGTGGTCTGGCTCTGGGTGCCGTTGTGCTCCTCAAGGCCCATACCGGCGAAAGCGTGCAGTAGTGGCGGCGGGACCTCGGACTCTCCCTCGTCGGCCTCCAGCAAAGACGTGCTACTAGGCATTTTGCAAAACTTATATTATATTGCCTCTATGCGGTGAACGATACGGAGTTTTTCAAATAAGTCTTGATTTAGAAAAAAAATGAAGCGACCAGCGCCTGTCGGCTGAAATGTGTGGCTTTTGTTTTGTCTCTTTTAGTGCAGCCCTCCCCACACTGTAATCTCGTACGGCTGGTTCACGCGAGAACTGGTTTTAGGTCATATGTGTATTCACAACTGTCAAAAAGACGCATTAAGCGCGCATCATGCAGATATGGGGTGTGTCATGTAATTAAAAGAATAATTCATTATAATATATTACATATATGGTTTCCCTACTGCCACGTCTCGTAGTATTGGCAGCCATTGTGACAATAACACCCTACAGGGAGTTGTAGTCAGATGGAATATAATCAGAGAAAAGGCTGAACCTTTTCAACTTTTTATGGAAAATATGACTTTGTTTACAACGGTGAGTTTTTAGGAAGTTAAAATTGCAGTTCCCCAATCTCAGGGATGAATGCATGTCCAACCCCCCAAATAACTGGACAAGTCTGGCAACACAGATGCTCTCCCCCAACAGGAAGTTCATTGACTGACAGGAACTTAGAAGTCTGAGGTACCAGACTTTCAAGACTCTGTGGTGGAAACAACCATCTTCTATTCAGTGGTCTGCATAGTCTAAGGCATCTCAGGTACAAACACAAAGAGGCTGGGATACATAAAAACAACCAAGTACATTATAAAATCATGGTTGTCAAGGATAACACATCGTATTCCCTTTATGTGACCCAAAGAGGTCGACTACTGAAGGATCCCCGCTTCCACGTGGCACCATTCAGTTGTCCACAATAATGTCAATCACTTTATGAGGGTTATTGTTAGATATTTTGCCTCTGTAACTCCACACTTCTTTTAACCATTGTGTCTTCCACAAGAATAAAGAAAAAATATCAATACAGAAAAACAGCTATTTTTGTCATGGGTACCATAATTTGGCTACTAAGTAATAGTCGTGGACTACATTAAATGATAATAATTACGATTATAGACTTCTGCTACAACTAACACTTTTTTAGATGCGTATTGTAGATTTCTTTCCATTCAAATATATTTTCAATATATCAGCCTTTTAAGAAAAAAAACTATCCGAACTGCCTCACACATCATAATTTTAATATGTATTAGTTTATCTAACCAGTCTGCTAAGGATAGGCCACGTTGGATAGAATTGAAGGATGATACGCTTCCCACGTAGGTGAACGTGGCCAACGTGATGTCGCAAGCGGTCCGGCTTTTCTGTTTAGCCAATGAACGGAAGCAGAGGGTGGGTCTTTTCAGGTGACAGCCAATGCCGTAACACATTTGTAATATGACACTAAGCATTAGTCGTATCCGGGTGAGCGTTTTGCGGTAAGTAGCTAAAAGAGACTGAAACAAAAAGAAATGAATTAAGACGTTTTAATGGTTTGATGTATCTCAACTTTAGTGGCATTATTGCAAATACTATAAAGAAATATATAAACCATAGATACTGTTTCAATTTCCAAGTACCTTTCTGTAATTAAAATATAAAGGCCAGCCAGCTAGCTTACGTTAGTTAGCTTTAAGCTAACAACTTGTCGTTAATTTCAATGTCCGGGTTTGCTTTGTCACCATTTTTGTCTGTTTGCCACTCTCGATGTTGATCTAAGTTTATTGACTGCGAATGTTTATTTCGGCAGGTTCGCTCAAGTTTTTACTTTGAGGCTTGGCTCTCGGTCTTCAGGATGTACGGATCCCTGCGGTTTCTGTTGCAGGTGTTGTGGGCCCAGCTGCTCTGTATGTGGGTGCTTGGCTCCGAGCTTACCTTTGAGCTGCCAGACAACGCCAAGCAGTGTTTTTACGAGGACATCATTATCGGTACCAAGTGTACGCTGGAGTTTCAGGTGCGTGGGTCTTCTTTTAGTCTCAAGATCACAAGAGCTAGGAACAGCTTTATATCAGCTGTTGTCTGACCGATGAACATATGGTAAACGTTCTTAAATAACCACATTCATGAAAGTCCCTCTACATTCAATAGTATTATTTTCTATTTGTTTTTTCCAGTTGGTGGATTTAAGCATCACTGTGCAGGATGATGTGTGTGAAGAGTGTGTTAATAGAGGGCTGTCTTCACATTCATATATGCAACACGGTGCTCACTGATAATCAAATTTGAATAGATTATTAGCTTTTATTAGGCTTATTAACATGATTTTTTATATCACTTGAGAAGCCATAGATAGATACACCTGAAGCTGCTAGTGCACATACAATGAGCAGGGATTCAGCTGTTAAGTAGGACACATCTTGTGTCCAGCAAGACAACTTTAAAAGGTAAACAAAATATACATAGATTCCTTTTATAGAGGTAGAAGCAGTAGATGCTCTGTCAAGGATTTTAAAGTGAAAATTAAATTTTTTGGGTAAAAAAAAAATTAAAACAAACACAATTTATTTTTCAAAGCAGACTATGTGTATGTATTACTGGAGGGGATCCTTATATAATTGAGAACTAACATATATATATATATATATATATATACACACACACACACAGACAAGCTTTAGATTTTTTTAAGCAAATGACAGGATTTGGATGTGACAACTAGACTTGAGCTTTGTTAGTAATGTTTGCCCTTGTTTTTCTCTTTACTAATTTACATTATTCATATTGCCTTGAAAAAGTATATATAGTCTCAATATTTTACTGAATTGATGGTACCCCTGTCTATATGTTTTTCTAGGTGGTGACCGGTGGTCATTATGATGTGGACTGTCGATTGGAGGACCCAGATGGCACAACACTGTACAAGGAGATGAAGAAGCAATATGACAGCTTCACCTTCACAGCTGCCAAGAATGGCACCTACAAGTTCTGCTTCAGTAATGAGTTCTCCACCTTCACACACAAGACGGTTTACTTTGATTTCCAGGTCGGCGATGACCCTCCACTCTTTCCCAATGAGAACAGAGTCACTGCTCTCACTCAGGTAAAATGTGTGTGAGGATGCACAGACTTGTGGATTTTCATGTTTGAATGTGAGGACTCAAATATTTCCTTAAATTTCTTAAAAAATGCATTGTTTATCACTGAAGTGTATAGCATACAGTCCTCTTGTCTTTATGTTCAGAGTTTTAAACAGGACAGGCATGTTTTTATTTTGTACCAACAGTTATATGTGGTGTCCACATCTGTCAAAATTCATTATTTGCAGTGACTGTAATTTTTTTTCAATGTTTTGTGTGCCAAAAATGTTTCACTCGAGTTTTTATGCAAGTGACAAACCAGACCCAACATTTGTTTGTTTGTTTTTTTATAAATCAGTTTTTGCAGTCACTTGCACACCTATTTCTAGACATGGAACTACTCTATCTAGTAAACCCTATATTTTATAGCTATCAAGTAATGCAATGCTTTTTCCAAATCCTAAAGGGGATGCTAATGGTTTGAAAATCTGATAAACTTAAAGTTTTGGCTTCCCAAATCCCCTCTGCTGTTTGAATCAAAGTTAAAATAATCCTGTTAGTTGGTCAATCATTAATTTCCAGCCAAAGTCTAAATATTGAACATGAGTCTTGGCTTCCTTTTTGTTACCATTTTCAGATGGAATCAGCCTGTGTGTCCATCCATGAGGCCCTGAAGTCAGTTATTGACTACCAGACACACTTCCGCCTCCGTGAGGCCCAAGGACGCAGTCGAGCAGAGGACCTTAACACCCGTGTTGCATTTTGGTCCATCGGAGAAGCCATTATTCTTTTGGTGGTCAGCATCAGTCAGGTGGTCCTGCTGCGAAGCTTCTTCTCTGACAAGAAGACCACTACAACACGCGTCGGATCATAACAGTCTCTGAGCTCAGGGATCTCATTCATCACCTTATTTTGCCATGTGCTTAGAGTGAGTTGGCATATCAGTGCTGATCTAAAATTGGATCATATCAAAGGCCTGGTCTTAAAATCTGACATGTCATCCTTATTTAGCACTGGTATTCCTACAAACTTTATGCAAATGAGCTTGAGCAAAAAGGTTATATGTGTTCAAATTTTTTTGATGGATAAAAGAGAAAACCTGAAGAAAGGCTTGCTTTTGTTGCTTTTAACTGTCTGTATTGGAGGCAGTATAAGCAGCTGGTCATACAGCAAATCTTAAATACTTAAAATATTTGAAATGATTTCTAAATGTGTTTTTATTTTATTTGTGTCCTTTGCAACCCCCATCATCCTATACCTTCTCTCTCCCTGATCTGTTCCATTTTTCAGCCCAAACTGTGCACTGAACCATGGGAGTGGAAGTCAACCAATTGAATTAGCTAAGTGTGTAATGTAGGGAGTTGGGGATTTCTTTTTTTATCTGTAGTACACTGGGTCTCCAAAACCACAGTAACAAGGCAAAGGATTTGATTATAAAAATTTGGTTGCATTTGTTTTTCCTTCATTATTAAACCTCATTGTACTAAAATGAAAGACTATATATTGTGTTTGCTTATATCAGCTTTGTCATTTTAGATGAGTAATTTGAAGGCAGTGTGCTGTAAAGAGAGTAGGCCATCCTTTAATCTTATAATAGCTTGAAAGAGTTTTAAATGCACCAACTTGTGAAAAAAGCTGTCTTTCACTGGTTCCCTTGCAATGTTATCTCTAATTTTGCGTTTGCAGTTTAACAAAGTATTTATCTGTGGGCTGATATTGTCCTCTTGTTTTTATACGGCACTATTGTAAAATTTATGTTTGCAAAATATTACTTATTATAAGATAATTTTTGTAACTTTGAGTTGTAGTTACAGTTTGCAATTCCTGAATTTTCTAAAGGTGCAGGAAGGAAGAGTCCAACAGCTTATATTATTGGTTCTTAAACATTTTGTTTTGTTGTTGGGTTTTTTGTTTTTTAGTTTTTCATCATCAGATTCATTAAGTTGTACTGAGAAAAATTCTAACAATTTAAGTTTCATTTTTATTTTAACCTAACATTTGAGCCTGTTTATAAAAGTTTCAGGCTTACTTCACCCTGGTGCTGTCACCTAAGCCAGGAACAACTTAAAAGTCAGTGGGCCATGCTGTCACTCACAATTCACTGATTTACAAACAGTTTGATAGCTCTTGGCTATGGGCCTAATAGAAGAAATACTTGAGTATTGTGTTGTCATTTTTAAGCTCACCTGTAGAGCTTTCACACTAGTGAATGTGACAAGATCTGGTCACCTCATCACAAAGCTATAAGATATGTTATAAAGTGAGATTTCCGTCATAAGTGTAACTTTTATAAATGCAACAAAGGCAGACTTTTCCAACAAATGGACAGAATGGACTGATTACAAGATCTATTGTTGCCATTTACAATATTCTGGTTTGGCTTTGCTTCATTTGCTAGGCTGACCTCTCTCACCATATGTTCATTTAAGTTTTGGTAGGTGGTGCACTGTCAGGTCACTTTTGGACACACTCAGCTCTGAGGCACTCTGGGAACTTGTTAAGTTATTGGGATGGCTGAATAAACTTTCTGTCAAAATGTTAAGAGTGTTTCATCATTAAAACGCGTGGTTTTTCAGTGAGGGATGAAGTTATTGAGTACGTCTTCTGGTCATGCTTATTTTTTCCTGTAGGGAGTGATATAATCAAAGCCATGACAGCCGGCTTTGCATTCATCCAGTATTTCAAAGTAATTTCCAATGCGGCAGATACAAAGGAAG
The DNA here is from genome assembly GCA_029783645.1 of Ctenochaetus hawaiiensis. Lineage (NCBI taxonomy): Eukaryota > Metazoa > Chordata > Actinopteri > Acanthuriformes > Acanthuridae > Ctenochaetus > Ctenochaetus hawaiiensis. Next base: position 17,035,336 of record JAPZDY010000022.1, on the reverse strand, counting down.
TATTTTTAAGTTTTTTTTGGCGAAGGTTTCTCTCTTCATGATACTTTTCTCTTAATAAAATCTTGGGCACCTTGAGAGCAACGTTTTTTTGTGGGTTTTTTTATTGGCTACGTAACAGTCTACCAGCTCTTTGATTGGTCGTTCACACGTCAATCACCCGCGCTAGTCCAGAAAAAAAGACTGCGTTAGATTTGCGATTTGACAGAAACTGAGTCGTGATCATCCGGTACAGCCGTGGGTGGATAGCTATCCGTATTTACTCTCCCTTTCGCTGAGAATATTGTCGTGCCAGCCAGTTTAGTGACTACGTGGACAGCTATTGTCCACTGTTCAGTGTAATATCTATCGTTTGTTTCTCGACGTGTTTGAGAAAGAAAAAAACGTCTCGGATACTGAGGATATCCCCTCCGTGTTTAGCCGAGCAGCGGATCGGACGTCGTTTTCCCAGGCTAAGCTAGCAGCAGCACGGCGTTACGTGTGGGGGTGGATTTCTATATTTCGGCCCTCTGAAGCTTAATATTAATACAGTCTAGGCAGTATGCCGTGGAACAATGACAAGCACGGAAAACCGAGCTAATGAAGGAGAGCTTCTTCGAGGGAAGAGGTGTCAGTGGATGAGTATCGGCTGAACGATCATTTACGAGGTGTGAAGTGTTCCAGCTAAGCGGAGGTTAGCTAAATCGATCTAGGAAGTTGACTAGCCATCTTGCTAACTCGGCGACGGATGTATCCACGTTAACTGTTACTGACCGAGGGTCACCTGAAACCCCAGGGTAGTTAACAGAGTTTGAAATTCGCTTAAAAGGTAGATAATGCCAGTTTCCAAAAGCTCAAGTTTACAAAGTTAGGAATTGCTGGGGGGATTTGACTAAAACGCTGGCTAGTTAGTTTGTTAGCTAACAAGTCGTAGCTTGTAAACAAAGGGTCCCGGGCTGCTCTGGTCCACAGCAACGTTACATCTCGAGCTGTCGTCGACCAGTTGTTTCACTTACATCGTTATCCTCTATTGACTATTGAAACAATCAGAAATGGATTTAAAGACAGCAGTTTTTAACGCAGCCAGAGATGGTAAGCTCCGTCTACTTCAGAAATTGTTGGAGAACAAAGATGGACACGAGGTTACCAAGTTGATGGGCGAAAAGACAAACGGGGCCACCCCGCTCCTGATGGCCTCCCGGTACGGCCACCTGGACCTGGTGGAGTATCTGCTGGAGTGCTGCAGTGCTCCTGTTGAGGTCGGTGGGTCGGTGAACTTTGACGGGGAGACAATTGAAGGAGCTCCCCCGCTTTGGGCTGCCTCGGCAGCGGGTCACCTGAAGGTGGTTCAGTCCCTACTGGGTCATGGGGCTTCTGTCAACAGCACCACCTTGACTAACTCAACACCCCTCAGGGCAGCCTGCTTTGACGGTCACCTGGACATTGTGAAATACCTGGTGGAGCATAAAGCTGACCTTGAGGTGGCCAACAGACACGGCCACACTTGTCTCATGATTTCCTGCTACAAGGGACACAAGGATATCGCGCAGTACCTGCTGGAGAAAGGCGCAGATGTCAACAGGAAAAGTGTGAAAGGTAAGTGTGTCACTCAGTTGTTGCTCAGTTGTCGCTAGTTACCCAACAGTGGACCCCTTTATTCATGTAATTTACTGACTGAGAGAGGAAACTCATTGATTCTTCAGATGCCTACATTTCACAGTTTGATTTGGCTTGAATACTTAAATACACTGTATCTGACATATCACAAATGGATGATAGAGGTACTTCCTCAACCTCAAAACAAGTATAATTATTTTTTAATTAAAGAAACAGGTAAAATAACATTATGTAAAGGTAATTACATAGGGAGATCAAAGTGCACAGTTTGCTAACCAGACCTAGTAGGGAACAACATGAGATAATAGAGCAGCTGCATGTTTCCATTGAAATGACTCAACAGAATAACATGAACTTCTGGTTTCAAAGTGGAAAGCTGTGACGAAGACTATGTCATTTTGGACTGATTCTGTGGGTGTGTCTGAAAGATATTATTTTCTCCTTAGATGGTATTTTATAAATACATGAAAGCCACTTTCCATCTGCTAGGGTATTGTCTTTTATGAGATGACAGACAACAGGCTTAAATAAGGGAAGCATTAAAGTGATTATCCAGCATTAAATAATTTTGAGTATCAAGCACTTGACCAATGCAGACATCTAAGAAGGTTGGAATGTGGATGTTAGGTCTTCCTCAGAGGGGAAAAAGCAACTTTGTTTGCTTGCATCTATGTTTGTTACACTGGATTTCAAAAGTGATCAGTTTTCACGGTAGGAAAAAACTATAGCAATGTCCCCAATTACTTACTACACCAATCCTTCACCAATTATCAGTGGCAATATATATGTGCATCTGGTGTGTGTTCATTCTCATACACTCTGTCAAACTTACAAGCTGTTTGCATACATTCAAGTGTCCACCTCCCACACTTCATTGATCCAAAATGTGCTGTTGTAGCTCATCTTTGGCTTTCTTTATGAACCCAACTTTGACTAATTTGTAGTTGACATTAACTTCATTTATCTCGTTAGCATCCAAATCGTTATGATCGGGACATTTTGTTCCCCTGACCTATAGATGAGCAGTAGGTGCAGCCAATGCAGCGTCATATGTGATGATTGATAAAGAAACTAATCTAAAGGTTGACTGAAAATTTAGACCACTTTATAGACATTACAAGAACTGATTTCATGACCACATTGCTCAACCCTATTCATAGTAGCCCATTTTTAAGACTAATGCCTTTTCTATAACTGCTGAACCAACAGGAAGGAGTAGATGTTTAATACTGAGAATGAAGTGGCAAATTTCCAGAAACAAAACATTGTGCTGATTGAGGAGGCATTCAAGTTAGGAAAAAATGGCAAGGGCACCATAATCACAGCCAATTGAACTGTTTTAAAAAGCTGTGGTCAGCGCTCTTCTTTCAGGACAACATCTAATAGTGATATGCCCTCTTAACTTGGCCTTAAGGTTGCCTAAAGGCACATAGTGAGTATTCAGACTAATCCCTGGCTGTGGAAAGGATTTCCTAAGTTTCTGGATTAAGTTGTTTTGTTAGTGGAAGGAAATTTATCACCTAGATGAGCAAAGCTCAACACAGCAAAAAAAAAATCAGTTCTTCTTCAGAAAGAACAAGCTGTGAAAACCTTTTTATTTTAGAATGATTTTGTTGATGATTTACTCTTAGGGCTGAGTGACTGTTTTGAAGGAGAAACTTTGACAACAAGGATAGGCAAGACATGTTAAAGTTTTGTCTTTAACTTCTGCACTTCTGCGTTAATGTAGCAAATTATTACAGTATATAATACACAAATGTACACCACATACTACTCAAGTTTTACTCACAATGTTTTTCTCTATGTATAAAGTGTTTCTGTTTGACATAACACTGAAAAGGTGTCAGGAGGCAACAAGTGGACACCTGGAGAAGAAAGGTCACCATTAATGGTTAACTGTCAAGAGTACATATATTGCTACTATTTGAGTAAATCTTTGGTATTTTTCCAAATTTAAACACAAACAAACATTACATGAACATGCTTTTCTCTAAATTCCAATCAAGCTTCTCTGTGGTGACATATCTTTGTCTGGCCTCTCAATTAAGATGTGTGTCCCCTTCTTTCACAGGCAACACAGCACTTCATGACTGTGCCGAGTCGGGCAGTCTAGAGATCATGCGAATGTTACTGCAGTACGGAGCCTCAATGGAGCAGGACGGCTACGGCATGACACCCTTGCTCTCTGCCAGTGTCACAGGCCATGCTAACATAGTAGATGACCTTACAACACACAGTCAGGTCAGGGTTGTCTCTTACAATAGAGAGTTCATATGTGTGTATGTGGTTATAGCTATGATGTTTTGAATCTATTGAAAATCTTTTTTTTTCCTCTGCAGACAAGCCACATGGAACGCATTGATGCCCTGGAGCTCTTGGGAGCTACTTTTGTTGACAAAAAGAGAGATCTGCTTGGAGCTTTAAAATACTGGAAGAGAGCCATGGACCTGAGATTCGTGGACAGTAACAAGATTGTGCATAAACCAGAACCGAAGCAGCTGATCATGGCATATGACTATGCCAGGGAGGTGAGTATTAATTTGTCCACTTCTGCATTGCATTTAAGGCTCTCTAAATAGGTTTTATTGTCACTGTTGTCATTTTTTGGTAATGCAGTACACACATACACAAGCTGACAGCTTTCAATGTATGTATAGGTAAAAACACAAATTGTTATCTTAATATTGAAAAGTCAAGCTGCAAATTTTTATTTTTTTTCACAAATCATCTTCCTAGGTAACAAACAGAGAAGAGCTGGATGGGCTGATATCCGACCCAGATGAGATGCGCATGCAGGCACTACTCATCCGTGAAAGGATCCTTGGCCCACAACACCCAGACACATCTTACTACATCCGTTACCGAGGTGCTGTCTACGCGGACTCTGGGAACTTTGAGCGCTGTATCAATTTGTGGAAGTATGCGCTAGACATGCAGCAGAGCAACCTGGACCCCCTCAGCCCCATGACAGCCTCTAGCCTGCTGTCGTTTGCTGAACTCTTCTCCTTCATGCTACAGGACAGGGCCAAAGGCCTCCTTGGGACATCAGTGTCATTTGAGGACTTGATGGGGATACTTTCCAAAAGCGTGTTGGAGATTGAGCGGGCAGTTAAACAAAATGGACCGATGCCTCCTGACCCTGCTCAGCTCAGCAAGGCCCTGTCGATCATCCTGCATCTTATTTGTCTTTTAGAAAAGGTGCCATGTACCGCAGAGCAGGACCACTTCAAGAAGGAAACTATCTATAGGTGGGCATCTGTGTAGATAACTTGTGTTGGCAACAGTCTGCCTTCATTAAGAAACATCTTTAGAAAATCTGAGGGCACTTACACATCCACTTTAGCAAACAATAATGCTAATTAAAGCAAATAATGCCACAGGCCTTTTTTAAATTTGATCAATTAATCTTTTGTCTCATAATCTGTATCAGTAGTTCAATTAAATCTGAAGTCTGTACCATCTCCTGCTGGCGAAGTGCTGTTGCCCTGATGTTGGCATCTTTTTACATCTTCACAGATTCCTGAAACTCCAGCCATGTGGGAAGAACGGCTACAGTCCGCTTCACCTGGCAGTTGACCGCAACACCACCTGTGTGGGCCGTTATCCTGTTTGCAAGTTTCCATCCCTTACAGTTGCTTCGATCCTTCTTGAATGTGGGGCAGACGTGAACAGCCGTGATGAGGATGACAACAGGTCTGTTTATTTTATTTTTTCTAAACTTTCCAGTTTCAGCTCTCAGAATTTCCTGCTGCTTTACATCCCTTTTTTTAACTTCACCACTAAGTTAGATAA
>JAPZDY010000022.1:17003564-17029034 GCA_029783645.1 Ctenochaetus hawaiiensis | reverse complement strand
AATGAAAAACAATGATGTAGAAAGGGTTATAGTGATATTTTTTATTTCTTCTGTCTATTAACTAAGAAGGTAAATAAAAAGTACTTTAAAATTATTCAGAAAAGCTCTTCAGTCGCACCATCATATTTCATCATGACAGCCACCTGTTAAACAAATGTCATGAACATGTCAGGCAGGACCAAGGATAACATGTTTTAAGTATAATCTTCTAACAGATTGGTTATCTTTTCCAACCCACTAGCCCCCTTCACATTGCTGCATCCAATGGCCACCCTGACATCATGAACCTGCTGATATCAGGCGGGACTCACTTTGACAGCACCAATGCCTTCCAGCAAACGGCCTGCGACCTCCTAGACGAAAAGGAGCTGTCCAGAAATATCATACAGCCCATAAACCACACCACACTGCAGTGCCTAGCCGCCAGGGCCATCATCAAGCACAGCCTCGTCTACCGGGGAAACATTCCCGAGAAACTAGAGGCCTTCGTCTTGCTCCACAGATAATGATCGTGAAAGAGTGGAGGGAAATGGATAAATGAAGAGGAGAGGGTGTGATTACATTGAGTAGACTGGACAGACTGAGGAGGATCATAGTTCAAAGTCTGACTCATGAGGCGTTTAAGGAGCTAAACGACACATTTCTGTGGTCTGAAAACTCAAACTATTTGTAGAGTATGAACCTGTGAACAACAACGTCCTCATTTGACCAGGACAAACTGAAAAACGATCAGAGTAAATGGAGGAATGGATTGCCATTTTCCTCCTCTGTTTGCTCCTTCATAGAGCCACAGCCCGATTTGTGTGGATGTATTAGGAGTGGATTGCAACATAGACAAACTGTTGAATCTCTGGATGAACTGAGCAAGGGGTTTATGTATTTTTGCTTTGAAAAATGGATCTTTTCACATATTCCACTATGCTATTTATTGAATGAAACTTGAGAGATTTTTCTCCATGCTGGCTCCAACCCAGACTCAACTTTGCCTGCTTCTCTCTTCTCAAAGCAAGAATTGAGGCATTTTTACATATGCTGGGATTTCAGGTTATTTTCTTTTTTTTTTTTTTTTGTCCATCACTGTTGCCAACAGTCACTGACCCTTCCTCAGTCATCATTGGGTTTCTTTTTTCCTTTCCTTGTTTTTTTTTCCCTTTTTGTTATTTTTTTTCCTTTTTGAAACTTAAACAATACATTAAGTTGTTTTCATGCAAATCTAGATATCTGCCAATTGGTGGGGATTCTAGACTCACAGTCGTTCCCACTTTAGAGTATAACAAAGCTTTACGAGAAGGGTTAAATGTCTGCGAACACCATAAGTGCTTTATTCTTCCTATGCACAGGCTAAGCTGTTGGAAAGAGAGACTGTTGTATTCTGTGCCGGCACTTGTCTGTGCAATATCTCTCATGAGTTTTTGTGTTTACCTCATTGCTGCCGTTTCCTTTAGTATCCCCTGACTTTACTCAGAGGTGAGGGGATGCAAAACCATTGTGCTGATTGTTGTGAGGAGAGTGAATGGATTTGAGTGATTGTGTGTGTGTTTGTGGTTGTGAAAGAGTATGAGTGCAACACAGTGTGTTTCTTGTATGCAGAGTGGGTATTTTTTTAAAGCTTAAACAAATTATTGAGGACAAGAGTTTGGTGAGGTGGCACTCATGGAGATTCCATAATGCACATGACTGCCACTAGAAACCTACAACTGCTGGAGTGTGAAGGCTTGTATGCAGAAGTGACCTCCCTATGTTGAGCTTAAATTGCCACTATTCTTTTAAATATCATGATCAGAGAAGCAACATCTGAGGAGTTTACCAACTTTGTCCCACTGTGCATGTGCAGCAGCAGCATATCAACCAACCAATCACTGCAGAAAACCTTTCATGAGAACTCATAGACTTCAAACTTAGACTACAGCTAGGGTAGTCCTGCTCATTTGTCGTCTAATTATATGAGAACTGAAGACACAAATGAGTGGGAGGACACCTTGACATACAGAATAGTACAGCTTGTGAATTATCTTCTTTGCACATTAGCTTTAGATGTGTGGGTTGAAAAAAAAGGGCTTTTCATAATTTGTAAGATTTCATATTGCAGTCTATTAAACCTGTTTAAAATGAGACATAGAAAATGTATGAGAACTCCCAGGGCAACTTGATTTGAATCTGCACTTTACTACATCGGAGTTTAAGATTTGATATGGCATTAATCAAGTTTATGTCTTAATAACCAGTTTGACAATAAACCCATGTTGCACATGTTTCCTTGTACTAATGTCTTTATTCCCTTATTCTGTCTACAGACATGTTTTTTTACCACAATATTTTAATGAGCATTTTTCAGGATCACATTTGCAAAAGTTGAAGGAAAAGACAAAATTTGAAAAAAATGTTCAATATCACAATAAAAGTTTTTACTGGGATTATGGAAATGCAGTAATAGTTGTGCCTTGACAAAAATCATGGTCCATATTGTGATAAAATGTGTGAAGGAAATAGGGAATTTGTGAGTGGCAACCTCTTCAGGCAAAAAAGGCCTATTATTACAGCAAGTTACTTTTCTAGACAGTTTGCTGCCTCTATAGATTTCAAGTCTTTGCTCCAGCTACTTTTACTTCAGAGTCACTGAGCAGTAGACTCATGTCAGATACTTGAGCAGGGAGCATGTTTCCACGAGACTCCTCCGGACTGGAATGTGTCCTGAGAAACCTTTGACACTGCATGATAGGTTCCTCATGCTGTGCATCCAGTTGCTCCCAGGAAATATCCAAAATATAAACATGCTGGTTTATGGCCTGTTTGTTCAAGGCTCATTGCTTAAAGCAATAAATGAACAACCATGGCTGACTGGTTGCTCTGCGGAGAACATGGACTGATTTTCCTTGTTGACAGATTGACATTATTTTCCAACTCACTCATAGAAATGAACTAATCCTACTTACAAACACTGCATGTTTATTTAAGGCCTGATATAGATATTTAGAAGCTTTTTTCTCAGGGAAAAAGAGCTTCATTGTCGATAACATTTTAAACACATCAGTATCAACTTGTGCTGGTGCCAGTGTGAGCCTTTTTTAAAAAAAATGGAACTGTATTTTTGACCTATTTTTAAAGATTGGCCTTCTTAAGTAAGAGCATTAGTCTTGAGGCTGAAAAGCCACAAATGTTTAGAGAGGAACTCATTGTTGGGTATGCCAGCTATATTTTTAGACATGCTAGCAGCAAGGCTTTAGGAATGGCAAAGTTGATCTGTCAGTCGTTCCATCATTTTGATCCAGACATCTCATCTGCTTGATGGACTGAAGTGATATATGATGAAATATTATGGAATTTAAGAGACATTTTGATTCCTTCAGGGTGAGTTTTTCTAAAAGTTTGTGATCTCATTACTTTTAATTTAACACCATCATCATGTCAAAATGCTTTTAGTTTATGACCAAATACCAATATTGGTTGAGCTGGAGTTATCTAGCTTGATAACTTCAAGCTTGGTGGGTATGGAGCCAGGCTAGATCATCAACAAATTTATGCAAAAAAAAAAGAAAAACATTTTGTTCCCCACCGTCTCTTCTTTCACAGTGACGATCTCACCACCTGTTTCCTCCACATGTACAGCAGCAGCAGCAGCAGTCAGTCCTTGAATGTCACACCTATCCTGAATGTTCCCTGGTGAGTCGCTGCCAGGATCTCTAGCAAAGTGGAAAGTGGGAATTTCTTAATGAGTCACAATCACTGTAGGTATGTGCACCAAGCAGCTAAGGTAGAAAAGAGCAGGTTTGGATGGTTTATTATCACCTGAGAAAGTCATAGCAGAGCAAGAGTCCAATCTTGTGATCTATAAACCATGATTTTGCAACCTCTGGGGCCATTAAAACCATCTTGTATGTTACAAGTTTAACATGACAGAAACAAGACAGAACTCATTTTAAGTGTACAAAGAGCTTATCTTACATAAGAAAATCAGTTTGAAAAAGAAAAAGATAAAGATGTGAATAGTATTTTTTTTTAGATATTTGTGGTTTAGTTCATGTGCTTTACTGGCAGGGCCACTCTGAAGAGGGTAATTAAACTGTGCTGCACCACTTTATCATCACCACACCCACAATTGCCCACTAAAAATAGCATAAATATTATGAAATGAAAGAGATCACATAGTCAAATATTTTACAGAGGAGTAACATATTACAGGGTACTATTTTAGTTGGAATTTCAGTCCGAATTAACTCACAGCTCTGCAACTTTTCTTTCCAGCCTGTTACCTCAATCGTGTTAAGCTCGAGTAACCTAGATTCCCTCCAGCTGGAATGTTAACATCTCTCATTGAGGGTAATTGTGAAGTTTAGTGTAGGTGTTTCTGGGTCTAAGTGCCTGGAACAAGTCGGGGCTTGTCAGAGCAAAGTGTAAAACATATGAGTGTTTATGTGGTGCAGCCCCACTTGTTCTGGCGCTGGAGGTTACCAAGTGCCGTCAGCCCTGTGTCGCACTAGATGATGACATAATGAGGGAGAGATTAAAAGAGGTGTACACAGAGAGAGGAAGGAGTTATTGCAGAAATGAGCTCTGAAGGTGTGTATGTGGGAAGACTGTGTGTTTAAAAGCCAGATTTTCTAGAAAAATCCCCCTGTCAGCTCAGCAGGGAGGGGGTGGAGTGAGTCAGAGGGTTGCCCATGAAGTCCCAGCCACAATGCTGGTGAGAATCTACCTCGCTGAGCTGGCTTTGAGCAAGATACAGACTCATCATTAGTTTCTGAAAGATAATGTTTGTTTTTTTTTTATGTTCCTGTTCTATTCTTGTAATTTGGTGATATAAGGAGGACAGGATACAGTGAATATCACATAAGGCAGGAAGTACAGATATGGTGCAAACACAGTATGTCAGACTAGGACAGGTTCTGAAGGAATCCCTACTTAAAGCAGTTTCAGCTAAGTGATGCAGGAAATAATCTGTAGTCTTTAGTCTGTGAAGTTAGCCTAAGATACTATACATATGAGACTTTTACAGTTTGAGTTAATCTAATTAATCTTCCAAAGTTGCTGTAATATTTGCTACCAAATTTCTTGTTTTTGTTACTGTCCTTTTGTCACAGTATACTGTGGAAGCACAAAAACAGACTTTTGGAATAAAAGAAAGCCACCTTGGTTTGATTGACATTAAGCTCCATGTTAGATTTAGATTTTTTTTTTTTTTTTTGCACTGATAGAAGATGCTATGGATGCAAAGGGAAGAGTTAACATTTTGTTTTCTTCTAGATATTGGGTTTGAATAAGGTCAGACAAACTCAAGCGTTAAATGCTCAAATAAACCAATTAAACATATCAGACACAGTCCTCCCTCACTGTGCACAAGGCTCCACATTATGGCTTATTTTCATGGCCTTTTGGCAGCGCTGTTAGCTCAGCCTACTTCTGTCCCATCTATATTTAGGGCTGAATAATGCCCTGCTGGAAAGCTGTCCTACATTAGGCGTGCTCCTCCATCTCCGAGTACCTGCAGGTGAACCTGCCTCAGTCACCACACACCTTTCTTTTCCTCGTGCCAGCGTCTGTCTCCATGTGCCACCCAGTGCATTTCAGCCCAGTGAAATTGTACTGACATGATTGACAGGTAGAATAATAATTGTAGAGCGAATTATCAAGAGAAGAACAAAACAGAAAATTATGAATAAGAAATTAGGCCTATTGTCTTTTTCAGTGTTTTATTACTTCTTCTGTTTTCCACCTCCACCCTTATCTGCCTCTGTCATTGTTTATAGCTCTCTGTCTGCCACCTCCTCACACTCTATGTTTTCTCTTTTACCTCATCCTCCTCCCTCTTTCTCTTTTTCTCTCTGTCCTTGGTCACCAAGGTAGCAGGAGAGAGAAATTTTGCCTCTCTTTTATGGACAAAGTTATTGAATCACGATTTAACTAAAAGTTTCCTCCCACCTTTAGTTTTAAAAAAATAGTTCATTACACAATGTGAATCTAATGTAAATTTAGTTTATATAATTGATTTTCTATTGTAATTAACCATTTTGAATCACTCTGTGGACTTACATGGATTCATAATGTTACTGGGTTGAAGTCTGGTTAACTGTTTGAAAATCTTTGCATAATTTTGAAGGATTTGGCCAGTGACGTAGATATCACACAGCTTGGAGAACAAGATGCTTAAACTTCGGGAAGCACCATTAATTTCCATGTTTACATTGTCGTAAATCACCTTCTAGATCTAAGACTGAAACAGTTGGTTGATTAGTCAGTCAATAACTATGAGGAAAAAACTTAGATAATGAGTTTTAATCAAGCAAAAAATATCAGCCATTTTCTCATTCCAGCCTTCCAAATGCAAGGACTTGCTGATATTCTCATCTTTGTGACTATTATTAATAAAAATCTTAGAGTCTGGACTGTTGATTGGACGGCACATTTGTTATTAGTTTGAGCTCACAGAACTTGTGACAGGAAAACATTGTAAATTGTTAAATTAAAAAAAATGTTTGTTGCTTGTAATCCTAAGTACATTGTTGCAGTTCTTCCTTATTCTGGACTTTTCAAGCATTGATAACTGCTGGCTGACAGATGTGAACATCTGCCTCTTTACATTCTTAAAGCCTGATGTTTCACTGCCATTTACTGGACTTCAGGTTATGTTCTTGTGCCTCATAAAACTACATTGTAACTTCACTCTGACTTGAAAAAAGACCCAGATCCATGTTGAGGTGTCTCAGTGCAGCTCTAAGTGTCCCACCAGTCTGAGTGGAAGTGTGTTCACCCACCCACCACTGAGTGAGGTGGAGTTCAAATATATTTCCACAAGTTCCTTAGTGTGAATACTTGCTGAATTCATAGCGTGCACTTTATGTGAAACACCACGTGCATGTCGTTCAGCCCTATCAGCCCTAGGACAGTAAATCTATCAACACTGTCCTCCCATGGCAGAAGTGAAATGAACATGGATATTCTCTCTGTGCTAATTCACAAGGGTACCACACCTTGTTTACTTATTTACTTTGTGCTCTGACAGTATGTCGCTGTGGACGAGGGAGCACCTGCTGACTGTAAAATAAGAAGGCGGTGACTGAGAAAGTGGTGTTGGGAAAACGTGACCGATTGCATAAGAGCCCCTGCAGCTAAAATAGATAGGCAGAGTATTAACATGGGGATCACTGTGGTCTGAATCTGATACTGTTGTGGACTGGACACCACAGTCTCTGTATGGCTCTTCTTTTCTCATAAATACACACACACATATCCTCCCTGATTGGGCCAGGGGCTGTGAATTGTGTGTGTGTGTGTGTGTGTGTGTGTGTGTGTGTGTGACAGAGAGAGAGAGAGAGTGTAATTGCTGCTCTCCAAGTACATTGGCACCAAGATTTTCCACAGCTGTCACAACAACGCTCATATAAATAGAGGGAGAATTAGCTGGCATGGCACTGATTATGACAACAAATACACAAAGTCAACACACAAATATGCAAACAAACACACAAACACACACACACACTGTGACTGTGGATTTGACACAAATTCATAAGCACTGTTCAATCAACAGGATTATAAGACAGTTGAAAAAATACACATATATCTAGACACACACACACACACACGGACACCTACATGCATAGCACTCAAACACACACTAATTTATTGAGATTGTAATTGGCTTTTTTTTCTTCTTGGAGGGCTAAAATTGAGTGACTGTGCATATAATGTATTTTTTAATTTTTGTTAGATGCAGAATGATTCCAGGATCACAAGTTCCTTGAAGTGGTTGACATTCTGTGCACAGTGTCACTCTGCCCACCATGCTGAGATTGTGAAAAACAATTTATTAGAAATCCTGTGAGGGATGGTTGATAAGTTCGAGGCCTGAGGTAGGTGAAGATGAGTCATGCAGCCCTGGTTACGTGCATGTGTAGTTCAGCTCTTTGAGTGATAATACAGACAGCATGAAGTTAGTTACTTTTGTGGTGTTTCTGTTTCACGTAATTGAAAACATTGTGCAGTGACCTGACATGTAGACAACACGAGGGGTGGGTGCCCCTTACAGCAAATGTGATGCTAAATTTACAAAGGAAGATGAATGCACACAGGCCGTATTTTCATTTTCTTTCTTTTTTTAAAAAAAAAAAACCTGAAACAAAAATACCACAAATGTTATTGCCTCAAACTCTCTACCTACTTTACCTACTCACCTTCTACCTACTTTCTACCTATTCATGTGTAACTCATCTCCTTCAAACTTGGGCCATCACCTGTGGCCATACTTGAACCCCATGGTGGCCCCACTTTGTTTAGAACAAGATTTGGTCAATGGGAGGACACAAAGAAATCTGGAATCAAACTAGGAATGTGCTGTTACATGACCTTCACCATCATCACACCGTCTTTCTTTTCTCGTATTGTCTTTTCTTTTATTCTTTTATACTCCAGTTTGGACCATGGCCTTCTTTCTAACATCAGTCTTGATTCATGTGAAAACAATATTCCACTCTGGCTATATTTCCTATACTACTGACCAGACACCAGGATTTAATTATGTCATCATGTTTTTGATCATAGGGATACATATTTTCATTTTCATGTTCATGTTGTTATATATTAACGTCCCTGAATACTTGCTTTTGTAGTCTGTTACAACATGCATATTTGCTCTGTACACAACTTCTGCCGAAAATATTATGTTGATGAATTTTCTATCTCTCACAGCTAGAAGATTGTTTAAAAAAATGCATTTTTAATGTCTTGAAGAACTCTGATTAACACTTCTGTAACAACCTGTGTTGCCTCATCTGATCTTCAGTCTTCCAGGATCAATTTCTTTCTGATGAAACTTGATCATGAGCCTCTCGTCACATTTCTACCAAAGATAGTCAACTTAGGAGATGGACTAATGAATATGGGTGGGTGATCTGAAGGTACATGGGGCATTTGGGGTAACCTGGGCAGCCGATGTTGGTGGCTGTCTACACACAATCTTTCATGGAAATGCAATTCCTGAAACTCAAGTATCACTTTAAGAAGTGACACTGACAGACTCAGAAGCCTTTTTACATGCAGATTAATCAGGAATTTGTCACCTTACAACCCAGAAACCAGAAGAAGGTCATTTATTGTGTGTTTTAAGCTCAGGATTTTGGTATCAAGAAGTATAAATAAACTTCACATCCTTTTCACTCTCCCATATTTGCTCCTCTTAATATGAAGGTCACCTTTAGAGGGAAAAACCAGTCTGTTTGGCTCAAGAATTTAAATAAAGTGACACATAACCTTAATTTTAGAGATATTTTTTGTGAACTACAACCAGTTTTCTTTCAGAATGAGAGAGTTTTGAACTGTGGTCACAGTCTGAAAAGGCCCAGACATGCCAAGAGACGCAAGATATAAGAATGTAAATAAATTTATACATGCCCAAGATATAAATTGGTGTTTAAATGAGATTCAATTCATAGTAATATTTAGTTTGATGAGCAAAAAACAACCCTGCTCTAATCCCTTTATGTATACTTTGTTTAAAATAAAGAATTGTAATAATTGAATGAAATGAGAGTTTTGTTTTTTGCCATTTGTGCAGTTTATTTCCCATTTGTCTGTCAGTGCCGAAGACAACCTCTTCAATAAACTCCAGCTTATCTCCTGCAGTCACAATTTAGACTTGTAGACACAGTGACAAAGTACCTAACATGACCTTCACACACCAGAAGTGGTTACACAACCATTTACTGTACATAACTGTTTGGCAGGCGAAGTAAGACGCAGGTAACATGACTCAGCAACGTGAGACAATAATTATCAAAGTATGGGTTCGTTGCCTTATGATAAAGCCTTCATTACATTCTGCTTCACTACAAGTTCACATTTATTAGGTAATTATCTCCCATTTGATTTCCCTCTCATTCCGATGCATTCATGTTGAGAGGAACTCATTTCATACAAGATCAGGATAAAATGCTTTTATTTCCCTCATTCATAATGCACCTTGTACAACAGCGATTCCTCTTGATCAGTCTAGATGTTTTACTGTGCCCACATTTGTTTCCCATGCCAAACCATCTGCCATAAAGCAACACTGACTCATCAGGCCTGCCTACGCTCTTCAGAGGATCCATGATTTCCAGAAGGTACCTCCTTTTTTATCTAATCACCATGTACTGTGCCTTTCCCCGGTGTTTCACAGGCGCTCTGCATTAAAGCAGGTCTGATAAATGTGGCTGCAAAGTGCCACAGATAAAAGAGCAATCGTCGCCGGAACCGCAGCTTTGCAACCAATCTGTGAATAGATTATGCAGATTTTGTCTCATTCATTCATCCTAACTGATTCAACAAGGTAATGTTCTCTGTTTCATTCTATACTACTCCTGTGTCTTGTCTTGTTGTCTACTTTTCTTGTTTGACAATTATGTCATGACTCCAGCACCCAGATTCACAATGACTTGCATGTGTGAAAATGCACACTCACTACCATACACACACACACGCACACATACACCCACACACACACACACACACACACACACACAGACTCTCCCTCTCTGTTTCTGTCCTGCAACCCGTCAGCAGTTGATAATTTACACAAAGAGCGTTGACAGCGTTTGGTCCTGAGCCGCCAGCGTCAGACAGAGACAGATCCAGTGTCCGGGGGATAAACTAGATGCTTCAGCCTGCTGGTGTCCATTACTCATGATCACACTGATACAGCTGATACCTCAATCTAAGCCTTTACATCTCTCTCTCTTCATCCTCTCCCCTCTCTTAATTTAGCTCTGTGTGCTCCTTTCTTCCATATCTGTACCTACATGCAAATACAGATAGAGAAGAATTGTGTTTTAAAGTTGAACTTTAACAAATTAAACATCAAAGTCTGTTTACACAGTTTTAAGAAGTATTATTACTCATAAGACAAGGCTGAATAAAGTCTTTCTGGGTGTGCGGACTCAGACAGAAGTGAGCTTTTCCAGACCTTCACCTGCAACTTGCAAAACACACCTGTATCTCCTACTGAACACTTGGCCAGCTGAGTTGCATTTTGGGTAATGTGGACACCAGGTTTGGCAAAGAAAGAGGAGTGTGTAGAATAAAAATAAGATATATTTCTGGATCCTATTTCTGAATCTTCATCCACTTTAACCTTTTTCAACCTTTTTAATTTTTTTAATTTTTTTTAAAACTATCCTCCATGTGTCATTATTATAAGACAATGTTAAAAGGATTTGTCTCACACAGGTCTCATCTTAGACTCTCCCTTCAACATCTACAACAGAGGGTGGAGCACTAAATTACATCATCGTTAAGCACTGTCGTCCATGCATGTTTACTTGACTTCTGTTTGTTTTGTTTCATTTGTTTCTCTGGACACAGAGTGTCAGGCACAAGGTCATGGGTGTGGCAAAGGGAGGGGAACAAGAGCAGATCTGCCAGTGTGCCAGAATGAAAGGAGAAATGCCAGTTTGGCATCAAAGCACCTGTCAGTTAGAGCTCTTCACAATGCTTCAAATGTTTCTGTTGGACCTTTTCTCTCTCTGTGACTGTTGTTTAGACTCTTCAGAGGTCCTTATGGCGTGAAAATCTCATTGGCATAAAAGGGCACAAACCTCTAAACATCCCCCAAAAGCAGCAGTGACAGGGCCAAACGCCTGCTAGAATAAAAAGGCACATAAAAGGTAAGAGGGGATTTTAAATTTAATAAAAAGGATATCACCTTTAATGTCGTCCTTTCCTTCTGTAGAGTCATCATTAAGAAGTGATCTTTCTCCCTGTTAAAGAGGTGCTTGCTCTGATTGCAGCGTTACCCCCTCTAATAAAACACCAGGAGTAGGGTGACACCGGCAGCCTTGGACTGAAGTGGCCGGTCTGCTCATTAAATCACACGCACACACACACTTGGTTGCACACCCGGTGAACTCTGAGTGGCACGTCTGCAATCAGTTCCCCCAAGCCCCCTCAGGCCACCTCTGTAACGTTAGCACTCCTCTCTTTTTCTCTCACACGCACACACAGAGACACAAGGAAGGGCATGAAGTTAACTGTGGTCACTGACAGAGCCGTGCGGCAAAACCCCCTCGAACAAGCCCGAGCCTCCATTCACTTCCCTCTGGTTAATACTTATTCAGCTTACAGACAACCTGCAGACAGGAGCCAGGCCACAGCTGTAGCTCATTATTTAATAGATGCCATGACATTTTACTGTAATATGATTTGCTACTCTGTCCAGAAGTCAGTGAAAATGAAGTGCTGTACTTACAGCAGGGATATTTTGGGTATGCAAACACTCTCATGTGGCATCGCTCCACCGTCTAAATTTGTTCCAGGTGATTTGTGGACAGTTACATTCGCATGGAAGATAAAGAACTGGTCTCAGGAAGTTTAATTAGCTGCTAAATTGTTTGTTTTATTCTCGGAGGATTTCTCACAGCACACTGAGCTAATTAAATAACAAAGAGTTCTGAACCAGTTATCTTTGACAGTCACATTATCTCAAGTCAAGCTTTCAGACTTTAGGAGAGCAGCGTCACAAGAACAAATGAATTGATAATGGGCCTACACAGTAAACGCATTGAGCAAAATAATTCTTCTTGTGTTTTCCCATTTGAGAGGAAAATTTCACAGTATTTTAAAAAACATTTTGCAATTTGTAAATAAGTTTGGGTCACAGTATTAACTATTACTAATACTGAACTAATTTAGAGGAATAGTTCAACTTTTTTTTTTTACTTCATTATATGTGACAACTTTATTTACTACTTACATTTTTTAGATTTTTAATACACTTCTTGTGTTGTGAAAACCCTGCATCTCTAAAGTTTCTAAGGAAACTCTGAATTAGTATTTTTCAAAAAACATATGATGACCGTACAGACTATGATGCATTGTTGTACATTAAACTACTCAACAGTATATAAAGTAGTTAAAAAGCTCAATTTTAGTTCAACTTTACACACCTAAAGCAGTAAAGCAGAAATATTAATCCAAAAATGTTATATGAATAAAACACTGACAGGGAAAATTTCAATGTAGAATGAATATTTTTGCTTTTAAAGGGGCTGGTAGGCAGACTTTGGACGTAACAGATGATCTTCACCTGTAGACAGAGTCAAACGACCTGTCAAATTCCCATTTTTAATGAGCACTTTAAGAAGTTCTTGATCTTATTGGCTTAAAAAAATGTTTAAATTGCTTTGAAAAAATTAAAGGTTTAATCACCTTCGTTTTTTTTAATAACTTGGCAAATTCCAACTCTTATGAAGACGGTGAGAAGTGATCAAAAACTCCAGAACAGCAAAGAAACGGACATTTTGGTGCAGTGTTATCTGATGTTCTGTTTCCAAGGTCAAAAATTAACTTAAAACCTCAATATGTTCTAGTTATATTTGTGTATGATTATATTATGTAAGATTTAGAACGTCAACACTCTATTTAGAGTAAGAGTATATAACTCTCTCTGTCAACAGGTCATATGAGGACTGCAGTGCAGGCTTTCAGGGTAAATCACAGAGTAGGTGAGGTAAGGACTTGTGTCACAGCAGATATTTGAGAGGCTCTCCAGATAAGAGCATCACTTTAAAGGATGATAATATATGTGAAATGACTGTCATAAAGGAGCGGCAGAGCTATGAAGTGATGCCATTTTTATGTTCTTCTGAGATAAGCAGAATGAATTCCTGCCCTTCTCATCCAATCAACCAAAAAAACATCATATGACCAGAAGTGTGACAGGCTCTCAGTTTTCTCACCCATACGAGAGTGACATTCAGAGCTGTTAACCCTCTCAGGCTTCTTCTAGTTCAGGTTTTACTTCTTGGAAGCACTAATATAGCTTACTCTTAATGAGTACATTTCAAAAATCCATATGTGAGAATAAAGTCAGTTTTCATTAAGTGAAAAATAAACACTGAAGGCATAAATGTATCAACAACTCCATCACAGGCTACATGTGTTTTTTACTGCTGTTATCAAATACGAACATGTTTTCAAGAAATCTTAATATTTAAAGCTAGTTTTCGTGGTATACAACAATGCTTGTCATGTTTGAAACCGACTGTAACTAAAATTATAACATGCAATGTGCAAAATGCCACAAAATCAACATTTCAAGACATGTGCATCCACATAATCACAACATTTATATGCATTCTCATTTCAAGATATTCCATATGAGCTGAAGTGCTGCACAAACAGAAACTTTGACCTGCTGGTGGTGTTAAATTAAAGGTCAGAGGATCACCAATGTAACCATGATTCAAACTCTTGGGATCATTAAGGTCTCTGTGCCAAAATATTCACAGCTATCCGTCCAAACTTAGCAGTGTTTTCCCTTTTAAAACTAGCCTCCAACAGTGTTTACAGCCCTTTTAAGTCTAAAGAAGAAACACTGTCCAGTGTGAAAACAAGCTAAGAGTTGGAGAAAAAAACTTGCAGATATACATAAAAATTATAAGCTGGCATGTAATGCATTTTCATAAGCAGACATTGAATTAACTAAAAGCCTGAATTACAGGAGAGATGTTCAGTCTGGACAAAAGGTACAAGAAGAGAAATGTTGATGTTCCAGGAAACAGAGGGTACGTGTCTGAAACCCAGCAGGAAAAGCAATTAATCTGATCACTTTCCTCCTGCTTTTCCCAAACTCTGTACTCTACACACTGCACAAATAATCTACTGATATCACACACACACGCACACGAGCACACATACACACACACACACACACACACACACACATATACACAATTTGTTCTGACATTTGACTAGTGTTGTAATTGAATATGGTGCTAAAAAGAAACATGATCTGGCTACATCCCACACACGTTCGGCATGTTCAACTGAGACTCAGAGAGGCAACTGCACATGCATTAGGGTGTGTGCGTGTATGTGCATGTGTGTGTGCGCTCGTGCATGTGTGTGTGTGTGTGTGTGTGTGTGTGTGTGTGTGCGTGTGTGTGTGTGCATGTGTGTGTGTGTGTTTGTGTGTGAGTGCAGCTATACATTTTTGTCTCCTTGCATGTTATTTAAGTGTGTTTGCCCACATAGTTAACCCTTATAAAAGCAGGCACGTTGACTGAACACACCTCCATTTAGTAAAAAGCTGACAGCTAGCAGGACCAAAGGTTTACACACATAAGCACATTCACCTGAGGCGTAACATTACAGCAGAGGCACCTCAAGAGGCTGTGCACACCTGATATTAACATCCAGTCTGGGTGATCCAATCACAAGTGAACAGCTCCAAGTACAGGTGTAAATGCACCCACCTGGGTTGCATGCTTTCACATTCTCTCGCCAGTATGTGTGCTGTAGACACACACACACACACACACACACAGTCTTTTCCTCTTTGCTTCTGTCCTGCAACCTGTCTGTCTGATGTTTATAAATGTGCTGTCCAGTTTAACTGATTTTACTAATATCACCAGACTCCATATAAAATCATGACATTTCAATAATTGTTGAGTAAATGAAAACTCCATAAACTTTGTAAGGATCTACAACAACTAGATACAGTAGATTAAGCTGTTGCCATACTTGTAAAAAACTTCAGATTGCTCCTGTACCAGCCTGTTGGCTACCTTACACAGCACTGTGAAGATTGATCTGGCTATGTGAGGCTACTCTGTGTCTAAAAGCGTGGCTTACTGAACTAAATCTATTCCAAAAAACACAATATTTTGGACAAAGACAGTAAACTGTTACCAATACTGGCCTCTTCTTTGTCAACCCAGACTCCCTTAAAAATGACCCAATTTTGTGAAATTTTGGATTAAAAAAAACTTTTAAACCTTGTAAAATGCTTTCCAAATCTTTTTTTTATCATTTTGGTATTTTTATAAATTCAGCAAATATTATACATTAAGTTATTTCTTTCTTTGTGCAAAAAACATGTTCATTTGTTCCACTGTGCCGGCTACTCTTGCTGGTCAGCTGGTTAAATACATTTGGTCTTTGCAAACAGAAAGATGTGAGTGTTTATTTGCATGTACTGTGGGAAAGTGAGATCCTACAACAAGTGGTCACTAAGGAAGCAAATATGGGGACGCACTGTAGTGCCACATGTGTCCTGACGCACTTAGAGCCAACCACTTTTGATAGGATCACCCAGAAGGGATGTTAACACCAGCTGTGCACAGGCTCTCACACACACACACACACACACACACACACACACACACACAAACAAGGTGGCAGATATCATAAACAAGTATGCCTAATTCAAAGAACTGGCGGGAGGGAAGCTCAGAGTTTTTCTGTCCATGAATGCAAAACTGACCTCTCAGTTTACGGGGATCATGTCTCATAACATTTCCAAACAGGCTATTAGCTCCTGAGGAGAGGTCAAAGGTCGTGTCCTTCTTTCTTTAACACTTTCCCTCTTGTCTGAATGTGAATGTGGCATTTGCTATTCTGTATTTGTTCCCTCAGGTCAAGGAACCTTTGTTTTAACTCCAGTTTGAATATGAAAATGAGAGCTCAAACTTAACAAATGTAATGTCAAGTGTCAAAGTATTTCTACTTTATGCTACTTTATACTTCACTGTGTAAAATTTATTAGGCCACATAATTTTCCAGAATCTGATTAGTTTAAAATAATCATCAGCTGTATTTTAATATATAACTTTTGGTTATAACATCAAATTATTAATATTAGAAAACCTACCATACAGTACAAAAAGTGGATAGACATATCTTTGTATATAATGAATATTTTTATATTAAGTACTTTTAGTATGTTTTAATGCCAATACTTGTGTGCTTTTAATTCAGATGCAGGACTTATTTTTGTAACAGCAATATTCTACTAATAGGTATTGCCACTTTTTTTTGTTTCTGTTGTAACACTTTTTCTCAAGATGCTACTAAGGGGAAAAGAAAGGAGTCAAAGTGTCTCCCTCACAAAAAGAAAATTAAAAGAATCTCCCTGAACATACAAAGAGTCTATTGTAGTACTGACCTAAATTTCTCATCTCCTTGACATTTAGATTTTTTATACTCAAACATGCTCAGGCTGGAAATTCCCTACTTCATAACAGCATGCTTTGCCTGATTTTTATGCCAACCAGTTGACGGTTCATCTGATTGTCTCATTTATCAAATTAAGCGAGTCCCTCGGCTGATGGTGAAGTCAAGAAATTGTAACACTCTTCATTAAGGAGAGCGGCTGCTATTTATGTTGCGATGACAACTCTGCCTCTGTACCCACGGGAGAGACCATCCCCAATATCTGCACTCAATAATGGATTCAGGTTTCTATTTATACTCCCTCTCACTCTGTCTTTCTCTCGCCACTTTTCTCCCTGACTGTCACTTGGCCAGCTCTCATAATAGTTATAGCTGTTGGCCATCATAAAAAAGACTGTTACAGAAATAACCAAGGCCTTGATAGATAGGCAGTTATTTGAGAGTCTGAGATGCGTAGGGAACCCAAACCACCTTGTTGCAGAAGGGTACACGTGGATGTTTCTGTGCCTCAAGAACTGGGCTACATAGAGCAAAATAAATGTCTCTCTAAAGAAAAAAGGTTTACACTCTGCAAAAAATAACCTACACATGGTGGTTATTTTATAGACTGATTTCAGTATTTTCAGAATTATTCAGTCTGATTTTCTCATGGAAATACAAGTTTACATTCACTGAAAGCAACAGGGTAAGGGCTAAGCAGTAAAACTTCCTGGTCAAAGAAAGATTGTGGTTTTGCAAAACAAACCATCTGGTAAAGGAGAAACTCTGGTTAATGTAAATCTGTCGTCATGCTCACAGTCTCCTGGTCCCATCAGGTTTGTTTCCCATCATCAGACCTTAAGGAGAGGTTATTATGTTCTGGTTTAGTTTTCCAGTCTTTCAGGCTTATATAGTTTTTAAATGATTAGCAGCGCCCTCTGCTGGTATGAGTCACAAACTACAGTAGTATTGGATGATCATGCTTATAAATAAAGTTATTTTGTTTACAGATTCACTCCAACATGGCCTCCCTAGCAACCACACTGAGCGCTGATAAACACTGCTGGGTAGCTATTACAAAGCTTTTTACTTTATTTGTTCTGAAATTGACACATGTTATATGTCAGTCGAGAAAATTTAAATTGCCTTAAATGTTTAACATTGTCAGGAGAAGCAGGAGATGTGGAGAACAGTTGAGCACGAGTGGCTCGCTAATCAATGCTAGCTACCGATAGCTGGAAGAGAGGGAAAAAGCTTACTATCTTTCTGATTTGGTTTTATATCAGTCACGCTCGCCACTGACATATTGTACTAATCCAACTTAAATTCGTCATTAATTAAGGTAATTGTTTAAGAGTGTTTGCCTCGCAAATTAGCCTTTAAGCACTTTTAACTAACTGTCCGGAAATGGATGTATCAAAGTGGTACTTGGTTACCAGTAGGTTTGTGGTTCCACACTGACGAAGGACTCAGTGTTCCAATATCGGACGCGAAGTCGCCAAAGATAAAATAGAAAATGGAATTTATACATACTACTTTTGTTACATACCATACTATGATATGAGATAATACTATGGTTTCATTTAAATAATTTGAGCAGGGAGAAGGAAACTCCTGTATTCAGCAGCCTTGTACATCTTCCCCGGTCAGCAGTGACAATGTGGATCTCAGGCTAGACAGACAGAAAGCTGTACAGTTTCTGAGGGAAGCTGAGAAGAAACGGAGACAGTAAGTGAAGACTGTCTGGCTGATATCATATTTAATTCTAAAACTTAAAACACTTATGTTTCACTGTAAAGACACAGTAGATGGCTAAAAAATAACAGGAATGCCCTATAATGAGAAACAAGATGATTGCTTAAGAACAGTAAGTACTGATTTGTTGCTGCTGAGTCACCACTATAAATAAACCAGAGAGGAAAATCAATGTTCTACTCTTGCTCTTTGTTTAATAGAAAACATGAGTTAAGATTTGAAGATTTTTATTTGTCCTGTGTTGATGCAACAAATATACCTAAACCACTCTAACAAATCAAATCAGTCCTCAGTCCATTAGACTACTTGTTGTCCTCAGTCTTCATGGGTTATTGAAATAAAATACACATTTACTTATCTCCTCTTTCTTCCCAGGATTGAAAAATTGGAGAAAGAAAGGACGTTGAGTGTTCAATGCAGAAGGAATGGCTGGACAGATGTGTCTGGAGAACTAGAAGAGTATGAAAAAGTTCTGGAGGAAGAAAGACTTGCAGAGAGTGGGTCATTGCTTGCATTACAGTGTCTTAACATTTCCCTCATACATTTTAATGTAGAGACTGTCTTATACCTCATGGCAGGATACCAGCCATGAGGCATAAATACTCTACTGTGAAGACAGATGCTACATCCAGTTCCTCTTGCCTGTGAGGCCCTGTCTGACTAGTCACAGGACTTGAAAAGAAAACACCCTCCCACAACACTTCAATAAAAATGTTATTTATTGTGTTCTCTTTTTTTTTTAGAGATGAATTATCAAAAGCACCTAGAGAAGATTCATAATGGTGTGAGGAAATTTCAGGGACAGCTAATAGATGTGAAGCCAACTCCTGAGTGTAAGTTTTGTGATTGGCAGTGTTTCTTCACTCTACTTTAAGAACAAGCATATATTTTTCTTATAATTGTTCATTCAGCCATGTGTGACATTCGGTGCTTTTTTGCCAGGTTGTTAATCTTACTGCATTTATACTTTGGTTTTCAGTGATTGAAAGACTGAAGGAAATAATGTCAGAGGTGGAAATCTCAATTAACTCTCTGAAGGAGGAACAGCGGTCATGGTAATGAAATACACCAACAACTTCAGACCGTATTAGACTAATTAGAAAACAGAATATTCTCAAAAAATGTAATGCATGTACCAAAATGAAAACGATACAAATAGTCATCCTGTGTGTATCTCTGCTTCTCTCAGCTTTGAGGAGCTTTTGAAGGAAGAAAGAACATGCAGACAGGAGATTAATGCTTATGAAAAGAAGATCGAAAACTGGAGCCTTCCTGTCAAATCAGACCCCAAACTACCCACATCTCCCACCGTTAAGGTCTGTTCTTCCTCATCCCTCACATTTCTGCATTTTATTTAATATGAATTTATTATTATAATCTTATTTTATGTACTTGATTATAATTTTTCATTGTTTGGTTTGTGTTTTAGTACAGAATTGTGATAAATAAACATCAAGATATGGCTCTTCGACAGAAAAAAACATGTTTCTGCTCACAAGATGTTATCTGTAACTATATGATAGTGTTTATCTGTCTCACACAGTTTCAGGAGTTGACAGAAAAACATTTTTCTTGTTCATAGTGATTACTTTTAAAAATGCATTTGAGTTCTGACACAAGCCGCACTTTATTAATAGCATCATCTCTTTCCATAAGACCAAACCCCTGGACAGAGACCTCCCTGCAGAGGTCAGAGCACTGGAGACTTTTCTGCAGAAAACAGGAGGCATATATGGTGGCTGGGACCAATATGACCACCAAGCCTACCTCAAAGTAAGACATTGTCTTCATTTCGTCTCTTGTTATAACTTGTGTTGTAATAAAAACTCACAGCCACTGAGCACCACTCCTTAAAGTAACAGTGTTCAGTGTTTTACTTGCAGCAAATGACAAGCCAGTGGTTGACTGCTGCAATTATCCCATCTGACTTACTCTAATCTATTAAATTTACAGGTCTGGACAAAATACCGTGGGCAACCTGCTTACAGAAAAGAGGCCAAACTTTATCTGCCTGGTAAAACTCTGGAAGAAATAGAGCAACATGAGGACTGGCATCAGGAGCTTATTCACATGCAGGACAGAAAGAGAGAGGTAAAGACCTGTGACAAAACATGTATGCGCTCAGTAAGAATGAATAGCATTTCTATGGTTGTGTCTTCTAAATAATTTTACTTCTTTTTTACGTACTATGTTCACTTCTAGGCTATTAAGCGTTGGAAAACCAGCAAGCATCAGGAACGCAAGACCCGGATAGAGAATCAGAAGAAGGCAGAAGAAGAAGTGAGGAGGGAGAGGGAGGCCAAGAGCCAGGCCCAGCTACACAGGTGAGTCAGAAAATGATTAAAATAGAAAAAAAATATGAGGTGGGGCAGATGCTGATCACATGACCAAAGCACTGAAATGAAACCTCCAGTCACAAAATCCCACCAGATTCCACCATCTGATTAGAACTCAGGTTGTTTGAATCATCCTTTTAAATCAAAGTGAATTTGGGGCTTTACTTGCTCAGTCTTTGTTATTGTCACTTTGGTGTCCTGTCTGTTTTAGTGTGTTCTATCCTCCTGTGTTTTAGGACAGAGGAGGACAAGAGGGAGGCAGCTCGGCGACTAGAGGAGTGGAGGGAAGAGAAGAGAAGAAACAAGGAGCAAGAGGAGGAGCAAAAACTGGCTGAGGAGATACAAAAGAGGAAACGGGAAAAGGTGGATATGAGCATGTATATGTGTGCGTGTGAGAAAAGTCATTAGGTGGATATATATCATCAGAGATGGTGTTTAGGCAGACTTAGAAGTTTGTTTATGACTATTTTGTAATTAATTCAGCATGAAAAGGAAAGCAAGTTTGGTGTATACAGGTGTGTGTTTGATGTCCTCAGCAGATCTTAACCAATAAAAATACTTTTTTCTGTTTATCAGGAAGAGCATCGCCGTCAGCTGGAAGTGAAGCTGACCATTGAGGAGCAGCTGCGACTGAGGAGAGAGCAGGAGCTGGAGGAAGTGAGGAGGAGAAAAGAGGAGGAAGAGTGGGAGATGGAGGAGAGGAGAAAGGAGGCAGCTAAGGGCATCAAACGCTCTAATGAAAGGGTAAGAAGACGATTTTGATATGTGATGTTGTGATATAATGTGTTTTACCGGTGTGAAGTTATCCATTCGCAGTAATGACAAAGACTAATGTAGAGAATTAGCAGAGAGTCACTATTCTTTGTAACATGCAAAGCTTGGCTCTGCCTTTCTGCAGGATCTTCACAAGGTGGAGGCAAAGCTCCAAGAGAAACAGCTGAAGGAAAAAGAGGAAGAGGACAGACAAAGGAGAATTGCTGCAAAGTTAAAGGAAAAGGTAGGGGTTGTACAGTGAACAGGACAGTCTAATATGAAAAAAACTCGAAATCATTTTTAAAAAGAGTGTCTCCACAAATTCTGATAATCTCAACTTAACTGGGCTTTGGGTTTAGTTAAAGAGTGGTGTTTATTTGTCCATAATTCAGGTGGACAGTCACATCAGCAGAGATCCCTCCAGGCTTACTCGTCCAACAAAAGGATGGGAGGAGCGAATGAAACACATTGGACCTTCAGGGGGAGGGCCTGTGGCACAGATTTTTCACAGGTTTGATGGCCCAATTTGCTACTGACAGGTTTCTATCAAGAAATGTTTTGATGACAGTAGGGAATTGTTTGCAGAACCACTGAAATCACTTTTGATTTGTTGCAGAGCTGTTCCAACTTGGAGACAAGGCCTGTGATGAGGAGCACTGGAAGCCAAATGAACCGTCAAAAAATTAATTTAATGAAAATATTTATTTTTGTCTGAAGTTTATATTAAATACAAATTACAAAATGGAACCTAAATATGATTGTGCTTTTATTTGAATGCACTGTGTGCTGATATTCATTTTTTTGTTTAATCTAAGAATTAAATAAACTTAAATTTTACAAAATTGTTATTGAAACTAGAAAATTACACGCACAAATTTTGAATGCGCCTGATGCTTGTCAAGTACCATCCCTACTGCATTGCCACTACATTGTATTAAAAGCACTAGTGGTGTGGCCACATGCTGTTGCATGTGGGTGTTAACTTTCAAGTATATTAAGTAACAGAAACCAAACTGACACTCGCTCCCCCTAACAGTCATCTGTGCTTCGTTACATTACTTTTTGTTTTTACTAACGCTTTGTCACACAGATCATGTCCTCCGCACACTTTATCATATCGGAAGCTTTTATTTTGAAAAACTACCGTACCGGAAAAGATTCCTCATAGGTGCGGATGCAAAGATGGCGGAAGAGGAGAGCCAGTTTGAAGAATTTGAGCAAATAGACTTTTTAAGAGACCGACATGTGCGATTCTTTCAGAGAACGCTCCAGGTGTTACCAGAGAGATACGCCTCACTGGAAACAACCAGGTGCGTTTGCAGGAACTAAAAAAGTCGCTCTAATTTATATGTTTTGTTGAGAAACTTGGTTAGCATCTAAGCTAGCTGTGGCTGAACCGTTTTGAATGGATGCTATTGCTACTTAGCGTCCTTGCTAGTTACAGGGTAGTGAAGTTGTGACTGACTGACTGTAGTAACATTGAAAAAAAATAATGGTACAAGGGAGCATTACGCCCTTTAAGAGGTAACATTAGTAATTGTTAGTAGCTTATACTGCCGGAAGAAGCATCATTTGAGCTTCATGCTAAATGATTGTCAAGTTGGTCAATTTAATTTATCAATTCAGTAATATAATTTATCCATTTAATAATATCGTTTTTGCTGGATGTAGGACCAACTCTTAAATAACGTTGAGTATTGGCAAATCTGGACAATCAGGCTATAAAAGATATGTTTATAGTTTTGATTCGGGTTTTATCATCCAATAAATTAATGTAACTTTTAACTGCTACTGTAATTATTGCCTCAGATTTGTTGCTTATCACAATTGCTCTTGTAGCTTACATACGTGTGTGTCTTTGTTCTCAATATAAAATGAGTTCAGGTTGATAATTTTTTTTATCGACCTTCTTTCCAGGTTAACTATCATATTCTTTGCCCTGTCTGGTCTTGATGTGTTGGACGCCTTGGATGTGATTGATAGACATGTTATGATTGAGTGGATCTACTCACTACAGGTTCTGCCCACAGAAGATCGTAAGTCTCATATCTTGTTACTTTCTCTCACCCACCCAAAAAAGCTTTTGCTTAACTGAGTTTTTATGTAAAAATTATATTACAAGGTTAACACTAGTCAGGAAATCAGAAAGGCTGCCACCTCTAACACACATGGCTTCAATTCAAAGGTCTAGTAAAGATCGACCACTTATTTACAACAGATTGTCAGCATAAAATACTTGTTGTGTGTCACATTAAAAAAATGAAGTTTTCATAGTCTCTGTAAGAATATATAAATCCAGTTTTGCTGGTGTCAACCTCTGCAGTTTAACTTATATCCATAATTCTCTGAGTCAAAAAGTTGTGCTGTCAAAGCCTCAAGGAACCTGTACCAAACAAAATTATGTTTTTTTGTCTTTGCCAAGATCAGTAACTCAAGTTTTTGGGGGGGGTTCTTCTGACTATAACTATGGGGAAAAATACTGATGTACGTTCTGTACTTTTATGAAAAGAAAATACTTTGTATGTGTACAAGGCTAATGCTTTGTCGTTATAATTAAAACACTTTGTGCAGACACTCAAATCTGCAAGGTTTCTCATCTCCAGGTTGGCGTTGGGTGGGTTGTAAATGGTTGTAAGCAGAAAACAATGAAAACTCTAAAACTTTAAGGAGTTTATTCTTGAAACAGCAGATGAGTGACCCCGGCCAAGTGTAGGTTGCAGCTAACATGAGATTTTGAGAGAGTACAAATTTCAGCAAGTCTGTGAAATAGTTCCATTCATTTTGGTGACATGTTCCAACTGTATTTCTGTTCATCAGGAAAGTTGGGCTAAATATTTAATAACATATTTTTTTTTGGTTCTAACAAGCCACTTTGTGCCATCTGTTTAGATGCCCAGTTAGTCAATTATTAAAGACATCAAGAGAAATCATATCAGGATAGCCATACTTAATTGCTCTCTTTTTTTTGCTACCATATGTTTGGAGTCTGGCTGGTTTCTTGTCATTAATTGTGAAAAATACAGTTTGAGAAGCACTTAAAATTTTCCAACATATAGTCATTATGGAAATATATTTTTGTGTGGGACTCTTTCAACTTTAACAGCTGTTGATGGGTGTGTTGATGTTGTTCAGCTAAGAACAGGTGTGTTGAATTAGTTCATCTGAATATGTCGGGTTAATTTATGCAAAATGTGTATCTGCATCTCTGCCAAAAGACACCTGTCCCTGATGATGATGATGACTTAGGTACCATTTTCTAATTAGAAATTGGTCAGCAGATGGTTTGTTTAAAAGATTAGAATGCTAAATACACCAAGTTTTCTGGTTTGACTCAATATAAATATTACAGTACCAAATCAAAAATAAGTGAATAAAGCACTTCCTATTTGTTAGTTCAACATTATCAATGTATTATAGACCTTTCACTTAAATGGTGATACTGATGGTGTCACATGTAAAACATTTTGTACTGTCTTTGTAGCAAGTTGGTACTCTTTGCAGAATGACATTCTGTTCATTGGATTATGTATGTGATGTTTTTGCTATGACCAGTAGATGGCAGTAGTGCACCTTTTTTATTTTTGGCTCATTGGCAGTACTTTGCTGAAGGTCAACACAAAAAAATGAGACCTAGTTTTTGAGATAATTACACAATACTTTACTATCTACTGGAACAAGAACTTTCTTGCTCCAGTTTTTTTTTTTTTTTTAGTAGCTTATACTT
>JAPZDY010000022.1:16962638-16982778 GCA_029783645.1 Ctenochaetus hawaiiensis | reverse complement strand
GCGTGTTTCCATTCATTAAGTCTACTGATTTAAGTCATTGTTTCGTTTTTTATGAAACTCTTTGAACAGGCTTGAAAGGCAGCTCTGCCGTTTCTGTTTAAACTTCCTCTATCTTTTATGTATCGTCTTTGTACACGTGTGGGGGCGTTTTTTTCCTTAATTCATGTTTGCTTAAGCAGAAGGAGGATAGACTTTACTGTCAGGTTTTTATCGCACCACCTGAAATAAATGAACTAATTAGTCTCTAAATGTTGGAGAAAGGTTTTCTGTCCGGAGCTTGCAGAGACGCTTTCTACTCGTCTTTTAAATGACAAAACGTGAGCTGCTGGAACTGTGTCTTTCACTGATTGTCTATATTTAGCCGGGCTTAATCCTGTCTTATGTAATGTTTCAGAAACATGGTAAATACAGCATGGCTAGCTGTCATTGTGATTGCATATCCATGCCTTTAAAAAAAAAAAAAGAAAAGAAAATTGAAGGTATGCTCAGGAGGATCAGGATCAATAGTTACTCTGGCGTTCATTCTGGCCTTAGTACGCCCAAAATCAAATATCCCACCTCAGTGACACAGCAAAATAGTGTTCTCACAGCATGCAGTGCAGACAATAGGCCTATTTTAGCTACATCTAAAATATCCTAATAATAGGTTATTGTTTCCAGAATAAAGCACAGCTGCATCCTTGCCCCCAAACACTGAAGTTTCCAAGCTTATTTCAGACTGATCTGTGATACCTTCTGTTCTTCATCTCTTTTGAGAACATTTTAAGGATGGCAGCAGCTGTGTTGGTGCCTCATGCAAAAAAAAAATCCTAGTTTTAAAGAACAGTTTAATTAGTGTCTTAATGGCAGTTTTCAGTAATGATCCCTCCATCATCAGGTCGCGATCAAGAACATCGAGCGGGAGCTGATCTGCCCCATCTGCAAGGAGCTCTTCACCCACCCGCTGATCCTGCCATGCCAGCACAGTGTCTGCCACAAGTGTGTCAGAGAGCTGCTGATGCTGAACCATGAGGATTCCTTTGATGCCGGCTCCGAGTGCTCCCTGCCTGGCAGCCCCAGGTCCAGGGTGCCCTCCCCCTCCATGGAGAGGCTAGACAGGCTTGTGAGATCAGGTGGGTCTCAGGGTAAGGAACCAAAAATATATTATCTTCTTTTTATTGACTGTGACTTTTTGACATAAAGTTTTTTTTATAATGTACATATTTGTGCAGGGAGATGGATCTCACGTTCCACCAAGGTTAAAAGCATTTCATAACAGCGCGTTGAGGCATTAGTAGGAGCAGTGCATGCACTATTGTTGGCCTGGCCGGTCAGTCTGATTATGTGAGATGTTATGTGAGCTGATGGAAGCTAATAGTAAGGGGATAGTTACACAGGAAATGCAGCTATTAAACGCATCATTGGTCATTTGCTACATCTTCAAAGCCAATATGAGTTGTTATCAGTGATGCTAACTTCCTACTTCTTCCCAATTCCCTTTATTTTAGTTTTTTATTTCTGCTGTCATCTCTGCATTCAACAGGTTTCAAAGGCTAGAGCCTGGGATTCACCTCTGTAGTAAAAACAAAAGGCTCAAAAAAAGTATACCTCGAAAAAGGAAATTTATCAGACAAAAATGGGCGTTGCCACAGTGAATAGGATTTCATGAACCAATGAGCAATACTTCAACCAAAGCAAATTTGCATATGGAAACTCTTAACAAAACCAAAAATGGGACAAGCGCCATTGTATGATATGTGTGTTTTACTGTGGTGCAGACACAGCCCCTCCTCCCTCTCTTGTCCCAGATAAACAAGAACATACATAAAAACGATTTAATAATTTTACCTTTCAGTCACAACATTGTCAGTCATCACTTTTCCTCCAATCCTGTCTGCTTTTGCTGGCTTCATTAAAGAGAAAGCACAAGAACATGACAAGCTGTAGTTTTTTCTACTGAGAGAAAAGAGAGGTTGACAAGCTCTCTCAAGCCCTAGTTGTCTGTGCTGTCTGCCTCTTACAGCCCAGGGGCTTCAAACAGCCCCTGCAATCATGCAAGGGCATATGTATTCATTTGAAAATGCTTCAGGAACAGTGAGCAGAATGGTTATTATTTTTACTCCACCTTTAATCGGATACCAAGGCATATGTGTATGTGTACATTACGTACATGAGTGAACAAAGCACATCTGTAAGCTCCTTTAAGGCATTTTAAACTCTTAGCCGTGCTTAACTAAGGGAAAGCTGTGGTCGGAGGGCGACTGCAGG
Organism: Ctenochaetus hawaiiensis; assembly: GCA_029783645.1. Classification (NCBI taxonomy): domain Eukaryota; kingdom Metazoa; phylum Chordata; class Actinopteri; order Acanthuriformes; family Acanthuridae; genus Ctenochaetus; species Ctenochaetus hawaiiensis. Next base: position 16,980,531 of record JAPZDY010000022.1, on the reverse strand, counting down.
TAGCTAAGTTTACTTGTCACAATATTTTTAAGTTCTCTGCTGAACACATTGTACCACTGCAGCCAAGCCTGAGCAGGTCAATGTCTAAGCCTTGAAAACAGCACGGCAGGACGCAGGGCTGCCTCTCTGTCTGGGCTCCATAAAGATGTCGTCTCAGTTGTTCTCCTGTCAAACCATGTCGACAAAAACACAGCTGTGTCCAACTTCCATACTGCATGCTAACTTTAAGTAGCTTTTGAGTGTTCATGCTGGGAAAGTGACACATTAACTGTAAACAGTCAGTATGCACACATATGTAGATCCAGTAATTTGATATTTAAGTTTACTTTCAATATACCTTACTGTCCTGCAATACAGTGCACAAAGGAAATGGAGGTGCTGCTCAATGGTGAGCTGACTGCAAACATATCTAGTAAAACAATAGAAACAATAGAAAATATCAAAGAACTCTACTCCTAAAGTTGAATTGGTATTGATGCCAGCCAGTGCATGTACTATATCAGTTATGTTGTTGTAAAATGTAATTAACATACTTTTGTACTCATTGCCAAAGCTGCAATTTTATAATAGCCGATTCATGCAAAGTATATACTAGGTATATTATCCATGTCATTTGAAACTTAACGCAACTGGCAGAGACAATGTAAATATCTACTACTTCACTGGCATTTAAGTTTTTTTTCACTTGTGCTTTTACATTTTAAGTGCATTTTCGGGTTTGCATGCATAAAGACTTGCATGTATATTCTTCAGATGAGACCCAGATCCATATTGCATACATGATTACTTTTTATGAGTGCTGATGTAGCGTCAAGCACAAATGAAGCCTTCAAGCTTCTCACAGTTGGAAAACATTGCAGCTAATTTTTGGGTGGAGATTAAAAAACCTCCGGAAACATGTAAGAAATCAAAGTCTCTTTGTGAAGAGTGACATTTTAATCATAGTTTGACATCTGCTTATGTTAGTATTATATATTATCTCATTAGTAGAAAATGTTAAGTATGTGTATTTTCATGATAGCTATCTGAAAAGACAGTGTGTTGAGAAGACATCTGGTTGATATTTCGTATGGATTTAGGATACAGCATGTGATATCCTTGAATCAGAGTGGTTGGTATAACATGAAATTGAAGACCAAGTAGCCTCAGAGCAGCACTGAGGATCTAAACCAAAGGACCAGAGTTAAAAAGAACTCCTACAGTGGGGGGGGGCAACTTTTTGGGATCTTTTCAGCCATTCATGGTTCAGACCCACTGAGAGCGGCCTCCCAAACACAGCGTCCCTCTTTCAGGCTCCCGGCTTCAACCTGAATGAGTTCATTCTTTGCTGGCAGGACTGCATCTGTTGACCAAGGAAATAATCAAATCCTGCTTTTGAGTAAACAAATGTCGCGTCTTGCTGAAGCCTGTTTGTGCACAAGGAAGACTCTCATCTACCGTTTCTGTATAATAATTCTGAAAGATTATTTGTCGATTCATTTGATTGTGTGTTCCTTTTGTAAACAAGCTATTCCCAGGTTTTGTACGAGTGGAATTCCCTCGGGGATTATTCAGCGAGGTTGTTCCTGTGTTAAGTGCATTTAATCAGCAGATTACAAAACACAAATTCTCTGTGTGTTAAGAATATTCAGGAAACCTAGAAGTATGTTATGAGAACATTAACTCCCAAACAGAAAAAATTAGTAGTTCTGCCAACCGCCTCCAACGCTGGGAGATCAGATCATTGGTAGCCATGCAACCTGCCTGTAAGGAATGAATGAGGGATTAGGTGAAGGGAGAGAGAGAAAAGACTTAGGCTATATTTATCAGTGTGCAGCTTGGCCAAGCCTGCTGTGTTAGGATGGAGGAAGGCATTTACTAACCTTTATCAGGATTGTTTCTCAACCTCATCTCTTTTTTTTCTTTTTCTTTTTCTTTTTACATTACAGGGGTTCAAAGAGAGCTTGATGCTTAAATTGTATGTTTTAACACCTAACTCTTGGCAATTGCACTCTTAAAAGCACCCTTTGAGGAATATTTTAACATGTCTGAAAAATATTCTCATTTGTTTTCTTTCAGCACTTCATATATGTATGCTAAATGCTAAATACTTAAAGCTGCAACAAGGAGACAGTTAGCTTAGCTTAGCTCAGCATAAAGACTGGAAGTCTTGCCCTCCTTTGGTTATTGTTGTTACCCCTGGGGAAGATCTGTTTTCACACAGCATACAGTTTACAATGATAAAAGTGCAGATTTAGCAACTTGTAATTTTTAAAACAATGGGTCCTTTTTGAACTTGAACACAGATATATGAACCAAATGAAAGAAAAACATAACAACTATCACTATAAGATTTTATCAGCTGTAGCTAGGTATTCAAGCTAACACTTGCACTATGAGTTTTTATTTTTAAATTGTCTTTCTCCAGGTTTTTTACCTTTCCAGTAGACTTGATTTTGAAATAAGAATCCCAAGGCTAAAGCTGAAAGTGCAACAGAGGGGTTTAGTCAATGGTCAATTAACTCATATAACTGATATTTTCAATAAGCTAGCTTCCGTTTGAACTTCGTAGTCTTAAATATAATTGAGATAAGCTAACTGTCTCCAGAGCCAACTTCATGTTTTTTGTGCAGACATGAGATTTTCTTCTTATCCAACACTTCACAACACAAATAAATATCAAACTGTACCTTAATTGAAATTATAAACTGGTGTCTGATAGAATTCTGACCAGTTCACTAATGTTACTGCAGTAATGTAATTTTTTCCCTTAACAGTTGCTTATCCTAAAAGTTGTAAAATTCTGTTCATGTTGCATGGACTTTTGCTTAAATAAAGAGCATGCATGTTAATAAATGCACAGATCACAAGTTAATTATACTTAAATAACCGTTCACATCCTGTATGTATATTTTGAACACACTCTTTTGTATTTGACTCTAAACTGCATTTTTAAATTTTGTGTTAACAAGTTCTCTTTCAGTTTATTTTTGAGTTGACTTTGTTTTTTTCAGTGTCTTGATGGTTTTTTTTTTTTTTAAAGAAAAACTGGTTTCACATGTCACTTCACATTATGTATTGTTTCATTTTTCTTGTTGGTCTCACCTCATTTCTCTGTTCATTGCTTGCAGCCACAGTGCGAAGGTCTTTTGGAAGTCGAGGTAGACGCGGGCTTCGTGTTTTGACTAGCTGTGGTAGTGAGTACAGTGTTACTAGAACCCCTGTGAAACCCTAGTTTGGTTCTACCTTTGCTCTACTTAGTCTACCCAAGCCTTCAACACGACCATATAAACTCACACCACTAATTTAGGTATGAAATGATTTTTTTAGGAGTGTTTCTGCATTGTTATTCTTTCTTACTCACGTAGTGGTAGATGACAGTTGAAATTAGAAGACAATGCCTCTTAAAAATTTTCACGGAGAATAAAAATTACCCATTTTTTTTTTTATTTAGATTAAAGAGACATTTAAGTTAAAAGCAATATAAAGTTCCAACTTTGAATTTTATAAGCATGTTAGAAAAAATTAGTGAGAGTGGAACAGTAAACAAACCTTTCAGCAGTGGTGAGTCAGCATGAGATGAGGCCGACTGAAATAAAGGGGGTAAAATAGGGGAGACGAGAACCAAAGGGAGGTAGAGGCTGGCAAGTGACAAAGGGAATCAAAAGACTAAAATTAGTGAGAAAAAGTGGTGAGGATGTTTCCTAGGAGTTGAAGAGGGACAGGAATGTGCATGTGAGTGTGTCCTGGACCCCCAGTGTTTGTGTGTCTCTGTACACCAGCTAAGCTCAACATTCATTTTGTAAAACATGGCGGCAAGTAAAGCTGCTTTATTAAGCTTGGGAACTGTTAGTCTCTGTTTCCTTGAGTTAAACACACACATTCTGAAGGAAAAACAATAATATGCCCAGACTTGCTAAGATTCTTAACTGTCTTTAAATGATTGATATCTTTGTGCCTGTAGGGCACTGTTTACGCTTTGCTCGACAATCATTAATGTTTGAGAAATAGTTTATAAAAACACAGACCAGTTTCAGCCTACCTCTAATCATTTTGAACATGATGAAGTGTCAGATTGTCTGCCAAGTAAAACAAGACTGAATATATGAGTTTTGTCGGCCAACTGTGAAATTATTTCACATGCTTACTGGATATTTTTGAGAAAAAACAGAAGAAATGACTTCCTACACAAACCCATTAAAGACTGGACGACAACAGGAGCTCCATGGAAATTAGACTGAATAACTGAAAGAAATGTAGATGTACTGTCATCAAAAATATCAATAAAATGATTTTTAAAAATGTGAATCTGGAGAAAACAAGGAGTAAATTTTAAAAAATGATCTAATCCTCTGGATGACAGAAATATTGAAAATGGATTCAGATTCTATTTTTGAGTCAGAAACGAGTAAACATTTACTATTTTTTTCATTACATTTCTAAACAAATTAGTCGCACTAATGCCTGTTTGGCAGCCACTGACAGAGGAATCAGTATAGTAAATAAAATTCCATAACCCTAACAAACTAATTTTTACTTAAAAATTAAAAATGAAATGAAATTGTCCCTGGATACAATAAAATATTCCCCTATTTCTAACCTTTTTTTAAGTAATCAGTTACGCATACAGAAATAATTGCAGCCTTCAGAGTAAAACTTTCTGTAGACCATGATTGATGAGCATGTAAGTCTCAGCTCCAGTACCAAACTGTGCAGAAAAAAAAGCCCAGTTTTCTTTGCAATGACTCATCAGTTTGTGCTCTCGACTGTGCTCTCCCCTGCAGCTCCACAAATCAACACACTAAAACAAATGTACCCACCTTGCTGCAGGCGTCTGCCGTCTGCACCTGCTGTCCTCACCAGAGAACCTGAGGCAGTCAGCATGCTTATTGGTTTAAGCTCCTGACACCTCACACATGAATACAGACACACATGCATGTCAGCCTCATGAACTGGCCTTCTGCATCACTGGTTTAAATTTGAAGGCTTTCTGACAGGTTTCTCCTTTCATCCAGTGACTTAACTTGTCCTAACAAGACCGTGTCACCTTCATCACCATCATCAGAATGAGTTTAGCATCCTAGCATCATACTGCAATGTTAAGTTCACCCTTGTCACATGAGATCAGGTAGGGGAGCCAGGTGATGTGTGGCAAACAAAGCTCAGTAGTTCAGTTTGTTGTCAGATCACAGACAGATTTACCCTTCAGGCAGTAAACTGTCCCTCCACTGTCACAGTCACTGTTTAGTTCTGCTCATGTCACACGGCATGCACATGGCTACACATCCTGCATCACGTAGATGACATGTTTGCTGTTCTGTCACCGCTTTTCCCTCAGCTGCACCTTCTTTTGTGAAAAAAAGTGCTGTTTTGAATTAGTTTTCCTGTATTTTTGCTTACCTGAGGAGTGTTTGATTTAATTTCCAGGTCCTCGGAAACGAAGTGGAAATTCTGGCTTTCAAACTGAGATAAATCCAGCACTCCTCGCTTCCCCTGTCCCCCAAAAACGTGAAGCAATATTTTTGTCATTTGTTTTGCCTTGTGACCTCAGTTTGCTGGCTTTGAGTGTGTGATGACAGTGTTTCGTGGTCCCCACTGCTTGCATCTGTGATTGTGACTCTGTGTAACAGTTCCTTTATTTCCACCTCATGGTACTATGTTTGCTGCCTTGTTACGATGCTGCTGCATCGGTAACAAGCACAATATTGTGAGAAACTCTTAAAAGCTGTGCTGCTTTAAGAGGAGTTTTGCTGTTGTTAAAAAAAATAAGTGTCGATGCATTGAACTGGACATGTGATTAAAGTTCAATTGCAGGACATTTCAAAGCTTTTGTTTGTCATATTTTTATTTTCATCATTCTTATCAGGTAAAAAGAATCATCTCCTTTTGTCCAGATCACTGTGAGCACTTAAAAACTCCTCACTACTGTAGTAAATGTTGACTGACTTGCATTGTAAATCTCATACAGTGTATTCTCGATAAGCTCCAAGGATGCCATCCTCCCCATGAATATCCTGTATCTCATAACTCTCCAGTGAACCCCAGTGATCTTGGAAAGTCTCTCTTCTCAGACTTATTTCCTTGTATGACAGCTGCTCAGTAAAGTGCTTGTATTGATGCGTGATCCATGTCCTTGTGGAGTAGTGGTCATTGTGGAAATAAAGCATGAAGGGAGACATACTGAGGCCCTATTTGAGAAGGCATTTTTCCTCAAAGGCATTTTTGACATAAGATCATACTTGGCAGGTCATGCAGATGATCTAATGCTGTGTTTTCGAATCTCAGCCCTGAGACTGTTGAACATAAATGGGGGTTCACAATTTTGAATGCCCTCGTATGACTCAAAGCTATTTATGCTGTGCAGTTTGAAGTAAAAAGACATTGTTGTTGAAATGTCAAAATAGGGCCTCATACGAGATCAGAAACTGGGTGACCCAAGGCTGTGAATCCATATTATACATGATCTTTTCTCACTTGTTTCCCTCTGCTCCTATCCAGGCTCCATCTCATCTCCTGGGTGGCGCAGAGGGTCAGTGACCCCCCGGGTCACCACCATCCCATGCCCCGGCTGCCAGCACGACATCGACCTTGGTGAGCGCGGCATTAGCATGCTGTTCCGTAACTTCACCCTTGAGAGCATTGTCGAGCGCTATCGCCAGGCTGCCCGGGCCGCCATCGCAATCATGTGTAACATCTGCAAGCCCCCACAGCAGCAGGAGGCCACAAAGAGCTGCATGGACTGCAAGGCTAGCTACTGCAACGAGTGCTTCAAGCTGCATCATCCCTGGGGAACACCCAAAGCTCAGCATGAGTATGTTGGTCCAACCACAAATTTTAGGCCCAAGGTTAGTATCTTCCCTCCTAGGTATTTAGGCTTAATTTTTCTTTTTTTCTTAGCTTATCTGAAGACTCAAAACCCCCAAACAAGACTTTCCTTCCACTGGACTGTGAACATCTCTGGGGAGATAAGAGGTTGCATGAGTCAAAAATAAACATGAGCATGTATAGATTTGTACAGTCTTTTGATAATGAATCAGACAAAGCAGAAGGTGAATGTAAGCAGCTGGAAGTCTGTCAATCTTTCCTCATCATCAGTGCTGAGGAATGTCCCTGCTAATGTTCGTTGATCCTCAGATTATTCGACTAAATAGCTTAAATCATACTAGGATTTATGAGATTTTCACTGAATGATTACCATAGCTGAAGAATTACAATATGATTGAGGTTAAATTAGTCTATAACTTTGTTTATTGTGTGTTTTGTCCCTTTTTTGGCAAATAAAATACACTTAAAATATATGTGAATATGAGTGAAGAGATGTTTGTAACTGTACAAAACCAAACAGAACAATTACACTTAACTGCCAGCGGCAGCCAGTGTTAAAGTATAATATTTAATTCTTAATATTACAGTCATTGTTAATAGGATATATAGCAACACCCCTGAACCAAACAAGAGAAAAAGTCATTCAGATGTTCCAACTTTGACATAATCTGATTAGAACAATTAAAGATTTAGTTTATTATATATTTTTGTTTTCTTTATTCTTCCCCCTGTGACTCTCATTCATTCATCTTAGAAAACTTAAGAAAGGTTGAAGTGTTGTTGGAAATCTGACTGTTCAGGCTCAGTATATTTCTTTGCTTCCTTTGTTGGCTAAATGGCAAAATGTTGTCTCAGATGTCAGTAAAAAGTGCTGATTTAAATTCTTTTTTAGGCATTTCAGGAAACAGTTTACAGAGAGCTGTCTAGATTCTTTTTACAGCTCAGTTCATCTTCCTGTTTCACTTCAGCCAGTTTCTGATAACTACAGAGTTAAAGTGCAGTTTTGCATAAATGTGGTCATTTGTGAGCAGTCTATCTGTGACTTGCAACTCATTGTTGTTTATTTCAATATCCCAGGTGCTCATGTGTCCAGAGCACGAGATGGAGAAGGTGAACATGTACTGTGAGGTGTGCAGACGCCCCGTGTGTCACCTGTGTAAGCTGGGAGGATCCCACGCCAACCACAAAGTCACCACCATGAGCAGTGCCTACAAGATCCTCAAGGTACACAAATCACACACTGTTTGGCTTTTGTGGGTTTTATGGAGTGTCAGTCGAATACATTGTTTTTTTTGTTGTTTTTTTATATATCTGTAATAACTGATGAGTAGTTTGGGGTGTATCACAATCATGAATTATAATAACAAGACAAAAAACTAAGTTCCAGCACAATTCCATTGTTACCAAAGGCTCAGAATGGATTCATGGTCAAGCAAAGCCACTTTGAAGCTAGGATTCACTGTTATTTCTGCACTATTTTTGATTCAGCTGGTTTAAATGTAAACATTTCGTTTTTATAAGATGTTAAACACCCTAGTTTAGAATATCTGATAAAGTTTCAAAGTTTTGATCTCAAAGATTTCAGTCCCAGTTGATTTGATGACACCTGCAGTCACTGGTGGTAACAGCAGATGTGGTTTAATACCACAGCTGGGGGGACTGCAAAACAAACTGTCCTATAAATAAAGAAGGCAATAATTGGTCCTTTTCCTCATTTTCTCAGCAACCACAACTTGATTTATGCCATACACAGCATGAGTCTGCAAACAGCAGGACACAGTGACAGTAATTAATTACATTGCAGAGAAGTTGGAGGTTCATGCAGACTGTCACCTGCAGCCCTTCATCTAACAGCTCAGTGTGGCAGCACCCTCACTCCCTGCTCTGTTTCAAAGTGACCCACTGTCACAAAATGCTGAAAGTGACCATTGTCTTGTGGATTCATTTTTGATGAGTGATAGTGGTAAGCACAGGTAGTACTTACAAACACACTCCTCTTCCTTTAATACTTGTTACTGAAAGTCAAACTCCTGTTTTGCCAGTAAAATGCTTTGAATCTGAAGTAACCTAATGCAGCAAAAGCAGTTCATAACACTGCAAATATCTAAATATTGCCTCACTTTCATCTGCCTCGATCACCAATTTGTTACCTCATCAGATGATAGTGATTTAAAACACATTTATTTAAATGGAAGTCATCACTATTGTCACTTAGAGTTTGTATTCAAATCCCTTTAAGACAGACTGATTCTTTCTACAGTTCTACAGTTGTGTCACTACATTTACAGAACTGCATTTAATTACCTGGAACCGAATAAAAGCCTTTTCCTAAGTAATATCTTCCGCTTCACTGGAATTAGTGTTGGTTTCTAGCTAAACTATTTGACAATAAAACCGTAAGAGCAGGTTTATTTGTTGTGCTGTACCACCCACTGACTGGTTCCTGAATCTCTTATCTCCTGCTGTATAATTAACGCCTGACCTGTACCTGCAGTGGCATGCACCAGACTGCATTCTCTTTTGTTTGGAAACTCAAACTGGGCCCGGCTAACAGGGTCAAAGCTAATTAGTATTGTGTGTGGTTATTAGATTTTTGCCTTTCAGTAGACTAGAATTTCAATCAGTTTGAGTGTATGGTTTAGCTTATGTGGAGACAGAGATGTCAGGAGGTTGTTTTAGCAATGTTGGGTTGTCATGAAGCTCCAAGTAACACAAAAGCGCACAAAACCTCTCACAGAATGGTTGTAAATTGAAATACATTGAACAGTAATTCAATCTAGTCGGCATGAACACTCCAGTGATTTTGGGTGCTCAGCAAGTCGAGACAGAACCTGTGTGAAATTCAATCCTCTGCTCTGTGTTGATACAAACACTGTGGTGCTTAATATTTAATGGGACTATTTGTTCCTCACGATTTTGTGTGCATTGTGTTTTCAAATTGTCGGAAGAAGTATCCGATGTAATGAAAATTCCCAGAACCCAGTCAGTCAGGAAGTGTTGTGGGTTTCAGTTGCTTCGAGCAGTGATGCACTGTCATACCATTGTGATACTCATATCACATCAAATATTATTTTACGTGCTGCACCTACTGACACCAGTTCTCATCAAGTAAATAAAGTAAGATGAGAGTAGAATGTTGTGACACATGTCGGAGCTGATGCTTCAAATGTTGTGACACACTTATAGGAACATATTTAAATTCACTTTTGTATGTTTGCAGAGTCAAGGGCAGATATTTCTTCAGGATGGTTGAGAAAGTTGTACCTCGGTATCGATTATCTCACTGCTGTGTTGGTGTGGATGAACTTCAGTGTCTCAAAGCCATAAAAAAGCTCATTTTGTGTGCTGCTGAACTTCTGTCTCACCAGGAGAAGCTGGCCAAGAGTATCCATTACCTCATCAGCAAAGAGGACCAGGTCAGGACTCAGATTACAGAGCTTGAGCAGCTCATCAATCAGACTGAGGTGAGAGAGCTGACTAACACTGCTGCGACTCCAACATCCTTTTTCACTCCAGCCCAAAAATGAGCTCTTATTTCACTCTCCCCAAAAAATTAGCTTTTATTTCAAATCTTGGTTTATTTTTTCCCTGTTTCTGTTCTTATTACCAAAAAATAGTTTAAATATTCACATTTATAAGTACCTTGCTCATTAGTCAACAGACAAAGGGACTTGACTCTGTCTCTTTTTATGACATTTTCTTAAATAATATCCTAAATAGGTTTTGTCACATTTGTATTGATATATTTTCTAATTTTTGCCCCATCCATTCTGTCTTTTGACCCCCTCTGGTTTTCTCTGACAAGATTCTCCGTAGTTGTGTTAACAGCCGCTGAAGTCTTTTCTAACTTTGTGAAAAAGTTGTAAATCACAATTCTTTTAAGCCCTTGAAGTAAAGTTGGCTTGTTAGTTTCAAAAAGCAAAAACAAACATATTAATTCCTGCAAAGAGCTCCTCTCTTACAGAATTCAAATATTTATATAGCTTTCACATAACCAGTCTACGAAGTTGAGAAACAAACACACATTGTGTACGAATGAGGAAGGTCACTGAACAAACTGTATGCAAACCACACAAACAAGGAAACGCAGGATTTGCTTACATGCATGTCTGAGTTTCGGCCTCTGAGCTTGTTCCCCTTTTACTTTGATGCTGCTCCTGAATGGGTGGCATTTAAGTGCTCCTCCTCTTGGTCTTTGTTTTAAAGTCTTCCTCTGATCCATTGATCTTTCTCTCACTGTCCTAAAGCTTTTGTATTGTAAACTCTTGAGGCACTGCCCCATTGAGTATTACCTTGTAATAGGACAGACAAGTATTTTATCCTGAAAGTGTTTACATCTATCTTCTGTCAAACCAAAGTTTTAATCCAAGCTGAATACAGCAAAACAGTATTATCATTGTTGTATAAGGGTGGAAAACAAGTAGGATGACCATCAATCACATAATTGATGACAATAAACTGATGATGCTGATTATACACTGACAAGGTACCTTGATATACCTTCTTATGCTTTGAGTATATGTGTACATTGGGAGAGAGATGTATTAAAAGAAGGCTTTGCACAAACTGATGACTGGTCTGATCTTCTCCCTCTTATCAAAGGAAAATGGCCAGCTTGCAGAGCGTCGAGCTAACGAGCACTTTGAGCGTCTATTCGAGACGCTGCAGGAGAGGAAATCCGAGATGCTGAAGTCCATTGAACAGTCCCGAAACCGACGTCTAGACCTCCTGAAGGGCCAGGTATAAAATATAAGGAGTGAATTTCATTTCTGTAGAGTGTCATCTACACACACACATACATGCATGCATGCATGCATGCTTCCTTCCTTATTATCTTTTAGTCTGACATAAATGAAAACCATGAAGTGCACATCCTTATTATTTTGTTAAGTCTGCTGAGTTAATTAAGCTTTATTGTATGGGATTTGTTTTTGATGCGGTTAAATGCATTTTTTTTTATTGATTGAAATCATAAAATGCTGAATGATCTGACTTTCCAGGTGGAGGAGTACCAGGGCATGCTGGAGAACAGTGGACTTGTGGGTTATGCTCAGGAGGTGCTGAAAGAGACGGACCAATCCTGTTTTGTGCAGACAGCAAAGCAGCTACACATTAGGTAAAAGCCTTGAGATACTGCCAGCCAATTTTCACATGTTCAAGTAAAAAAAAGATTTATATACATCTTGGAAAATATTTTATTAATTTGCACCTTTTTCTGAGAGAGTACTTCATGAACAATGAATTATCTGCCAAGTTACAACTGTTTTTGTTGGTTCACATGAGAGATTTCTGTTTGCCCCTTTCATACCCAAACATACATGTTACCAACGAACCTGTTCGTCTGTGGAATATTTTAACAGGTGTTTTATGAGCTTTTCACAACTTCCCCAGTGTTCTGTGGTTCCTGTCCCAGCTTTTATAAATCATGTTGCTGTCATTGCATTCAAAATAATTAGATATTTTAAAAAATTGATGCGATTGTATGTGAAACATCGAATTTATGGTCTTTGTACCATTTTTAATGTAGTGTATGTCCAAGTACAGGCAAGCTATCACATTTGGTTACACATTTGTATGCAGTCTCACATAAGTCAGTTTAAGTTGATGTTCTAACTTATCTAACAAGGCAAACATATTAAGCTGAAGGCTAACTGTCATAGACCTGATTGATGACTGCATACCAAAAAATTACCAGGGCGTGTGTAAATAAAATGTTTACTTCTGTCAAATAATGTCAAAGTAGTTGCCATTAGTCACAATGATCACAGACATTTAGAGTGAAAGCTTTTTACAGTGCGCTTAAAAATTTCTCTGGTGTCTTGATGTCATCCATCAACCTACGACAGGATGCTGAGCCGAGCCTGACAGGAGTTATTCACAGCCAGGACACTTAAACCCCGACTATAAACTCTCAGTTTCATAATTAAGCTGCTTGGTAATGAAGACCAAGTATAAACTAATAGCAAATAACAGCAGCTAAACCTAATTACTTTAATTAGATTGGTTTTGTGTCACACACATGTAGTGTATTATTATGCCTTCCTGTTTGCCAGTGGATTTCATAAATGGGATTTGGCATTTGGTTTTATTTTAGTGTCCAGAACATCAATCTGATTATGTGTTTGGGAACTGGAGTGTGTCAGGAAGACACAAAGCCACGTGCGGTGAGGTTTCTAAACTCGGGACAGTTAAGGAAAGGCTAATGCTGCAGGGCCCAGTCAGGTCGCCGTGTCTCTGCGTCGAGTATCTTCTGCTCTAAGCTGACTAATTGATCTCCATTAGCAGCTTTAGATAATCAGGAAACCTTTTCACTCTCTTGAGCATGATACTGTGGCCTTTACAATTTTCTTTTGTTGACATGGACTTGATTTTGAATCTTTTTCAGTTATGAAAGTCAATATTGATAAAAAACATTTACATAAATGACCACAGAGTATAAGACTGATTAGGAAATGTGGTGGAGTACATGTTATAATACAGAGAAAAGGTCTGCCTTAAATTCCCATGTTGTACTTTTGATCAGCTATTTAGTGAAAAGCTTAAAGTCAATAAAGATTAATACATAAAGGATAAATACATTATCATGTTATATATTGTATGTTTTTAGGATCCAGAAGGCCACAGAGTCTCTGAGGACCTTCCACCCTTCAGCTGACCCCTGCTTTGATGAGTTTGTGCTGGACACATCCAGAGAGGAAACTTTGCTAAAAGAGATGTGCTTTGGTGGAGGTACAAACCAATTATTCCTATTAAATGGTCTATAATTGATGTGAATTTGAGCTCATGGTTGAATCACTAAAGGTAGATACAGTTTTTACAGCAAAAGTGTTACACAAATGGGCTTAAATCTAAATCCTACAACTTTTTTCCTCAAATATTTGACTTTAAAGCAGAAGGCATTTTTTTGTTTAATTCATAGTGTTTACATGTGTTCAGGCTGTTTTGTAATGACTGTTTTTAAGAGGTTTCTTTGACCTCATTCACTTTACTCCGGTCGAAGAACTATATTGAAACTATTTCTCTTAAAAGATGAGCTGCAATGAGAGAGTTACCACAACTGATCATCACTACAAATGAAAAGAATATAGTGCTATTTTCTTTAAAATATATAACTTTATAAACAGAGCTTTGCCTCTTTAAAAAGGTACTTTTATATTATCAGCTTTTAAGAAGACATTTCGACTGTCCAGTCTATGACACGCATCCCTCTGTGAACTGTGTTGTGCAGGTCAAAGGTCACCTTTGGGAATCGAAATAGAATAAGCAACCCAGAATTCACTCTCAGTGGATTTTACTGTCCTTTGAAGCTTTTGTCTGGTCTGCTGATTTTCCAAAGGCTTGTTCAATAAAGAACTGCTCAGATGGACGTTTCCCAGGGATGGAAGGATGCATAGTGGTTTCATTGAATTGTCATTTTTCTTTTTTTTCCTTCCAAAAAAATGAGTTAGAGGAATTTACTGTGCACTTTTTTAGGAAGTAGTCTTATATAGCAAAATAAAAGGTGAAAGGAACAAGGCATAAAAAACTCTGGTGCTCAGCAGAATTGCACATATGTCCTGTATTACAGTGAAACACTTAGCTGTCAAAGTGCTAGTAAATTATTTTGTTTTTTAATTTTTTTTTCAACATACACTTGGAAGCTCTTCCTTCTTAGGAATTTCTATAAAGAGCTTGTCAACCACTTCAAAAATATCAAAGAGCCACAAAGGTCTAAACAACTTGGTAGATTAAAAAAAAAAGTATCAGACCTAAGAACAAACAATCAATAACAGTTTCAAAGCGCAAAGATTAGAACTCTGCAGATAAATGAGCAGGCTGCAAAAATGTCTAAATAAGGAAGTGTTGATAATAACGGAACGATCTGTGAGAGGTGATGTCAGTTCTATAGGAGAAGATGATCCTCATGTGTTGTAATGCAGGATGACTCATGATCAGGATGATTGGTGTGCGTGTAGCAACAGTGGTCACGCCTTTGACTGTCATTGTCAGATATAGGTGCAAAAATGGCTAAAATTCTACATATAAACTATAAACTAAAGCTTGGGAATTGCTCTGCCCTTATTGCATTGGCAGAAGAAGATGTAGGTGTTTGTACTGGATCTGCCTCACTCACATGCTGCCCTCGCTTCATGATGAAGGGACTCGGAGACAGACTCATTACGACTGAGCGATGGTTTGTGACATTTGTTTGGTCGAGGCCTGTTTCAGATGCCTTTTGCCTGGCTGACCTGACAACATCACGCGTGTCAGTGACTTTAGGAGAGCAGAATTTAATATCATTGTTGCAGATAGTGACAGTTGGTTGTGACAGTTCCTTCAGTCATAGTTAAGTCAATGACTGTTGACTGGTGTCTGATGTTTGGGGGCATCCTGAGAGAAGAGCCCCCCGTAAATGATAAGCTGGTGTCTGTCAGGTCAAAGTAAATGGTTTAGATTTGAGTGGCAGCCTCCACATTCAAAAAATATTAAACTTATTTAGAGATTACACGTGGCTGACATGGTGGGCAAAGCTGGCCGTTGGGCCATTATCCCTGAAGTGGATGAAACTTAACAACTGGCAGCTGTCTCAGTGACTGTTGGTGACAAACAAAGCTGTGAGGGACGTGAGTTTGTGACTATGGGCTTTTGTTGCCACAGTGGAGAGAAGCCCAGTTGGTTTTTTTGAAAATCAGCGATGTGAACATTTATCTGAGGCTGTGATTTGCTCTGTTTGGAGCCAATGAGCAAGTGCACTAGAAATAGACCGCTTGCTGTGAGACTCATCAAAAGCAGAAACAGGACAATCGTAGTAGCAGTAGCAGTCAGTAAAAACATTTATTTTAATCTGATTCATGCTGTCAACAGGACATGGATATAAAAGAGAGTACCTTTTTTTTTTTTTTACCAGGTTTAGTTTTTGCTGAGCTGCGGTTTTATTTTATTTCTCCTATGTAAAGATATTTTAAAGAGGAAATAAATCTACTCATTCAAATCGATGCTGCAGTTTTCTCTTGAATGATGGATACCCTGAGATAAAAATGGCCTTGAGGAACTCAAAAAGATCATTTACTAAATCCTGATCTAAGGCTCTTAGTCTGAGCTCTTTCAAAATGAATGAATATTTACTAATTTGCTTTTCAGATTTCTTGAGAATGGAGATAATGTTTTCATCTATAAATGTACCCAAACTAAATCACCACATTATGGGAAAGTGCTGCATGCAGCAGTCGGGTGGCATTCATATTGATGTTTGTCCTTAACCTAAGTGGCCTGTGGGAGTTAATGATGCTCTTAGACTGAGTGGAGAATGAGAAAAGAAGCTGCAGGGGCATTTATACCATGCAGTGATTAAATTGAAGTTTGGCAGATGATGCAGCATTGCAGAATCACTGTAGTATCTCTGAATAGTGCTTCTAAGCTTAGTTTATTCTGCACATCTATTACAGTGGAAATTAAAAAAATCATTTATGTCAAGTTAACAGGGTTTTTAAAAGCATAATGTGCCATTATCTGATTCTGAATGTTTACCGGTCCTCTTCTTAGTGAATGAAGCTGTATGTGTTGGACTTTGCTCAGTGCCTTGTCATATCTTCCCCTCTTGGATAACGTCGTGTTTGTGCTGCCCCATGTTAACCCAGCTGTGGCCCTCCTGCAGGCTTTGACCCCATGCTCTGCTCCTTGAGAGGCTGTGAAAGACTGTGTTGTCAAGTGTAAAGGCCCATTTGTCTTCCATTTCAGACTGGAGTTTCCCCAAAATGGCAGGTTGAGAACAGCACTTCTCTCAACCATTTCCACCTCCTCTTAAAGAGGTGACAGCACATGATAGTGTTGGGCAGATTGTAAGGAAATAACACATTGAAAATTGGGTCCTTTCATATTTGTAGAAGGAGCGGTGGAATGAAAATGGACACAGGAGATATCAGTTCCCTGCAGTGTAACTTGGCCTAGCTGCTGTCTGCCTGGCAGAGGCCTGTTCTGTATGTAATCAGTAGATTCTTTACTCTGCTGCCTGCTGGGTTGGATGGCTGACTGCCCTGTTTGATTTTTGCCTGTTGGTCCATCTGTTGAAAACAGCGGAAACATAAAATCTCATGTGTCAGTGTAGCTGCTTGCTGGAGTTCCTGTATGTGATTTATACCAGAGTGGTAGCTCACTGCTTTCATGAGATAGATGGGAAGGTGAGCCTGGTGTTACAGCAGTTAAGATGGGATACATCAAAGCCTAGACAGTATTGACTCAGGAACAAAACAAGGTCAAAACTGAGTGTAATGGCTGGACCATTATGGTCAAGAGAGAAACTGTGGCCAGTTTGTTACAGGAAGGGTCATTAGTGTCAGTAATGTAATGTATGAAATGCTCATCTGTAATTTTCTGTAGTGGTCTTAGTAATTTTTGTTGTTCTGTGTATGTGCGCAAAAGCAGCATTCAATGTGGCATGGATAACCTGTGTTTGAGTTTAAAAAAAGGTTATAAATGATACAGTTGAATTCTTTCCACTTACATCTTTGGATGTTTGATTTGTTAGAGAACCTGTTGTAATAATAACTTCTCAAATTATGTCTGAATTCTTCTGCTCTTCGTTTCTATTGGAAGATGTATCTTGTTTGACTCCGAGCTGAGTGTTTTGTGAGAGTTTATTTGGGATGCTTCACCTCTGCAGTCATCCTCATGCCTCTCAGTGCACAAAGAGCTTTTTTCTCTTCTTCTCTACTCTATGCTGGATATTAATCTTCTATCCTTGCCCATGGTAATTGTTCTTCAAATCTGGTGGACGATGTTGCCGCACACATTGAAACCATTAGGGAGCATTTCTGCTCAGCCTATGTAAATGCAGTCAGCTAACATGGAGCTGTGACAAACGCAAGCTCAACACTTCATGCTTGCAATTGCTCAACACTTTGCTGGCCGACCAGTGGCTCAGCTTCATCACTCAGTCACAGACAACTGCCTTTTCTGGGTTCCCCCCGTTGAAGTCCAGCCAAATCTCAATGCCCAGTGGACAACACATAAAATGAAAGACTGGAGCCAAAGTAAACGTATAAGATTACTTTTTCCATTTTCCCTGAAGAATGTCGAAAGACAACCTCCAATAAACACACATTTGCAAAGT
>JAPZDY010000022.1:16933496-16962538 GCA_029783645.1 Ctenochaetus hawaiiensis | reverse complement strand
TGCAAAGTTCAGGCACAAAAACACGTGATCAACTTTTTCTTATCCTGCAGTATTCAGTCATGTATATGTATGTATCTGCACATGCATGGTGTTACCAACATGGTAATGTAGTTGTACATGAAAATGCACAAAGCTATATTGGGCACAAGCTCATAAAGGGGCCCAAGTTTCTGGAAGAAAAAGACTCAGGGGAGTAAGGATTAGCCAAGTGACTTAGGAGTCTCAGAAAGCTTTGGTCAAAGTGGGAAATATGTCTTTGGTTGGAGGACATTTAAGAAAAGAGAGGGATTTTGAGAGATGGAGAAAATAGTAACTTAATAAATGAGATGATGAGGAGATTCTCACAGGGAGTGAATGAAGTGTGTAGAATAAAAGCCTTAATCTTAGAGAGAAGACAGTGACCTACATGGTTACAGTACAGTTACAGTAGTGTGATTCAGTTTGTGGAGAAAAACAAGGTTTTGGATGAAAGCAGTATAAGATGAGGTGAACAGAACAGATGCTATGGACATAAGTGAGAAGGCGGATCGGAAGTGGTGCTGTTGGTATGTGGCTGAATGTACTGCAGCGCAAGACAGGTTAACGCTTCACCGGAAATCTCAAGTCACCATGAGAGGCGAAAAAGACAATAAAAAAGCTGTGAAAGTGAGGTGAATGTGGGAGAGAGAGGAAGAGAGAGGTTGTTGGTGGGAGTGCTTTAAAAAGTGCATTTCCTGGCAGCGAGTGTGCGTGAAAACCACTTAATAGGCTCCATTAAGCAAGACAGTGTTGTCCATTGTCCTGAGTGGATACTCCTGATCCTGACCAATCTAATATTTGCCACACTAACACTGCTGCATTTGCTTAAACCCAAGTTATTAAGTTGAAAGACTATACTAAGCTAGATTAAGACACAATAGATTTAACTGGAATTTTGTAGTTTTTCCATTTATGCTTAAGATCTGTTACATCTGGCTTAGTGTGGTCATAAGCCTGCCACTGGGGGGATATTTCAGCAGTCCAGCAGTCCCCCCCCCAAAATAGCATTAAGATAATCAATGCAGCCAGTCCTTTCTTCAGGGCTGACACAATGCAGTGGAGACAGGGCTCCCTATATAAACTACATTACTACGTTAACTGCATTAATATTTGTAATGTGTATTAAGTTTTAAAACTAAGACAAGAAATTCATTTTATTGTTCAATGTTAGCATTGTTTTGAAATCTGACGTATCACACACTTGTTAAACACAATATTTGAGATCCTTTCCCTGTCATACAGACTTCAAAAACACAAGGTCCCGATCCATAATTAATTGAAAGATTACCTATGTGAACAGTTCCGCCATCCTTGTTATATATCTAATTAACTTTTTTAATTTAATCTTCATGTGCTTTTTCTCTTCTCCAGTTCCAGACCCTCCGCTGATTGATTTGTCCAATAGCAAAGTCTATAACGAAGCCTCCATCTGCTGGAGGCTTTCTGATGACCACCTCCCAACTGATCACCACGTGCTTGAATACCGCAGGTGGGTGCTAACACACGATGAAACATTAGAGTAAGAGAAGAGGATTCTTTTAGACTTACAACAAATCTATAAGTATTTGAGGGAAAAATTTTAGGGAGGGAAAAAAAATTATAATAACATAAATTTAATACATGTTTTTTTTTCCAGAGTGGGAGGCCCAGGCCAGTCCCCGTCCCTGGAGGACGGTGAGGACACTGGGGTGTGGAGGGCTACAGACAGGGTTTATGGTCCCAGCACTGTGGTGTGTGACCTGGACCCTAACAGCTTGTACGCCTTCAGGGTCCGAAGTTGCAGGAACTCCATGTTCAGCCCCTACAGCCCTGAGGTCACTTTCCACACCCCACCTGCACCTGGTAAGCCTGAGAGGTGTGGTGACATTTTTCCCCAGGATGGGTGTGTGTTTATGGTCTGTCCTTTATGTCTTTAGTTGTACTTGAATAGAAAAAGGATTAGTTGGAAAGGAGGAGGAGTCAAGTGGAAAATGTTGATTAAGTTCCTCAAGAAAAGCTAATAACTGGAAGTAAAATTTATGGCATAAACCTCAACTACGTTACTTTCTTAAGCCTAATAAATTTTGGCTGTGTTGTTGTTTTCGATGCTAAGCACATTCATTTTACAAATTGTTATTCTGAACAGGATTAAGCTTCACACTATCGGAGAACCAGCCCCTGTTCTTGGGCCTCTTTTGGCTGAGGCAGCAGCTAAGCTCCTCTATCCCCTTTACTTCTCAGAGCACGTCTGAGTGTTTTGCATCAGGCCAATTTTAGAGAGATTATCAGATGACAGATGCTTCACTGTTTCTCAGTTTTGTAGCATGTATAGTGGAGGTCATGAAGCAACAATGACGTTTTAGGTCATCACCGTGGTAACAGCGTTTTAGATGGTGGAAACCAGTATAGCTTTTGTCTGAGTGTGTGGGAGTTAATTGTGTTGTAAAGCTTGGAAAAGAAACCTGCACCTGCATCTGTTGCCGGCGTTAAAAGCTTGCCTGACATACGCAAGGTGGAATTCATTAAAAGTGATCCTCAGCCCCGACCATCTGCTGAACTTGAGCTGAAATTGTATCCTCCCTTTGAGGGACTGTGTGTCTTTAATTCATATTTTCCTTAGTAATCATGTAATTTCCCTTGCTTTGGACTGCTTGTGCTGATTAAGAGGTTTGCAGAGGAGTTCTCTGACAAAGTGTAAGTTAGTTTTGATGAATTTGTTTGGCCCCTCCCATGGCAGAAGCCTGCATCAATGTTAGTCTGTTGCACACATGCATACGTGACACATCACTCCCTGATCAGATACGGCTGTGCTTTGAATCCTGCACAAGCCTTGTCATTTGTGTTGTGATTGGAGCCTTCACATTCCTGCACTCTGTGTTCTGTGTAAGACTGAGTGGTTAGATTCACTGTGCGTCAGTAATGAGGTGAAATTTCATGCCAGGGTCAAACGCAAAGAACAAAACATGCACTCACCAACAAACACACACACACTACTTATGATGCAGCATGAAACACAGTAAGAAAAAGAAAATGTTGGAAAAGATGATAAACATGAGCACTTAGAGCTTTGCTTGTCAGCATTTAATAATGTTACTGAAGAATTTGTTGAATAGGATACTATTCAGTCTCTCACAATCAGTGTGTTAAGCAACTTATAATTTTTTTTTTCTTGAAGTTCATGGGTTCTAACATCAAGATTTCAAGGGCTGGTTTTGGTTAAGAAAGTTTTCTGTTTGAGGTGCTGCTAAATCAGCATGAATTTACTGTGAAAAAAAATTCTGGCTGTGAAATTAAAACATACTTGCTTTGGGATTAATTCAGTGTGGCATCAATTATTTTTGCCCCAGTTTTTCTTTTATTATTTATTTAAGTGACTGGTGGCATCAATTTGTAGTTCTGTGCAGATGTCACAGGTTTTTCTGCCGCACAGATTCAGCTCTCACGTTCTTATTTCAAACCATTTCCAACTACAAGACTTTACAAGATCCACTGAGCTGTTTGCTTCCATCTCTAAATTCAATTTGTACAAAGTTCAAAGCTTCCAGTTGAGCCTGACAGGATGGCTGTCAGTATCACTGCATCCCTACATAACTTCATGTGAAACTGCAGCATTTTCTGCTCACCCTTTAGGCAGGCTTATATCATCATAATGATCATGGCCTAGTTGTTGGAAGGACTTCCCCAGATACATGTAAATTATCTGGTCTTCCCCATGTGGATCTCAGATTGCAGGGGATGGTTGAGTGAACAGGCAGAATCATGTCAGTCTATATGTATACAGGATTATGGTAATCATGGCCTTTGGCCTATTAACTATTTATAGAATGCATCTATCCGGATGAGAATAACACATGGCAGCTGCTTATAAAAAATGAGGACTTAGTTGGCTGTTGTGCTTCATGGTGTGAGGATGATGATGATGATGATAGTGGTGATGGCAAGCAGGTCTTTGTGTAGCTCTTTAAATTGTAGTACAGCGCCCCCATGTGTCAGCTCTTTGTCACAGCCAGTTTCACACAGAATAAACCACAAGTTTGCACTGGCACATCTCATATCTTTTTTTTTTATCTTATTATCCTCTTCACCTACATTTCCTCCTTTTCCCTTTTGTTAACTTTTCTGTCCTTTTTGTCTTTCCTCATTTGTTTGTCCATTGGCTCACTGGCCCTCTGTCTCTCCACACACAGCTTTTGGTTTCCTGTTCAGCGACAAATGTGGCTTCAGCACAGAGCGGCTCATTCTGAACGAGCGTCGGGACACTGTGGAGAACGTGGCGGGCATGGCATTCCTGCTTGCAGCAGATCGTGTGCAGACTGGCAGCTACATTGGACTAGACTACATCATTGGGGACACGGGCATCTCTCAGGGAAGGTGAGCCAAAAACTGACAAAACTTGGACTTTGGTTTGTAGCCAACAAAGTATCCCGCTGGATACAATTTCCCAGTACAAATTACTTTTAAGCCGTGAGCTTCAGTATAAGACACAGTTACACCCAGGTAGTGTAGTTCATAATGTGGAAACTTACTGTTCCTCTTATGACTATCAATATCTCATGCTGTCTGGATATAAAATATTCAAGAGACAGAGAGGGCAGAGATGGAACTTTATTTTTGAACATAAGGTAGAAGGATTATTAAACTGTCATTTATAGCGTCTTTACCAGCCTCCTTTCAGAAAGAGTGATGTTTTATTCACCAGGAAGAGATTTTTGCATCAGAGATGTTAGAGGACTCATCAGAAAACCAGTCTTTCTTGGGGTCATTATAATTTCCACTCCTGCAGTAAAAAACTGGAATTCCTCTGTTTGTTCTGCAGACATTACTGGGCTTTTAAGGTGGAACCGTTCTCTTACATGGTTAAAGTTGGAGTTGCCTCTGACTCAAAGCTGATTGAATGGTTTCACAACCCCAGAGACACCAGCAGCCCAAGGTAAGTACATGTCTGTACATAACACACTGCTATCAATTACAGGTTGTCCATAATCAATAAATACTTAGTGAAACAAAGGCTAATCTGTACAGATTTTTGTTTATCTTTACCTTTTGCATGCCTGCCTGCAACACTCAGACGTCAACAATGTCAGTACAGCAGAAATGTGTGTTTGAGTCGCGTCTAATCCTGTGATGTAAGACAGTCAGTATAAACTCGTAAAGAGCTTATTCACAGACAAAGCCTGCCCTTCTCACCGGATCAGCTCATGGCCAAGAATGTAAAGGACACATTTTTTACACAAATTCATTTTAATTCTATGGTAATTACATAATGTCTGCGAGGAGATAAATATCAGGCAGCTTTCATCTGGTCATTTAAAAGGTTAGGTATGCAAGATCTCTAAAACTTAATAGATATCAAATAATTACTCAATTGAACAGAAGAAGAATTAATTATGGTTTTGAAAATCACTTAATTGCCAAGAATTACAAAATTTAAACTGTCAAATACTTGAATATCACTTTCACTTTTCTTTACCCTTTTAAATTACAAATCAAATCTGTTTGTGTTTAAATGAGCTGTAGAAGTTGTATTTTACCCTTTTCTCTGTTTTCTGATGTTTTTTAAATGAAATTACAAGTCGAGAACATAGTCAGCAGGTGAACTGATCATTAATCAATCAGTAATTACTTTCTTTAACAATTTTAAAACTGATGTCTTGAATCACTTGGTGTAAAAAAAAAAAATAACTGCATTATTGTGACTCTGGGTTTGTCATTAGTTTCAGAACAAATGTCACAATCAGTAACAAACCTATCTTTGTGCCCATCTAACTCCACTATTCTTTTTTTCCCTCCTCTCACCAGATATGACCATGACAGTGGGCATGACAGCGGCAGTGAAGACACATGCTATGAGCTCTCTCAGCCCTTCACCCTCCTCACTCTGGGCATGGGCAAACTCTTCATCCCCAAGGCTTCTTCATCCTCCTCCGCTTCCACAGCAAACGCATCCGCTGCACCTGCCGACCCTGGCAACCGCGTGCTTCCCATGCCACAGCGCTTGGGTGTATGTCTCGATTACGACGCATGCCGGGTGTTCTTTTACGATGCTGACACCATGAGGTGCCTTTATGAGAGGCAGGTGGATTGTTCAGGAACAATGTACCCGGCTTTTGGCCTCATGGGCAGTGGCAAGGTTCAACTGGAAGAGTTCATCACGGCAAAGAGACTGACCTTCTGAAGAGGGATGGAGTGTGATAATGCATCTGTTTAGTCTTTGACATGTTCAGTGAGGAGCAGTTTTTTTTGAGAGGATGATAGAGTACAATCCAAACTGTTTTTCTGTCAGTCAGTCAGAGGAGACAGATGTGATCAGGGTCTTTGGCCCATAATGTGAAAATTGGGTCAGCGCTTAAAACTGAATTATTTAGAGTTGGCATATATAATGTATGATCCACACACGAGAGCATGACACTGTATATTAGTGTCCACATACAAAGGTCGTCAGAGGCTGGTATATAGTATGTTGGAGGTCTTCTACATACCAAAGTCTCTGTCTGTTAAGTGACCTGGTTTTAATTGCCAGCTGCAGTGATCAGCTGCTAACGTAGTTTGACCTGCTGTAAAGTAAGTCTACAGCTACTTTGAAAATTTTATTGTTTTAACATAAACGCCTTCGAGCTCACACTTACACTTCCTTTTTTGCCAGGTTTATGTTTATAGATTATTTTGTGTGTGTTAATTATTGGGTGATCCTTCTGTAACTATTTGTCTAAATGTAGCAGCATAGGATTAGATGTAATCTTGGTGGACCTGAGAGAGCCTTGTAGCTACTTAAAAGCTAGCGCCTCTGTGCCTTTGTTTTTTTAGGAATGGCTCACTTAGTTTGCTCTAGCAAGCAGATGTTGGTGTCTTTGCACAAGCATTATGGATATACTTATCACCATAATTACTGTATGTGGGTTCTTACTGTAGGTAGAAGTTGATCTCAAACACTGGTGTTAACAGTTTCAACAGTAAATAGTATTCAGTATGACTTGTTACTTACATATTTATTCTTCACTTTATCACAAAAAACACTACTTTTCCCTCCTTGTCACACTTGGGTTAAGCTGTTTTGCACAAAGTGATGAAAGAAGCCTAGCACATGAAAAACTTTACAATCATCATGCTTTGATCACTACCTAGTTAGCTTCTTCACTCTTAATGTTGTAGAAATAATCAGCACATTGATATCTCACAGTTACTGTCACACTTAGAAAAAGTTTCACCGCTCACAAACTTAGGCATGGATTGTGGAGTAGTACCTTTTTATTTAAAAGCCTCTCACTGTTTGCACAGCACTGAATGTGACTTTCAGCATCATGAAACCAGCCAGGTACCTGATCACCATGTACTTGCAGTGAAAATCACTTTGACAGCTGCAGAGTCACCGATAGCCAAAGCGTGTTGGTTCTGGTGCTGACATAAGTGCAACTCAGCTCTGTGTCACTAACAGCCTTTAAACACAAACACACAAATGAAAAAAAAAAAGTTCTTCAGGTTCTTAAAAATAAGTGCTATCACAAAACACACTGTTTAGTACCTTTACTATCAAAACCACCGTTTACTTGCAGTGCAGACACACAAAGTGTAGCATGGTATGTCACTGGTGAGTTTGGCTTTCAGACAGACGCCTAAGTGGTTGATTGGCTTTGATTAAATCAGCTCAGATACTCGAGTCAAAGAGAGCACACTTGGTTTTTGTATAGACGTAACTGTAAATGTGCCTGCACATGGTTTGTGTTGTACATTCATGTATGTTTTGATTTCTTGAGGGTTAGGGTAATCGGTGTGTGTGCGTTTTCTCAGGTTTCTGGCCCTGATCGGGGCCCAATGCTACCTACCTCTTTCCGTCAGGCCTGGAAAACCTTAACTACTGTACCTTTCCTCACAGAAACAAGTTTGGCTTGATTTGCAGCTTTGTCCGTGACTGTCAGTTCCATATCTCCGCCTTCTCTTTAATGTCAGAAAATAAGCTGATTTTTCAAAATGTTTGATTTAACTACCATGTACATATTAATCCAGAGTATATTATTTTCAGTGAGACAAAGTACATATTAAATGTTATCAGTTGGTGTTTGCTCGTAGACTTAAAGGAGATGTGTATCGCTATCAGTGGAAAATACTGTAAACAGATGTCACCTAGTTCAGCTGCCTTTGTCAAGGGAGTGTTTTTCAAATGGTACTAAAACTCCTTCTTCCCTTTTTTTGTGGTGTTGCATTGATCAGTCAATCTAAATGTTTTTGGTATATAATGTGAAACACATCATGGGTTATTTTGTTTCGGGTTTTCAACTTTAATAAATTAATGCTCTTAGATTAAGCTGTTAAATATACTCCTGTCTCTAAACAAAATATCGGATCTTGTCTCACATCTGTTGCTGTCATTTAGTTCACACCAATTCTCAGAAGTCATAGACATGAACCCTGATCCCTGTATTTCAAAAATGACTGTTTCAACATCTTCAAAACATGTCTATGCATTTCTAAATTAGCAGGGCAGGTTCATGGTTTCATTTCCATCAGAATGTATTCATGTTAATTACAGAACAAACTGAATGTTCATTTTTGGTTTGTTATTGTTTTTTAGGGTGGTTTTCTTAAATTGGTTTGTTTCACTCAGAATCCTTTCCCAGTTGTAGGCAGTAACAGAATTCCGATTTAAAGGCTTGTTATCTCAACATGTAATTGCAAAGGCATCGTACCCTGTGTTTCAGTGATGAATTTAGAACCAAATATTTTGCAGGCTGGCTCCCAATCTTTTTTCCAGGCTAGCACTTTAAAAATCTGTAGCATGTCAGCAAATGTATGGCTCTGCAGGTGTGTATAATAATTGTGTGCAATATTATTAAAAAGGTGGAGGAGTAGATAAACATAAGCCCATCAAGATAATTTGCACTGTTTATAGTTAACAATGTGATTTTAATTGGCTTTTCCTTGGTACAAAGTGAAGTTTAAATACTACTTAATTTGTAAATGTTTCTTTCTCAGTAACGCTAAAGTTTTTTTCTGAACTCTAGATAACATTTGTCCTGACGTGTTTTCTCCAGAGGATTTGGATGTGGTGTGTAATTAAGTGGTGGGATTCTGTATGTGTATGTAAAGATGTGGAAATATTCTTTGCTCTGATTCCTGGAAACACTACTCATTTCAATTTGCTGTGTGGGAATTTAATCAATAAAAACTAGTGTGTTTTTAAAACCATTTTGTCTCTTATATTCTTCACATTTTGAAATTGTGCGTTTTTGTTGATTAAACAACTTTCAAACACTTGCCTACAGTCTAGATCTGCCTTAAATTGCTTTACATGCAAGACAGCATTATATATCTTCATTTTTTAGTTTCTTTAAATAGCTCACATTATGATGCAATCGCTGCTTACTTCTTAAGTGTTATGAAGACTCATAAGTCTCTGTCCATTACTCAATTCCATTTCTTTAGGTACAATTTCATGTTTGATATATATATATATATATATATATATATATATATATATATATTAATCTTGTAGCTCTCTTGGTTTGTTTAATATCATATGCTAATATTAATATTGCCAGAATACTATTTTGGTATATGTATTAAACTTTTTTCATGCTTCAGCATTAATAATATTCTTTATTTAAAGTTTATTACCTTGGATAATTCTTATCATCGTTTGATATTTGCATTTCCTTGCCTTGGATCAATAAAACATAATACAAACGACGTCAACACGTTAAAGAGAACAAACATCTATTTTGAGGATGCAAGGTGAATAGCAACTGATTTTTTTCCATGGAGGCAGTTAAAATCCTAATATTTAGTCTGCTGCGTAGCTGTGAGATCAGTCGATTTTAATGACACACCTCAGGAATGGATTTTTGATCGTATTTGTCAGATATAGATTAAAATGTCCAAATATCCACCTGCTGAAGGATGCTGTGCTATTGGAGGAGGATGGGATGAGAGGAGAAGAAGGAGGAGGAGGAGGAGGGGGAACGTCACGCCGTGCACGCTCGCGGCCTGTCGTTGCAACGCGGAAGAGACGAAGGAGGAAAAGAGCCTCCACGTCACTGAGGTGTAATACTGGCGTCAGTGCCCACAAGGTGCTACATCAGTACGATTTCAGTACCATTGTACAATTCCAGATATCCTCATGTCGGTTATACTAAATTGTACGACCACAAAGGGAGGATATATCCGGGTTTGTCTGCACTAAGCGGCCGCGGTAGAGACCCTAGGAATCTGCTGAAGGTAACGTACGGTACGTTAACGGACGCTTGTTTGATTGTTAGCCAGCCCGGCTGAACACACCGGACTGTTTCTGCTTCAGTATTTCCTCTATACACCGGTGACCTTTGTAGCTTGAAGGAAACGAAGCAGTGCGTTTTACTGATGTGTCGACGCAGGAACGGTTAAAGTTGAACCGTTGCGGTTGAGAGTCAGTGATTTGGCACAGCTAGCTAGTCTGGATTTAAGGTCGACAGGCGTCAAAGCCGTGTTGACGTTTCGGTTTGACAGTTGTTGGTATCCCGCTGTGCTGCTGCCGCTGATTACAGCCATTTACATCTCTGCAGACTGTATAATCTGGCAATTAGCTATGGCTGATTCGTGGACGGTATAAAGAGCAACCAGGCCTGTTGAACATTGTAATAACCGTTTTGTTGAAATAACACGTTAAGGCCCATTTATTGTTGTGATTTTGACGTTGTAGGCACAAAACGTGGAGTGAGCTCCTGTCACTTCGTTAATCATTTAAAGGTACCACCATATATCAGCCGCCATAAACTCATCGCCTTTGTTTTTGCTCCCATGCACAACTGAATATTTTAGTGTGGGCTTTTATTGTGAACAGCCTAAGACACACCTGTGCAGAAATCCTGTTGTTTAATTAGGATCCTCATGTGCCACACCTGTCATGTGAATGGATAATATTTGAAAAGTGTTCACCAACACATATGTAAACATTTATTTTGAGACAAATAAGAGCAATAAGACACTTGTGTGCCAAAAAACGCTCTTGAAGAATAGGAGCAAAAACAAAAAAATGTTTCTATATTTGTTTTTTTTATGTATGAGAAATAAAGGCATTCCTCTGACTTTACACTCAGAAATCAGGGTATTCTTTACTGTGTTTTTTGCAATAATGTCATCAGGGTTATCTTGACTTGGGCATTGAGGCTAAAAATGTATATCAGAAGAATGAAAACTTTTACTTTAATTTGAGTGCACACATGCGTGATAGAACTCCACAAAAAACACTACTTGCTCTTTCTAAACAGAGAAATCATTATTTTTGTTTCACACTGGTTACTAAAATTTTCAGCAATCATACTGTAATTACACCTATCATGACATCTTGTGCTATTCTTACACAGCCTACATCAGCATTTGCACCGTAACTTTTAGTCTGCTATAAATTTAGTGTTTGACTAAAAAAGTAAATGTTAGTTTTTGGCACTTTACATTTTATTTGACATACTTTGATTTGTTTATATAAACTGTAGTAAATACATTCAATGGGTTTCTTTTGTTAATGGGCTTTAATATTTCTATATCTGCTTGTTTTTTCAAATTTTCTCCATCTTAGTTAATGCAAAGTATATGTTGTCAAATTGGTGAATTTTTTTTCTTGGTTCACTTGTTTCTTGCTTTACTTGTTTTTTGTTTTGTTTTGTTTTTTGTTTTGCAGCATATTTTCAAATGTAATGTATGTATTGTAAATGTCCTAGCTTGTGTTTTGCTTGTGTTTTGTCTGTTTGCATTCCTGACTTACAGTTACATTGTTAACGCACCTAAATGTCAGATTGTATGCTTGACATATTTTCAGCGGCAAGAGAGATTATAGTTGTCATTTAAATTTCTATTCAATGGATCCTCTTGCTGAAGAAAGCTTATGGTTTTGCCCCCATGTCCTTTTTGACTTGATAAGGATGGTAGTTTTGTGATACTTAGTGGTAATGGATGATCATCTGGGAATCACTTAATTTAACATGCAGCTAATATCAGTTTTTTTAGTGGTCTTTTCATTTTTTTCCCAGATAGCCTAATGTTGTATGTAGAGTTGAAAGAACAACTGTTCTGTCATTACCTCCACTTTCTGTATTATCTTTATGCTTGAAATTTGTGTGCAAATTTCTTGTAATTCCACTAGTTTTTGCATGTAGTACTTTTGCTTTTATGCCTCAAAATAGAAGTGTTGTATATAAAAGACTGGAATATTTTGTTTTGATGATATGACACACCGCATGGCCCTCAGTGAAATTACCAACCATTTAAATGATCCCCCTAGGCTAAAGTGATTACTTAACCTTACAAAGTCTTTGCTTGAGCCACTGTGTTGCAGTTTAAAGTTATCTCAAAATGCGATAACGGCCTCTAGCAGTAGCTTGTAAGAAACACACTTCAATCAATGCTAAGTGTAGTAGTACACTGTTGCTTCATATGTAATGTTCATTACATGTTGTAAAAGATTCCATTATGAACCTGTTCTATAGGGAACACCCAGGTTTTCACACCCTATACACACCTTAATTCCTCAAATTTACATGTAATTGTGTATCAGTGAGCACTGAGATTGAAATTTGTCCAACACATAGCCTTCTGATTCATCATAGAACTCATATATGCCCCCCAAAAACCATCTATTTGTTTATCCCTCTGTTATCTGATCAATACTTGATAGCGTCGGATCCACAAAGTTCACCTGATGAAACTGCTATTGGGAAGGAAAAATAGAATCAAAATATCTTTTAATAAAAGACTTCAAAGCTGATTAATTTGGCATGTTGTAATGTGTAAGGCATTGAACTGAACATGAACATGTTGATTTTGACTGTTTGTCTGTAAAAAAAAGAATGTTCCCATGTATGTATTGCAATCATATGTACACATTGAAAACTGTTGCAGTGATTTTGTAGAACCTTTTATGCTTGTTGGTAGTAACTGATGGTATTAGTCACAACCCTTTTTAAGTTACATAAGGCGAAAACCTATTAGTGTTTCTCTGATGTAATTGAAAGGTTAACACCAATTTGGCACAGAATGGCATTGTTATTTACCTATCCGTATAAGCAGCATTCCTTCTTACTATTTGGCTTGCAGTGAAGGCGGATGGTTTCTCGAAAGTGAAACTATTGAATTATTCAGATAACGAAACACATGAGAAACCTGCTGATATCCGTAAATCTTAGAAATTCCTCTAGTCCCCCCTGAATGTGCTCAGTAGACTATATTTCAGTCAAGACCACAATCAAATGGAAGTCAGGCAAACACAGCAAATCAAATTTTATGTGCTCCTTATTTTGTTATTCAACACAGCAGCACTATCACAACTTGGAGTATATAGCAGAGGGGAGGAAGTTTTGCTCTTCTGCAACACAGGTAGTCTCACTTCCCATGTTTTGGCTGGGCAATTAGGAAGTATGCACCTGCTTTAGTGCAATATCACTTCTCTTTTATAGCCCCTGTTTTAAGCTTTAGTCTGAGGCAGATTTTGTGTGTGTTATCATGCTGTTGAGAAGTGTTTCAATGACATAGCTGCAGTATAATACCATAACTCCAAATACAAGTGTACGTTGTGTCCATTGTGCTTGTATGAGTGTCATATAGCCTTCTAATGTTTTTCTACTCACAAAGCCTGGCAATTATAAGCCATATATTTTTTAATACCCCTAAACTGTAAGTTTCATAACATGGGTATTTTCAATCTGTTTTAATCTCTATCTAATTAGTTGGATTTTTTGCCTTGTCTTAATGAGACAAGTCATAGGGCCATGACCTGGTCAAATGTGGCAATGATGAGAAGCTAAACCCCACTTAACTGCTGAAAGAAGTCTTAAATGTGTAGACAAAGCTGCCAACCTGCCGTAGGTAGTAGTTGAGCAGTGTCAAGCAACTTTGTTATAACAATCTGTGATCATAATAAATTGGGCTACATTGAAGAGTTTCCTCTGCTATTTAAAAATATACATCTGCTAAAAAACAGAGCTGTGCATAGGGCTGCACATTATGATCAGAATAAACTATCAAGTATGTTGCAGGGATGACTGCTGACTGCTTTCATATAATACAATAGTTAAATACTTGACAAAGAAATATCAGGATGTAGATATATTGACCAAGTTAATCAAGCCACATATTAAAAAAAGTTAGAACTGTCTGGTAAGAAAATAAATTCACTTTATTGTCTTGTCACATCAAGATATAATGATATTCAACATCCAAGACCTTTTCTAGTTTTAAATGGGAATATAGATAAAATATCAATATATCATTTCAAAATGAGGCCTTTCAAACAGTTTTTTTTTTAATACGGTCTATTGACACATGCACATTAATAATAATGATACTAATACTGCTAACAATAAAACTCTTATTAATAATAGTAATACTAGTACTATTTATCAATATCATAGCAATTATTTTTGTTCTTACTATATAAAATGTAAGAGAGCATAGCTAAAATGCAGTTTACTCTATATTATTGGCTAGTGACTAGCTGGTCCAAACACCGGTTCAGCATCAAAACTGAAGCCATGGCTTACTGGACTTTTTTTTTCTTCTTCCCCCACAGTCACAGAAAGTGTCCTTGTGTGTGCCATGTAATATTTTTATATGTCATTCATGTAAATACCATTGATCTTCCCTGTCTCTGACAATATTTACATAATACAATGAGTATGTTTGGTATGAAAATAGGAACTGCATGACTGTGTATTTAAAACTTGATCAAATTTACTTTCAAGGCGGTGCCACACTCATAAGCCACTTCAGTAAGGTGCGATAATGTAAGCTTCTTACACAGAGAACAAAAACAAAACACTTTAGCAGCTCTCACAGAGCCTGCTTTTTTCATTGCAAGATTGCATAACCACTGTTTAGCTGATTAATTGCACTAAACAATAAAAACATGAGTAGTTCCTTAAATGAATTTAATCCGTAGTGCAATACGTGGAACTTTGGTTAGTTCTGACAAGCAGGGAAAAATAGCTTTACAGTATGTTTATAAAGAGACAGGCTTATTGTAAAAAAGTGTGAAAATTATTTAGTTAATAAACATTACATTGGGGGAAACCTTGTGCTCTGACATTCTTAAGCTTAACTCTCAAAGACTGACAGTATTTTTAAGAGGGTAGACTGATAATTTTAATGTAACTGAACCTTAGGCAGAAAAATTAAGACTTGTTTTACTTCTTTGTCCAAGATTCCTGTTTATTTTCTCATCATTGATCTTTGTCAAAGATGACCGTCCACCACTTTCCTCTCGTCATTTTTTGCATGTTGTGCTTTTAAACTAGTCAGTAACTGATTTATTATGTTAGTTTGCCTCATCCTTATTATACATTTATCTCCAGCTCAGTATTTTTAACACAGATCAGCATCAGCAGTCAAATACTGTTAATGTTTTCACGTGTATTACCAATGCCTAAAAAAACAAAAACTTATCACATATGACACTATTTGAAGCATCTGCAGGATAAACTAACTAACTTGTTTTGGCTCACTGAATGTCGGAAATGTAATCCCTTAATGAGAGCTATTTTCATTTGAAAAATCAAATAGCCTGTATGCTGGAGCTCCTAGCTTAGATTTTTTTTAAAGTATAAATCTCTTTTTGCTATCACATTTGGTTGTGTATGTGTCCAGTATTTGCATAGAGGCATTTGTTTAATGTCCAATACCCTTAAACATTTTTCGGTTGTTGTTGTTGTTCCCTCAGAGCTCCTCTCTGCCTCAGTGTCCAGATGGGTGAATCAGGTTCACGTCGTTCCACGCTTGTGTCCCGCCTGCCGATCTTCCGCCGCAGCAACAGTAAAAGGCAGGAGTCTCTCCCCTCCTCTCCGTCTTCTGGTGGAGTGGGAAATGGTGTCCACAGCTCTTCGCCCTCTAGCACGAATTCCAGTTCTGGCAGCACTGGGAAACGCCGGAGTCTTTTCCGCACTCCATCTCTCAGTTTCACAGCTAAACGAAATAGTGATCCACGTGTCCAGCCTATCAACCTGAACCTCACACCTCCGCTGTCACAGAGCACCGACACAAATGGAAATAACCAGCAGACTATAACAACATCACTGTCAACAGGTTTCAGTGATAGTGGGGGACGCCCCAAGTCACGCCACTCATTTGGGTTTGGCAGCCACAAAAAGAAAATTACACGCTCTCAAACCGAGGATTTTGACAAAGCATCTTCTTCCTCCTCCACAGCCAATCGAAATGTGTTCATAAACTGTATCAGTGGCTCAGGGGCCAATGAGGGTGATGACTCTGGATTCCTTGATGACTACAGTGGTGCCAGTAATAACAACAAAAGGTCAGCACGGCAGAAGAAACAGCTGCTACCTAAATCTTTCTCAGCTCACCATCGCTTCTCCCGGACATCTGATCATCACAGACCTCCAGAAGTGAATCTGGAACCTCCAAGCACTGCCACCACCACACCAGGGGCAGGAGGGCTCACCCCAGGCTCATGGCCAGGTGAGCTGCTTGGTGCTGGTGGTGAGAGCTCACTCCAGTCCCCTATGATATCAGAGGACCGAACCACAGCCATCACTCCTTCTGAGTTCATTCCCATTACTGAAGATTCTGTATCTGAGGTGGATGCCCTGTCAGCTCCCAGCCCCGGGTGTGGTCAAGGCCCAGGGCCTGTATCTGTGCCTGGGATGGCTTCTGACATAGCCCCACCTGACCCAACACCTGCACCAGAGAACTTCAGTGTGGCTGTCTCTACCTCCCAGGTAGCTTCTTTAAGTCAGTTTCTCTGAATCATGTAAGATACTTTAGATCAGTAGAATTACTCAGAATATACATAAACCATGTTACATAGTAAAAGTGCTATGTAACATGTAGTACCAGCTACAAGTCATAAGAGTCAAAGTCACTTTGACACATAACTTTTTTCAAGTGTAAATAAAAAAGTGGTCAAATCTGCTTTAAATTATTTAAAATATGCGGCTGCTGTATGGTTCAGCAGTTAGGTTTGGTGGTTTGCCTTGACAATGTTATGTCTGTCAGTCAACATTCATTAAGCTGCAATAGAGCCTACTTTTGTACTTCCACAGCACAATTTAAACCAGACATCTACGCTGTACATGCAATACACAGTACTAATTGAACCTATGTAGGAATTTTACTAAAATTGCTGTCAGAATGTCACATTTTGACCATTTAAAAGATTGTTTGTTCTGACAAATATGAAAAAATAACATTAGCATCAAATGTTGCTTTTGACAGTAATTTCTTTGCAAAAAAATATTAATGTTAGTGCTTCAGGAACAGAAGAACAGTTATAAGTGCCCTTAAATGTCAAGAACAATAACCATAAAAGGAGAAAATTTATGACCACTGTGTGGATTCTGTGAAATGTGGCATAAAAATTGAGCAGCAGGCATGAAAAAGTCCTTTTACTGAAAGAGCTAAAGCATGAAAAAGAAAACCTACGCATGTCTTCAAACTGCTCTCTAAATTTCACACCTTTGTGCTCACCTTTTCCTCCTCCAAAGAATATATTCCATTTTATTTCCTGGTCGAGAGGGGAACTCCAGAAAAGAAGCTGTGTAGTGGCAAAGACAAAGCTTTGTACTTAGGCCACTGAAGAGTAAATACTGACTACAACTGACCAATGAATTTGTTATCTAAACATTTGCACTACTGCCTGACGACACAAATGTCCGCCTACTAAATGAGTACTAAAGTGGCTTTTCCTCCCTGTAAACCACTTTCTGCCTCATTGGAGTTCACAGTGTTTCTTGTATTTGAATGTAACCTTTAAAACATTTCTTTTTTTTTTTTACACATACTAAATGAAATGTCCTCTCCTCAGGTTTTCTTTACTCCAGCCCAGTCCAGTACTGAAAAACCTTTACTTCCTGACACCAGCACAGCTAACAACACAGACTACGAGACTGCCATATCCCTCTCAGAACCTGAGACAGCTGTACCCTGCCTACCTCTGCAGGAACAATCACTGGAAGAGAGGAAGGAGAGGGAGGAGGAGAGAAAGGAAGCAAGGAAAGAGGTCTCAGAAGAGCAGAGGAAGGAGGTGGTGGAGGAGAGGAAGGCAGGTTACCACACAGAGACCACAAGTGAGAGCGAGGCTTGTGTGGTTCGCAGCGAGGGTTGTCACTCTAACCCAGAACAATCTGAAAGGAGGGCAAGGCACACGCTGTCTGTTCAAGAAAGAGGAAGCTTCTGTGGCTGCCACGAACCCAGGTCGTCTCACTTGAGGAAACCACATGCAGGTATGAAACTTATGCAAACACTGCTGGGTTACAGATTTACTACCACAGACACACACATCTCATTTCATCTCATCATAACTGAGACACACAGACGGGCACAAGCTTTCATTGTATGTTTAAAAATTCTTTTTTGATTAGAACTCATTGAACTCTTTGCTCTATTTATTTATTTATTTTTATTCTGAGACAGTATTTACTTTTTGCTGTTCCTTTTGTATTTATTTATGTGTCTTGTCCCTCTGTTTTTTCCAACTTTGTGATCAAAAGACACTACACATTTTGTCAAATTCAAATTATTTGGATACTCAAAGTTGAGTGTTTCCTTTACAGATATTATGAGAAACTTTACAGCTTCAAAACTTCTTTCACTCTGTGTAGTAGCAGTAACTCTGACAGTTAATCTGAAAATATTTCCAGTCTGATGAATTAATGCAGTTGTGGGTTGACAGTAGAGAAGAGTGTGTGTCATACTGAAAATATATTCCTCGACCAAAGATGATTTGTCACTATCCTTCTCACTTCTTCAGCTGCTGTAATATGTTGCAAATACTTTTTTTTAAAACCAAGGCTTCTCTGGTAGTAAGAAATTCCCCGTAAATCTGTAGCCCACTGCTACTCAGTTTTTCAGCACTCGACGGACTTTGATCAGACACATGAAAACTCAAACTTCTGGCTGAGCTCATCACATTTTTAGGAAAAGAGATAAATCATTCATAGATCATCCTCTTCTTGCAAGCAGAGCACTATTATAGTCACAGTATTCAACACAATAATAATAACAATTCAAATGATAAATGTGGACATTTCAAAACATTCCAGCACAGTTTCTGAAGGAAGTTCATGTGCTCTGGGTGAAATGCTCACAACATGCACACGCACACACACACACACACACACACACACACACACACACACACAGTTTGTTGCAACACATACTTGCAGAGAAGTAGTTGAATATTGATTTTAAAATGCTGAAAATTTTAGCTTCCAGGCAGTGGAAACTACAAACAAACTACAGCCATAAAGAGGCAAGTTTGTCTGTTACACTGTGTAACAACAGAATTTTAATACGTTCCTCCTCCCAAACAGCGTAACAAGCCTTTGATATGTGGCACCCCATGTGCTGTAGATCTAATTTTCCTTTACCTTATTTTTCTTGAAACTCTTGTAAAATGCATGGAGATATGATAATCATGACTCTTCTTCTGGGTTTTGGTGCTCACTGTGAAGCCAAAAATGCAAATATCCATGCATACTTTTCACAAGTCCTCAAGAACAAAAACAAGAAAGAGGACACACACATTCACAGCGTGAAAATACAGCGGAGTGTGCGTATTTAAGTGTACTTTTTTATGTGTGTATGTGTATAAGAGAGAGAGAGAGAGGGAGAAAATATGAAGTGCTGTTTCCAACAAATGTATTATGGCCTTTTGCTTTGTGAGGGGATGCTGTGTTGTCTGTTTTCACATCTATCTATTAGTTGATTAAAATAAAGCAGTTATGACAATCCTCTGTTTGTCTGGCTAAAGAGTATTATTGTCCCTGAATTCTCATTCATTCCTTACTTTTATTGTTACACAGCAAGCCTGGTAATAAGAATGAAAGTGATTTTTATAAAATGTGGCATTAATAACACTGACCAAAAGCATTGTGGCTGGAGAGCTTTATAGAAGGAAGATTTAAATTCATTAAAAATACTGAATAAGGAAGAACTGCTTAGTCATTAAGTTAAATGAAAAAAAAAAACATATTATCAACAAGGAATAGGGCAGACTATATCAAATCTTGAAATATAATAAAAGGATAATTATGTCTCTGCTTTTGGATTCACTGTTAAAATGGTTTTATCTTAATTAATCTTTTTCTCTCAATCTTTGTGTCTTTGCTTTTTCCTTTCCTCCAGCCTCTCTTTGTAGCAGTGTCAGCCCCTATCATGAGGTGATGCGGATGGAAAGACGTCTGCGCTCCTCGTCTGAGGGAGCTGGTGGGCCTCGTATCCATGGAAACCACAGAGATGCCCTGGGCATGGAGGGATGTGGTTTGCTTAAACACAGAAACAACTCGTCATCATCCAAAATGGGAAGTTTGGTAGGTTTCACTGTCTTTGTGTGTGTGTGTGTGTGAGAGAGAGAGAGAGAGAGCTCTGCTTTGAAAGGGGATGAAATAAATGGATGTTATTGACCACAGTTGTAACCTGTTGCAGAAAAACTCCCCTTATTGTATCATTAGGGAACCTTTTGCTAGTACTCATGCCTAAGGCCATGAAAAAATTGCACGCCCCAAGCAAAATGGAGCACTCGACAATACTGTACAACTTTGATTCACAAAAATGTATTGATTAGAAGTACTGTATGTGTGGACAAACAAATTTGATAACCAAATCAATGTCTGGTTTCTAACATTTGAAGGTATTTAAGGCAAAACCCTGTAATTAAGTTCATTGCAAGTGCGAATGGATAAAGTACTTTGAAAAACTTCCTCAGTCATCTGTCAGATTTAAGCAATATATCCTGTTTGTGAGTTTAGGCTGTCAGACAAACACTGTGACAGTCTCTGTTGATGCATGCTATAGCTATACCCACATTCGTGTCTGGGTAAAGGCTAAAGCTACTCCTTGTGTATTGGCTGGTTTTCTTACAACGCGTGTGTAGGCTCTGTGGGAGGAAAGCTAGTTTAAGCAAATCCCATTTATTTTACCAGGGACTACAGGCTTTTACAAAGAGATTATAAAGGGCAGGGATATACGCAGCACGTTGCTATGTACTTAAGTCTAGTCTGCATCTGCTTCCTGACTTACACTTTACCAAACATGGAGTAATCTCTTCCTTCCTTCTCTCTAGCCTATGAATGTCTCTCCAGGAGCCTTAGTCATGCAGTAAAAGCAGGAGCCTTGGAGTGTGTATTAAATGATGCATTACCACTTCTCCTCTTTCTTTTAACAAAACTTTGTTGGATAGCAGAGGGCACTTGTACCTAAACAGTCGGAAAAGGTCTTGATTGCAGTGTGTATCTGCTTGAGTGTGTTTGCAATGTGAACAATGCCACTCTCTGAAAACAAAAACATTGTCTGAGGAAATACAGCCAAAGCTAGTAAGAATATGAATAAAACAAACAGAACAGTCTGCTCGTTGTAATTAGTGTATATACATTGAAGCTGTATTGTTTATGTGTTAGGAGTACCTGTGGGA
This sequence comes from Ctenochaetus hawaiiensis, assembly GCA_029783645.1. Lineage (NCBI taxonomy): Eukaryota > Metazoa > Chordata > Actinopteri > Acanthuriformes > Acanthuridae > Ctenochaetus > Ctenochaetus hawaiiensis. Next base: position 16,941,159 of record JAPZDY010000022.1, on the reverse strand, counting down.
CATTTCACCTGTTTGGGCAAAGCAGAGACTTACTAAAGCAAACCAAACTAAACTGTCTGCTAGGTGATGTGTTTTATTATAACACTGTGTTAGTACAGCCCAGAGATGATATTATTATAAAGCAAATAAAGATTAGGTTTGCAGTGACAAATAACTTAATTTGTTGAAGTCATGGACATAAACTGAAAGGCACCTCTGTAAAGTCAAGCATGGCTGTGTTTGCTTGGGCTGTTTGGTTATCTCATTTCATTTGTTATTGTTTTTACCAACATATACAGTGTTGATTGCACATAAATTTCCTAGTGACAGCTATAATGATATTGAGGCAGGCTAACTGAGATAAGAGAGAATTTCTTGAGAACATCATAAGTAATTCTTTTTTAGAAGCTAGAATTGAATACAGTCAAGAAACAAGCTGAACAACTACAAACATGTACTTGTGCTGTTTTTAGTTTGACAACACCCTGGCGACCTGTCCAGGGTGTCCCCTGCCTTCGCCCTAAGTCGGCTGGGATAGGCTCCAGCCCCCCCCGTGACCCTGCAGAGGATTAAGCGGTATAGAAAATGGATGGATGGATGATTTTATGGCAGAAAGGTTCAGCTGAAATTTACTTTACCTTGACTGGTGCTATCAACAGATGCTTTGCAGCCTTTTTGCTGGACAGTGTTGCAATACAGAGTGCCTCTTGTTTTCATATCCTCCAGTCTGACTGCTGCCTTGTAAAGGCTAGATACTATCAGTGTCACATGTATTTATCATACTACAGATAAGAATTCTCTTCATCTCCTGGACAGAATTTGTAATAAGCACAAATGGCAGATATGAGGGTTAGTTCTAAGAGCAGTTGTTGGTGAAAAACTGTCGGTCAATTATCTTGACAAATATGTAAGCACTCATAGTTATTGGCACCAGCAGCTAAATGAGCCAAAAAAATTGTAAAATAAACAACACTATCAGCATAGTTATGTTATTAAATAATAGATTTAAGAGACATTTGCACTATTATTATGATTAACGTACATCTGTGTGCTGTACAGTCTAATGAACAATAATTATAATGCTGCATTTATTTGAGTATTGATAAACTTTAAAAGATATGGACCATATCTGTTATAGGAATAGCATGATAACTTATTGCAATCATTAAGTAAATGTCTTTATAATTATTATGTTTTATCTACCATGGTGTTCATGTCAAAATATCGTCTTGTTCATATTCAATAGGGTTAATTTCACCATTGTAGAGGCTAATACAGTAGCATATGTACCTGGGGAAAAAAAGAGAGGCTGAGAGTCAGTAAGGGACTCATTAGCTATCAGAGAGGAACAAGAGTTTGCAGAACTTCTACCCTGGAGGATTGGAATTGACTACTTCTGCTGTAAAACAAGATTTTCTCTCATTCACTGAAACTTCTTTTAATCCCTTGCGATGTTGCTAAAAAGCTAAAAGGATCCCTTTAATAGCGTTCTGGCAATGTTGGTGCACTCAAGCAATCAGGATGTTTTCAGTATTCTTTCTGTTTTTTGTTTTTTTTTTTTAAAAAGTGAACTCATAAGTCAACAACCAGTGAAAAAATTCTTAAAATTTAAAAGAAAATTAAAGGCATTTGAGGCACTACCTAGTTAAAAATACTTTAGTGCTGACGGTTTATTACTAAGCTTCAAGATTTACATTTGCATACAGTGTTTGTGACTACCCTAGGTAACAAAAAGCAATTTCATGGCAGATATGTTGACAAGTCATTGCAGAAAAAGCTCAGGTGCAACATAGCAAATTATGGAGTGTTCCAGTGAAGAGTAATTCATATTTGCCAGGCAAAATTTACAAAACTTGTAGTGTGTCAAAAAGCAGGCAGTTCAGGAAATACAAAGGGTAGGGTTTAAAGAACAAGCTGAGGGAGCATGACTTACTTGCAAAACAATAGCACTGCACCACACAGCTGTAATATATAAGACTTCTTTTCAAGTTTTCAATTTGCACTATATCCCTCCTTCTTTACTTCTTAAGTTGTTACATTAAACAGATATAAAACAAGAATATAAAATAATATTTCTTGAATGAGAGGTCTGCAACTCTAACTGGTTTGACAATAGAGAACCTAATGGTTCTGCAGGTTAAAGTTTAATAGAATTAAACTCTGCAGGAAGTGAATAAGACAGGTCAATTGCAGCTGGAAGCCGACTGGCCACTGACGAGAAATATGTTTTGATCTGTTCTGTATAGGAATAAATGGGAGCAAAATTATTATAAGAAATATCAGGACTGGTTAACTGGAGCACTAAAACACTATGAAGTTGTTTTTCCTGTAACTAATTGGATCTGTGATTTTCCTTCTAATACATGTTTAGTGTGTCTGCTGTAAAAAAGGTCATTCAGACATGCAGATGCCCCCCAATGTGTCCTTGTTAAGTGCTTAATCTTCTAGGAATTCTCTTCATGTCTTGTTTTCTGCCTCAGCAGCATCAGTCACAAAATATTCTCATAAAGTTGTAGGAATCCTGAATTAAAATATGAGCCTCAAATTTACGACCTTGGTAAAAACATGGACTCTGTTGCTAACAAAGTCAACAGTTATGAGTACACTGGGATTTGGTATTTAGCTGCCTCACATTTGAAACGCATGGTGCTGCTTGGTGAGTATAAAAACCATGTTTGCTTTGCTTGGGATGATTGATTATTCTTTTTTTGATAGGAGTAGATATTCGTTAAATATAAAAGATGATGAAAGTGTGTGGATGATGAAGTGATTTCAGTGAGACAGTGTTGATAAAACCCTTTTTTTTCACTCACAAAAGAGATTTTTCGATTTGACTGGACATTCAATCCTTCATTCCCTCAGGCACGTGTAAACACAACTGGCAATGAAGCGTCTGCTCAGACAGAACGAAAGTAATTTGTTAGTCCATATATTTTCCATTGCTTGAAGCCATTGTACCTGGTTACAAAGCCAAATCTCTCTCTCCCTTGATCCTAATGCTTCTACTAATATAAAGCCCCGAATAAAAGTAATTCTCTTGAACTTTATCTGTACATGATTTCCACAGTGCGTGAACAGAAATCAGTGGCATTTGATGGATGGAAAAAAACTCTTGCTTCCTCTTATCCCTGTTTTGGATATCATTCTGTTTGACAGTGAAGGGATGGAGCCTTCTTCTAATGAGACCCAAATCTGATATTATCTCTATTAACTCAAGGATTATACTCACTCAAATCACATAAGTGAGGTAAAAAGGGGACATCTCTGGGTTATAAAATCATATTAGCACATTTCTGTGGTTAGAGGGGCACATTAAAATGGGCAATTTAGCTTCAAATGAAGTCTGTGTGCAGTAGTATCACACAGTATGGGTCTTCATTTCTTTTCCAATACCTTTTAGCTATTAGCTTTAATGCCTGAAATGAGGTCTTCTGTTCAATTGCATTACACTGAAATGAAATCTGGTCTTTTTTATGTGTTTGGTCAAAAACATAGTAATATAGCCTACACATTCATACAGAGAGTACAATGGCTTCACATAGGTATGAAGAACATTGATTTAGCTATTTGGAAAATCTCTCTCTCTCTTTCTCACTCCCCCCAACCCCCTCTTTCTCACTTACTCTCAGATGGATCAATATTGATACAGATTGTGGAACTGCATTGTGTATGTCCAAACAAATGTGATGAGAGCTGATTTGAGGTGATTTGGGGATTTTTGGCATCTGCAGATGCACCATGAGCTCTGTGCACTGTTTTTGGCCCTTAATATTTCACTTCGGATTAAAGTTTTTTTTTTAAGTGCACAAGTCTTCAGACAAGGTCTCTCAAGCAATATTAAGTGCTCTGAAAGCTTGTAGTAAGCATCATTCACTTATTTTCATTTTGAAAACCTTGTCTAAGGTAAAAAATGTATTCAGAACCAGACCAAAGCTCTGATTATAATGAACAATAATTTCTTTTGGCCTTGTGGGGTTATCAGACTGCTGCAGATTTGCTGCATCAAGATAATTCAGTGAACTTCAGGATAAAAAAACAACCTCTTTGTGATGCTCATTATCGCTTGTTTTTCTCTTAGGTCTTACGGTGAACCTACATGGTATACTCTCAGCAAATATGCAGAATTATCTGCAAATATTTTTTTTATTTTTGGGTTAAGTGGAAAGAAAACTGCTGATGGTGAAGTCGTAGTATCTTTAAAAAAAAGTTTTCACATATCTTGTATGCTTGTGTTTGTGTGTGTGTATGTGTTTTATAACTGAAAATGTTCAATGAGCAAAAACAGAATTGTAAACGGACATGCACGATACAAACACATACACACAAAGATTATACTTCCTCTTATGCAAGACTTTGTATTGTTTTATTTAGTTTATTTGTTTTATTCAGTTTATTTGACAATTTTTGTTCCTGCAACTTTTTGTGCTGTGAATTTCCTTTTTATGACCATCGGGTGGCAGCATTGACATTTGAATTGCAAAACGAACCAAAAGAAGCACCATGCACCATTATACCATATAGTAATAACAAGAACATGGGAGCATTTACTAAAAGACTGCAAATGAAGTTTTGTGATGGACATTAAGTGGGGAAGCATGGCTCCCAATATTCATGTGGATAAGGAATTGGAAAAAAACATATCAGCAATTTCCAACATATTAACACTTCTCAAAAAAGCAGTTTAGCCTTAATGTGAGTGTGGATACTGTTAATAGTTGAGGACCATCTGAGGAAGATGAGGTTTTGTAAAATTTGTTTTGTTTTTGTGACATTAAAATTTTAATATATTTGGAATTTGGAGAACATTTGAACTGATGTCTGAGTTATTTTAACCTGTGTTTGAAAGTCTCTAATTAGAGAAAATGCACACTTTACACATACTGGCTGTGTCTCTTTTGTTTAACAGATCTTGAAGGATTTTATGTACATTCAGTTTGTGCAGTCTGAAAGGTGGGAGGTAGACAATTGCTGGGGGACACAGGTGAGAAACCTCTGGCTTTGATATGGCCAACAGACGGACTCATGTGGCACTGGGATTGTTCCGATTTAGTACGTAGGCACCAAACATAGTTACGGTTCAGAGATGAGATGTTTTCACAATTCTTTTTCCTTATCTCAAATTTTGTTTTTTTTAGAATGACTTCATCACATTTTTAAGGAAATACCCTGCTTTGAGTTTAGTAAAACTAATTTATCTCAGTCAAAACTCACAGTTTGTGTGTGTGTGTGTGTGTGTGTGTGTGTGTGTAAGGGTGTGTAAGGGTGCCAGCGCTGTTAGTTTTGTTGTATTGGCAAAGAACATAGTGTCCTTTTATGAGGTAGATGAAAAGGGGTGCAATTTGTTAGATTATTTTTCAAAGTCTACCGAATAGAGTGTAAAGGTGTAAGACAAATGCCTCTAAAGTTTGGATTGTGGAAACAATTTGGAAATCACATTAATAAGTAATGACCTTGCCCTGGAGAGAGAAGAGACAAATACTGTCCTGCAAAGTTTGCAGAGTTTTTCTGTGTCTCAGATGATACACAAAACTGCAGACTCATTTGGCACGTAAAGCTTTGCCAAACCACAATGATCCCCAAATAAAAATAATATGAATATGAATATGCTTTCATGAGCTCGGAAACAGTGATGGGTTATGACTGACCAAAGAAAAAAAAGAACATTCTTATAAGTAACAATGACCTTTCACTTAAACTGTGTAGAATGACTAAATTGAATTATAACTAAAAAAAAAACATCACTATTATTTCTGCTGTCCAGACCAAAAGCTTAGTTTCAATTGTTATTTTTTTCTGCAAAACAGCATGTCATTGCAAGTGTAAACATGACTTATTATAGGGTTTTGCTTTCTTTTCAGGATGTTTTAAACAACCTGGGTTCCTCAGAGCTGGATGAAGATGATCTAATGTTAGACCTGGACCTTTCTGATGATCAACGGCATAGACATGGTAGGTTTTTTCACTTTTTCACACCTCAAGTCTTGTTGGCTGGTACCTGGATGAAGCATACAAAAGGCTATGAGAGAACACAAATGATTCAACTCATTCATTCACTTTTTTACACTTAAATGCATCAAGGAAGTTGATTTCCTGCATCAGAGAAATTACATTTACTAAAATACTGTAGATTGTTGGTTAAATCAAATGCAGAGTTCAACTCTATGAGCAGCTTGATCAACACTTTTCTGTTAATGGTTTACTAATTGTTTTGATCAGTTTTACCAGAATCTTTGTGTTGCTGTTCTTTTAAGATCTTAGAAACTAAGCATTTTAATCCAGAGAGACTCTGTTTCACACAGACGCTTGCCTTTTGTTTATCACCTACTCTATCTTGATGAATATCTGCTCATACTTTGTTACTGGCGCAGTATTTCTTTCTTCTTTCTTACTTTTTCTCTCTTAACCCCCCTCTTTGCTGTCTTCCTCCACTCACTCTTTTACTCTTCACTTCCTGTCTGACGCTTCCCTTCTTAAGCCACCTCTATTCCATCACATTAATTCATAAAACCAGAACTCTGCCTTGCTCTTTTAACGTGTACCATGACTTTGATGTAGCTGCCTCATTTACCTCAATTTATCTCCTCTGTTGTGTTGGCATTTCAGTCACACTCCTCCTGACATGCCTCATGGTTGAAAAGTGACTGTCAGAGGAGAATTAATGCTTGTCTGCTGCCACAGTACAACAGAGAGTGCCAAACAAAGTCACCCCTGCTTTCTTTTATATAATACATAAGGACAATATTTTATTAAATGAGTGTGGTGAGTGACTGTAATCACACCTCACATGAATCTGTTAAGAGGTTTTCTGAACACTTTCATATCTTCAGAAGGAATTTACTATTTTACTGCTATGAGTAGATGTAGTGTATTGAAGTGAAGTGACTGACTGCATCTGCAAGCACTATTATTATTTAATAATACCGTGAAGAAACATCATGATACTTCGGCAAAATTGCAAGCTCTTGCAGATACTGTCAGTATTGATATTGATCATATCTCTGACTGTACATGCTTTATCAGAATCAGAATCAGAATCAGCTTTATTGGCCAAGTACGTTCGCAACATACATATTCATATTAATACATTTTTAACTACACCTTGTATTTAACAAAGTCTCCTATCCAGATCAGTATTTGAAAATTCCAAGTGAAACCTTTTTTTTTTGTTGAGAAAATAGCCTGTGGCAGTCATCTCTCTTTGCCACATTTGAATTAAGTGTCCTTCTTCTTTACTGCTCTATAAGATGGGGCACCCTCCACTAGTGCTGTCTTATGTCCTTGAGGACCTCCTTGGGTGAGCCGTGACACAGAGGTAGAGAATTACTGCACAAAGACAGATACTGTCCTTTTTCAGACAGTGCTGACTTGCAATTCTAATTTACCTCGTACTGAAATGCCACAACTTTTAACTTTTTTCATTATTACTCAAATAGTGTAACTGCATGTATATGTAATTGGAGCTGTGTAACTCATTTCCTTCTACCTCAGGCCACAAAACTTACCAATCACCCTATACACATTTACACCTGTTATATGTCTACAAGCACTTACAGTTGGAGAAGAAAGACACTGTGATCATTTGGTACCTAGAATCAGGTTTATTTTTCTTTCTTTCTGTTTTCAATTAGTCATATAAGGTGGCAGTAATGTACTTTAATGCTGACTGCTTCACAAGATAATCTAA
>JAPZDY010000022.1:16918816-16933396 GCA_029783645.1 Ctenochaetus hawaiiensis | reverse complement strand
TCCCTCCCCCCCTTACCCATAATTCGAGTGTAATCTTTGCCAAAATAGAGACAAAACACACAATAAACAAAGTTAAAGATGCATTAAAATGAAAGCACTCCGAACTTTAAAAATTGCATCAATATTGTTATTGTGAATTCTTAAGGCCATGATATCCTCGTAATGAAAATCTGCTGTCGTAACAGCCCTATTATATACAGTATCACACTATCAGTGCAAGGTGAGATTCTTTTACCCTCAGGCAACATTGAAGTCCCAGATGAACTCACAGTATATTAAACTTGCAGTCAAATAAAGTAAAATACTCAGAAGCACTGTGGAGACTACAACACTATGTAGCTTTGGCCCTAATAAACTGAGTTTTGTGTGCTTATGGGAGTTGGAGAGTTTTAGGGGGGAGGGTGGGTTTGAATGGAGTGTTCCCACACAAACACATACACACACGCAGAAAGATTTAAAACCTCTCTAACGGCTATGGCTGATGCAGAGCAAAAGGAGGTAACATCATTAATACACACACTAACACACAAGTGTGCGTGCTTAGTCATTAGACCTAATGGTTTTCAGACTGTAGCATGAAATTAAAGGTTTGATGAATTGTTCTCATAAAGTCAAGGGACTAAGCCTTTGCTGCTGTACTGGTGATGGAGGAGTGAGCTTCTTTCACACACTCAAATTAAAGGCACAAATTAAAATTCACACACATCCAGGCAGTACACACATTGCAAACAGACCATATACATAGACATGCACATGTTCGTATGAAGATGTATACTCACATTCAGACACACAGCACGGCACAAACCCATGCCACACACTGCCTTTTTTTTAACCTCTCTCAGGTGGCTTGTTGAAGCCTTTATTAAAAAGCAAGCAGTTCCTTAGCAATTTATGGCCAAAGATGTTCATCTTCAGAGCTCAATGTTCCTACTCCAACTGTGACTCATGCCCTGTGGAATCAGACAGGGACAAAAAGAGAGAGACGGCAAGACCTTTACAAAGACATAAAGAAATGCCAAACCTTTGCTTCAACACCAACTTTTATTCCATACTCCTCTGCATTGCTTTGTCACATGTACTATTATAAGTAGACACATCTCCTTTTTTAAAAAACAACTGTTGTCAGTTATTGTGTTGTTGTTTAGTCATCGCTCAAACTTGTCATTACGAGATATTAAACAGCTACTTTGTAATGTGTTTCATTGTTCTAATTTAACTTGGGAGGAAATTGTAGGCAGATAGTTGTTATTTGCTGTGATCAGGTTTGGTATTAGGACACATGTAACATGTCAATTAGAAAAATCATCTTGACATAAAGGCAATATGTGTGTTTGCATGTGTGTGCACAGTGTCTAGAGAGGACTCCAGCCAGTCCCTGGCCTCCTGTCTCAATCTGCTCCCCTCCCCGATGGATCCATCAGGAGATCGCGTCCCAGGAAAAGAAAACAATCAGAGGTAAATATATAAATTTGAAGTAAAATACCGCATTCGCTTTTTCATTTTTTAGGGGGACAAAAAGACTGGCTTGTTTAAAACAGGATTTAAACACATACAGCTGCAGCATATGAATGGCTCAAAATCTGTTCTGATGAGCTTATTTACTTGTCCATAGGAACGTAATGTCCTGTACCGTATGTCTTAATTACATTTTAGCCACAAATTAGCACAAATTTCTACACAACATATCCAATTGCCACTTGAGAAACAATGAGAGAGAGTGGGGAGGTGACTGTTTATTCCAGAAATTGCTGATCTTGAATGTTTCCTCTAAATGCATAACATGTTTTATGTCTTTCCTTCCTTTGAAGATGGGACTAGACTCTTGCACATAAAGACAGAGAGTAAATAAATAAATAAATCTCTTCGAATGAATATGCATGCTGTCTTTCTGTTCTCCTCTTTCTTCCAGTCGCCGACGGCTGAAAGAGAACACTTAGACTTTCTGTTTGTACGTGTGGATACCACTGCCAAGGACGGCTCCATATCTAATTAGATTCGGCCACTTGTCTCTTTTCTATACTAAGAAATCAGGATAGGTCTTGCTTGGCATACACAGAAAAATGCATGGACACCAACACATCTGCACTAAGATGCATATAAATACACAATGAAACACACACAGATACTCTGTGGAGAGAGCTTATTTGGCTTTACGGAGTCAGTGCATAATAAAGAGGTTGTATCACCAGTAGTATTGTCTGGCTGTGTGTCTGACAGGCCAGCAAACTGTTATTACTTTACCTTTCAGTGCTGAGGCTCCCCTGTCTACTCTGTACTTGGTAGAATTTATTTTATTTCTACTCACACTCAGAGAGTCAGGTTTATGTCTATCCATGTGTTCCCATGAATAAACTTGCTATGATCTTCTTTGTTTGCAGAGACAGTTCAGGTCAAATTGTGTGGGTGGTTTTGAATCAGAGGTTGAAGGATTCATACTACACCGTTGAGACACTGGACTTGGCCTTGGCTTCCTTTTTCAGACAAGGGTTTTGATCACACTTCTTACACTCTTTAAATGTTTATCTGAGTAGAGAGACATTTTCTGTGTCTAGACAGTGTCAGTGAATCGTGCAAGTTGGGAGTTAACATTTTCAAATCATCCAAGGTTCAGGTCAAGTGGTTCATTGGTTGTTTCATTTAAACTGACTTCTTTGCTTGTCTGTAGAAGCACTGTCAGACCATTCATGTCCGCAAAACACATAAACAAATATGTATTGTTGTATTGCATTGTGTTGTTCTTCTATGTATGCAAAGTTAAGGCTAAAATGACTTTGGCCTGAAAATACTTTTTTTCTCTTTGATTTGATGGCTTTGACTGCAGCTTTGTGGTTTATAATATTAAGCTCCATCCATTTTAGTCTGTCGAGAAACAGTGTATTATCGTAGTATCCCTTTAGCATTTAGCTTAATGCTAATATTAGCATGCTAATATGCTTGCAGTAATAGTGCTAACATTCTTATGCATAGCAAGTATTTCATATATTGTGTGATTTTGTTAAACACGTTCCAATTTTAGTTTAACAAATTAGCATGCTAGCATTCAATCATTGCGGCACTATCCCTAAAGAACAGCTTAGTCAGACAAAACCTTTAAAAAAGTTAAAGTTTTAACCTGATAATGGCACAAATAAAGTGTCCATGCATGGCCAAAGAATTTATTATTCATGCAGAGGGGCGCATGAGTATACTAGTAGTTGATATTGTGCACTATTTGACACACTCATGGCTGAAATTATGCAGTAAGTTTATAGTCAAATCACACCAAGCTTAAGTGATTACCTAATTTGTTTCTCCTTTATATGTCACATTAAAACAACCTAACAGTCTGCGCTTAAGTTTTGAAATCTTTTTTGAGGAATGACTTTGGTAGGGCTATCTTCAGGAGGTCACAATTTGATTTTATTTTCATTCTTGGAGTCTTGATTCAATTCTTAAGTGAATTTCAATTCAAGCTGTTTCTCACTTCAAAACTGATTCTCCATTAAATTAATATAAATGGCGATAGTTTTTTCAGTGTCTCACACACTGTATGATAAACTATTCACTGGTGCCCCAAGTCCACTTAAATAAAATATGAAACATAACTTGCAATTAAGATAAATGATCAACAGCATTTTTATTTTAAAAACTTAACAGAATTAATTAATTAAAAGAATCTTACAGTTCCCTGCATATATGCAAATAAAAAAATGTGGGTGAATGTTCCACTTCGTTATTAAAGTTGTTTCTTCAGCAGTGGGGAGAAGCCTGTTCTCAACACCATCAGCTACAGCTAAAGCCATGTTTTTTAATTGAAGCAGACTGAGCACCAAGTGATTCTCTTTACCAAGTGTTAACGTTTAAGCTCTAGCAATAGTTGGCTTTAAATTTTTGAAAGTTGCAGTGAGTGATCCTCTGCTGGTCTCAAATTTAAGCTGATTTCTGCTACACTAATTTAATTCTCATAGTAATGGCGTAGAAAATTCACAATCTACTTCACATTTGTCTCCCAAATGTAATTATTTATTTAAAACAAAAACACTTGCAACAGCTGGCCTTTTTGAAGATGAATTGTTGAGACTTACAAGGTAACTTCAATGTGTACATGTCCTGATGCTGAATCATCCTTGTGGTTTTGGAAAATTTAGACGTATCAGGTCTTTTATCATTGTCATCATTGACAGTGTGCTACTGTCAGTAATACAGTCATGGGCTGTGTGTGGTCAGATAATTTCTCATTTAACAGCCTGGGAGCAATTTTTGTTGCAGAAGACCAGAGCAGCAGAGGAACCTTAGTGAACATTAAAAAAGGATTAAAAAAAAAATGATGAAAAGTTAGCTACACAAGATAAATAAGAAAAATCACACCATTGAAGTTAAAATAGACATCAAGAGTCTTTTCCTTTAGATTTCAAAGTTAATTAAAAAGTTTTGATCCATTTTGACTATGAAAACACTGCAGCAGGTTGCTTAATGGAGTTTCTCAACCTGTTAACAAGTAGCTGCTGGCAAGGGTTAATTTCCCACTGTGGTAGCTCGACATCTTGACTGATTTCTTCTTGCAAAAAAAAATCTGGCAAATTTTGCTTGAAAATGTGTAAAGTTTGAATGAATGAGCTGTGATTGGAAAGGAGAAAGAGAGCAGAATGTGTTTGCCCAGGGCTTGCTCTTTCGCTCTCACTGTCTTTCTCTCCCTCTCAGACTCTCCTCCTTTGTCTCAGGTTCCACATTCCCTTGAGGGGACATTGATTTGCTGCAGGCAAAGCAAGCTCCCTTCTGTTCACACACAAGAAAACACAAACACACACACACACACCACCCTTACACACTCACACCTGTCAGTCAGTCAGCTTGTCCAAAGAGAGTATCAGCTGCAGGATACTGCTGGCTGTCTGACAGGCTGCACAGAAAATCTGCTTAACACACACACACTCACGCACACACGTGTGTATGCACACACACACACACGCACATTTTGATGTCACGCATTTAATTCTTAGAGTTTATTAGTCTGTAAACATTAATGAGCACAATAACAAAGTGATTGCAGTAAATGCCAAGTGCTAAATATTAGTTTGATTTTTTGTGTGTACATAGGTGCAGACAGACAGAGAGACCGAGAGTAGGGGAGAGATGGGACAAGAAATGGAAACAGTCCTTTGTCCTCTATTTATTCATATGCACTGTAGGATACAGCTTGTGAATATTTTAAATCAGCAGAGACACACTATTGTTTAAAATACTGTTACCATTAAAAGGTTCAAATAAAACTAAATGGATAAGAATAAAGGAAATGGCACTTCAGATATATTTTTCTATGACAAAACAGTTTCTTGTGATTGATTAAGAATCTGCTGATTCTTTTTTAAGTTAATTGATCAAATGTTTTGTAAAAAATTATATGCAGAAATACCAATGAAATGCAAATAAATTGCCAGTGTCCATTATTTTTTTTTAAGATGTCCAAGTTAATGCCCTCAAATATCATGTTTTGTCAGACCAACACACCAGAACCCAAAAATAGTCTGTTTTTTGACACTGAGGGGTCAGAAAATGCCCCCAATACACATTCTGAATGGCTGGCAGTTGTTTTGCTACTTGGCTTTAAACAAAACAAACATCAGAATTGGGTCAGATTTTTTTGAGCTAAGATTTGAATGTTGCCTTTTTTGATGAATGGTTTACACAGTAGCTTCACTTGCTGTTCCTCGATGCATTTTGTATTTAAATACTGAAAACGCCAAACTAATAAAGTCATGCAGGACAAACTATTGACATAATGTAGAAGTGCAAAGACAAATTTTTTTTACATCAGCTAAATGATGAAATTTTCCACAAGCTCTAGAAAATACTGCCCTTATTCACTGCATTACAATATAACAATACCGAGTGTGCCTTAGTGCCTTTTGGCAGGTTTAAGAGAGGAGCGGAGGCCAGTGATAAATGCTGAATATCGGTGCGTGTGATGTGTCAAAATGCCTGTTTTGTGTTAAGATATCGACTTCTCCCTTGTCTCTCCTATAGAACAAACTCGGCGGAAATTAAATTTTGACATTTGGTATAGTGCTTGCCTGTTGCTATGGTAACAACAGTGCGCCTGTTGAATGATCCCTTCTCTTCCTCCTTCATTTCTCCTGCCCATTCAATTGCTGTTGATTAGCAGGGAACAAAACTCGCAAACACTCAAAAAGGTGTCTGTGTCCGTCAATATGCAGTCACACATCAAAGTTTTGATTTTAAGACCGTGACTGACCCACTTTCGTAGTTGGTGGTTTCCGTGTTTGTTTTGTGTGTATATGAGGATGCAAGAGAAGAGGAACTAGTTTTGTTTGTGAAATGCAGAATGGACTGCAACAGAAAGAAGAATGGATGACAATATTTTTACACTTGTCTTTCTTGAGTCGGTAGTTAGACAGCACTGAACAGTGAAGAGAAATATAGGCAGGATGTCATGTGATTCAAAAAGACACCCTCCTCTTATATCCAGGCAGGATGGTACAAAGTATACTCTCTCAGTTTGTGCTGTAGTCTCCCACAGAGACATATAATCTGTGATTATATAAAATTTGCTCACAAACACACATAAACAGATGAACAAAATTCTTTAATGTTAATATGATTCGTAAAGTATATAAACCAAGTTGTTGTCTAATCCCACCTGACTTATATAGTCAGCAAAAATTGCACACACACACACACACACACACACACACACACACACACACACATCTCCTCCTACAGTAAATCATCTACTTACATTCACTCCCATCCACGCATGCACATTTACAAAAATAGACAAGCATAAAGAATCCAGCTGAGCCTTGGAGTGGAGCTGGGGACAGATAAAATGCACTGCTGATTTTCAAACACACAGCATATGCAAGGAATTGGAGGGAACACAGAGTAGTTTTCTCTCCTCTTCTGATCATTTTGCTTGTAAATAATGATGCCAACTGTGTTAATCTGTCAAGCCGAGACAAAACTGTATTTTTTCTTGCATTAATGTTGGGTTTTTTGGACAATTTACAAAGCTTATGGAAAAAGATATCTTTGTTCATAAAAAAGTTTTTTTTAAGAGGAAGTTTTTTTTTTTTTCGTAGTCCCTGCCCACAGATTGCTTACACGAGCTCAGCATCTTGCTCGTCAGAAGTCTAGGAGGCAAAGCTACGGCTCTGTGCTTTCCCATTTTAATATTCAGATCAGCCTAATAGGCTAAACCTGTTAAAAATCTTGTAGCAGGCGTCTGTTATCATGTTTGAGTCCAGTGCTGTTGTTTAGCTTCTAATTTTCATAGCTCTATTGGGTTTATTAAATGTTCAACACAGGGAGACTAATTAGTGTTGGCATTTGTTTTTTCCCTGTTGCTTTGAGTGAGAACTCTTGGTTCTGATTTGTAACGCAGAGAAAATATCAGATTGGCAATGAATAAGTCATTCCTTTGCTTTCCGATCCAATTTTTGTTGTCATGCGGTCTGTTGCAGAAATGAAAGGATTGTTTAGGTTTGATTCACTGTTAATTTTTTTCTAAGATATTTTAGCGTTTTTAACGTGAGTGATTTATTTTCCAAAACCTTAGTTGATTTTCAGTATATGGAGGACAGTTTAATAACCGACAGGGGTTGCTCACTTCTTTTAGTGTCTCATAAGGCATTGTCTCTCTGATTTTCTCCTTTTGTGGCATAGCATACTGCAATTCAATCATGTAGAAATTTTTAAGAAAACATGCCGGGGTTAGAGCATGGAGGTTCAGCTGAAATGTTTTCAGTAAATTACTGAAATGCGCATTTAACAGTGATGAATTGTGAAATGTGTTGCTCTCTTAAACAAAACATGGAAACATGAAAACAGGAGTTTTGTAACCAAATTTACCTGTTAGCGGATAAGATGGATCACTTAACCTGTAATCTGAGGTCTGAGAAAGTAAAAGTTTAATTATTTTTTCCTAAAACCTCCTTTTTGCCTCAGCCACGCGGCATTTTCTTTTAGATTTGGTTTTCCATCTTGCTCTTACATTTACTGTCAAGTTGTCAAGGAAATACAGTGCTAGCAGTGATTATGGATGTGATTCTCACACTGCAACCTGAAGGCTTTTTAAAAGTTATTTTTCCTAACCTCACCAATGCTTATGAGGGAGCCACTGTGTGACACAATAGCCAAGTGTTGTAGTAAATTTAGGCTATTAGAGTAGAGTAGAGTAGAGTAGAGTAGAGTAGGGTAGAGTAGTATTTTATTGTCATTACAACAGTGTTGCAACGAGATACATCCAGTTACATCCCATCCGTCTATTGAGAGTGAAAGTATTAATATCGAATGACGGAAATATAAAGCGTGCAGTTCATATGACATTCGAGGTCTGCACAAAGGGTTCCTGATGGGTGCCGTTTGCCTGTGGGCTGCACTTTGAGACTGGCTGTGCTGGACGGATGGAAAAGCTCTTATTCATAAAGAAAAAGTTGAATCGTGCTGCTCCACTGAAAATTGGCTCAGAGAGGCTGATAACTAAATTAGCCATAATCTGATTGGACTGAAACGCCAGTGAGCTTGTCTTGAGTCAGAGTTACTGTTTGACAGTAAAAAAGCTATTGGTTTCTTGCAGAAATAGTGCAAGTTTTTACTGTCTTTCCTTATTTTCTGCCCTATGGCAAACCATAGATGGATATAGTTAATTAATCCCCTACTTGCCTATTCAGTGAAACCGTTACTCTATTTATAAATATAGAGCAAGTTTAAGTGGGAATCGCTTGATTATAAGCATACATGCCTTTAATATCCTGGACTAAAGAAGCTTATTCCTGGTAATGTGGCACATTTCCATTTCATTTTAATCAGAATCAAGGCTTATGCAGGTGATTGAACAGGAAATTATGTTTATGTGCTCCAACTCAAAAACATGAAGACTAAATGATGTAGAATAAATGAGGGGAGATTAGTTAACATATTTAGAATATCTGTAAATGAGAATATCAAGTGTGAAGGTATGACATGATTCTGACCTTAGTTTGTCACAACAAAGACACGCATACAGGGTCACTGTCGTGTGAAATCATCAGTACCTTTGCATGACTCAGTGTGGAAACACTTGTTCATCCGTGCTATTATTTTGTCATGGTGCTGACAACAATGCCATGACAAAATAACAACAAATCAAACCTATGACTCATCTCAAACAATATATTTGGCTGTCTGAGAGAAAAAGCAGCCTGACAATGACAAGAGGAAACAAGATAAAAAGGAGGGAGACAACATTAAATTTATTTTGATGCTGTTGATGTTGTAACCGACCATTCTCATAAAACATCAGTTAAAAGACACATTTTTCACCTTACCAAAAGCTGTCCTTCAGTCAGAATTTGCAGCTTTAGAGTAGAGAATGGCCCTGGAGTTTCTTCCGCACTGTTTACTACATTTATAATGTATCTTCTAACAATTTGAGCTCTCTGTTGTGCTGTTGGATAAACAGTATAATCTATCTACTCACGACTATGATACATATTATCAGCTAAGGTTAAGAATACATTACCATATGCTTACTACAGTATGTAGATTTTCTTGCTGATATATTTCTAATATGTCTCACCTCAGCTTTTGCACTTTTGCTTCTCAAAGCTGCAGGGTCAGGTGAAATATAATGAGGCTGAGGTTTCTTAAATAAACACAACCACAACACATAATAAGGCTATTGAAATTCTGGTCATTTATTATCATGGCATTAGAATAACAAGTGTAAAATTATCATGTCCTTAAGTAATGAATAGAATAGATGAACATTAATGTGTACTCCAAACAGTGATTTCCTTTGGGTTGTGAATTTGCATTTATTAACATGGATTTGTTGATTTGAGTTTTTAAAGGAAAAAAAAAAACAGCCTCAGTCAACCAGTGATTGCCTTTGTGATGTGTTGTCACCTTTGGCATTCATGTTTTTTAGTCAAATTCCATTTTTGTGACTTGCCAACAGGCAGAGCTTTAAATAAGGGGGAGCAAACACTAGTATCATTACAAAAAAGAAGAAGAAATCCTACATTGTTTACATAGAGTAACGTGTCAGACTTCCTTGGGTAGTCACTTTTGGTAGTAGACTTTGTGAACTCATAACAGGGTCCTAAAAAGTGAGAATGTTGTACATGTGTGAGTGGAATACTGCTTTAAGGCTTTAACAAAGTATAAAATTTTGGGCAATGTGGCTTGGCAATGTTCTCTAAAATAGGAAAATGTAATGTGACACATGGGACCAATATTAAATAGATCTCTCCAAGCAATAAGATTTCTCTTTTTTTTTTTTTTTTTTGGTAATTAGTGTGTTCTGATACCTCCCTAAGGTCACTCCCACGCAAAAAGATAGTGTGATGCTTCCGAGCTTTTTTATATGATGTTGGCATTGAGATACTCAGAGATGCCAATCAGTCTCACAAGGTAGTACAACCAGAGAGCAGAGGTTAAAGGAAAAAGCCAGACAGCAGCAATGTCTTGCAAAACAAGCATAGATTCAGGAAGCAGAGTGCAAAGACAAGCAAAAAAGGACAATTAGGTTAATTAGAAAGTTACCCCTGCCATATTACATTTGTTTTATATTGTCTCCCTTTCTTTGTCTGAAGACCTGAATTCACCATTAGATTCACTGCCTGGAGCTTGGCTTATGCTCACTCTTTAGTCACAGATGCACTTTATGTCGGAGATGAGTTTAATTGCAACATTAAACATCCGTAGCCTCAGGTGCTGAATGAAGATGAACACACTGTGTCTGTCAGATGGGAAGAAGGAGTGACAAATGAGGGTGATCATTCTCCAATAGCTGTGCTTTTACTGTTATACTTGCGCATTCGTGCTAACGCACACACAACACACAGCTATCTGATATACACACATGTACTCAGCCTTCACACACATATATAGCATTGTCCCTATAAATATATTCCTTGTTGTCAGTAAAAAATTTCATAAGGGGAAGAGTTGGCATAGGAGACTGACTGCCTTTCTTGCTGTGCCTCACTGTTGAAGTGCCCTTTACTGTTTTTATTCATGAGACAATGCAGTCTTTATATTTCTGATTGACAAGGGTGCAGCCCACCCCTCTTTACTGCTGCTGAAGATAATACACTTCAATCACACACAATTTATTTGACTAGCACTCATTATTCAACACTTCACATGATAACTTAACATTATGTAAACCCAGAAATTGAGGTGTACATATAGAATTGTCTATTTCTTTATTGTTGTGCGTGTGCATGGATGTGTGTGCATGCGTGTTTTTGTGTGTGTGTGCGTGTGTGTGTGTACGCGCACATGGATGTGTTTTTTATTTCTTGTGTGGATGTGCTTAATTGTGACCGTGTGCAGGTATATGTCTGTGCTGGGGGCCAGTGTACCGCTAATAAAACACTGTGACGAGTGGTAAAATAATTAAAGTCATAAAAAGGCAGATAATTGGCTTTTTCAGGCTGGTGAAATTGATCACTTCTAACTCCACTGTTGAGAAATGGCTTCTGAGAAGAGAGGGAGGAGTCAAGAGGTATTACAAGAAAAGTGTAAGTAAGGGAAAAAACAACAGCAGAAAAACTACATATTGAAAGGTGAGGGGAAAACAGGAAAAGAGAGGGGGTGAGCAGGAGAGAGCATCTTTTCACACTCTTCTTTTTTCTGTCCTTTGTGTTTTTGCTGTTAAAAGGGTACAGAGAGAATAATCTTTGAGAATATCGATGTGCACCTAAATCCACGTATTTAGTTGTAATTAGTGTCACACTGACATGGTCATGCAATTCCAGTTTCAACCACTAGCTGGTGTAAAACTACATCTATTTTAACTGAAATTAGGACTTTAGGACCATTTGTGTTATCTTTAATAGATTATTACTGAGTCCCACATTCTGCTCACATATACACCTAGCCATTCAGAGGTGTAGTGTGTATGTGTCTGTGTGCGTGTTAGTGTGTGTGTGTGTGTGTGTGTGTGTGTGTGAGAGAGAGAGAGAGAGAGAGAGAGGATGGTGAGTGAGGAGGAATGGGAGAGCGAGAACATTCAGGTTGTAAAAAAAAAGAAATGGGGTGAGCATGTCAGGCTGTCGGCTCATGACAGTGAAAAGACAGATGACCCTGTGTAGAGAAATGGCCTCCCTGTCTGTTTAACATCTGTCATCACTGAACAGACGTGTCTTGACCTGCAACGTGCTCAGTGTATGCAGGTGTGTGTGTATGTGTTTGGGTGGGTTCTTGCTTATTTGTGGGGTTTAATTACCTGCAGATGAGACCTAGTAGGCAAAAAAACTTGGTCTTCTCTGTAACTGCATTAAAAGATATTATCTGACATGTTTATGTGCACACACTTACACACACTTGCGGATACCACGCACTTAGGCAGTTTTTCTGTGTAGAAAGTGTAGAAAAACACCCATTTATGAAAAGATACAGATGCAGTCATTGTCATCATTGTTTTATCTGTACAGTGTCTAACAAAACTTGATAAGGGTATGAATTTTCTAGGCCCTAAAACTGCACTTTTAAGATTAGAGTAATAAAGAGGTTCCTTTTAGATTTTTGTAAAGACTGACTTTCTGTTAAGATGAAGCAGGAAATTAACCTTCATGTGGATCGTCAAAGTCAAGAATATTGCGTACGATCTATTTTGTTAGACTTTACACCCTTTCCTGTGCACTACATAAAATACTTCCTGCATACATGCCAATCTTTGAATAAAATCATCACGTCCTAGCACTTCAGACTGAGTAAAACACTTAAGGTTGTCAAAGAGAAAAACACTTTTCACAGCTTTAAATTGCCCTTATAAAACAAACAGTAAATGCCTTGCATAAAGGCACCTCTATTAAAATCGTTTTTGGGGAAGTAAGTATTGTTTGAACCCTTCACCCACTCATTTTGCTGTCACTCTGTGGGTTTGACAAGCAACACAAAGGTAAAAGAAGAAGCCATACCTGAAACCCTGGTGAAAGCTAGAGAAAGGGCAAGAGTGTCAGGCTCAGAGAGACACACCGTCATAGAAAAACAAAAAAATAAAATAGAAAAGCAACTTTTGAGGTGGAAAAAAAAAAACTTTTCTCCTGGCACTACCACTGCGCAACTTGTCAGCTGTCAGTAAGAAGAGTGGATGATTGATCAAATGTCATTTATTTATGCTCAAATCGTCCCGCCTAGATAGCAGGGTGGTGCAACGGAGAATTAAATGGAGAAAGTTTGCTTTAACCTGAGATGCCAGACAAGAACAGAAACTAGAAAGAATACAGTTTAAGGGGGAGAAAGCGCTCGTTGCTGCTTGACAGTCGGAGCTCACCTTACCTTGAAAGACTTTGGGTTTCATTGACATTTGTCTGAGGTGCTAAGCAAAATCCCTTGGGGGACACCGTAGGCTTTGATACTGCATCCCGTTAGTGTAGTGATTGTCAAGTGGTAGAGGGGGAAAAAGAGATACAGGTGCAAGGAGAGAGCTGTAGAGATGGAGGAGAGGGCGTGGGTGAAGGGTTGGGCAGGGGTAAAAGAGGAAAAGGCAGGTGAACTCAAAAAACGTGAAAGATGGGAGCTTTGAGGGAGCGGTTGAGCCTTGCAGAATGATGACTAGAAAGTGAGTGAAAAGGATGGGTTGACGGGGAGAGGGGTCGGGTATGGTAAATGGATGATTGTGATCAGAAGAAAAAAGGGTGGAATGGTGAATCAGTGGAGAAAAAAACATTAGGGCAAATAAGGGAGCAATTCAGTCCGACCTTTTCAGTCAGAAGTCTTTGGAGTGGCTTATGTTGATCGATATTTTAGTGATATTGTCTTGTTTTGCTCAAAGGACATTTTTCCTTGAGAATTTGCTGTCTGACTTAATGCGCCTCACCACTGTTTACTCGGTGATTTTTCTGGGACAATGGGACAAAAGGCATCTAATTTCCTCCCACCTCCCCTCTAAATGGCCATCAAAGTGAACACATCGTCTTGATGATAAAGAGCTACCCGTTTCAGCGACCATGTCTGGCTTTCTTTACTGCCATCCCTTCCTCTCTTCCTTTTTTTGATATGCAGACTGTGAACTCGTTGGTTGTCTTTGTGAATTTCAGACAGGAGGTTGGTATTTCTCAGCTCACCTTTTGGAAATGCCATTATGAAGCTGAGATACACGTTCCCCTTTATGCACTTCAGTCAAAATATCACAACTTGGTAGAGAAATGTTAATGCAGCAATTTTAAAACACACACAGGATTAATCTTTATTTTGGTTTTCTCTCCAGTTTGTAGGTGGCAGCTTTCTTTGACCTGAAATAGCTCCTATTGTTTACTGTCACAGTTGTTATTTTAACATTACATTTACAGCGTTATTCTGTCTTAACTGTTAGGTTTATAATCTAAGTGTTGCTCAAATTGCCAGTGATACATTTACTCATATCTTCCCTGTCTGTGTCATAGTTCATATCAAAATAATGCCTTTTTTAGAAAAAAAATGATGTAACTTGAAAGTCAGTTTTACGACCAACTCCAAAATAACATGACAAAACTGTCAAATTTTATCATGTGTGTTTGTGAGACAGAAACATAATTTTGTTGAATTTTGTTTTAACCCTGGTTTTAACATTTGCAGAAGTTTGCTTAGAGCGAATAAAGGTCATTTTCA
>JAPZDY010000022.1:16906247-16917941 GCA_029783645.1 Ctenochaetus hawaiiensis | reverse complement strand
TGCTTTGTAATTGATTTAATTTGAAAAAGGATATAATAGTGGCTTTTTCAAAAAAAATGTGTTTCTTAGATTTATAGAGCTAAATGCTGAGATTGTTTTCACTCATATACAAATGCAATCAATTATTTATTCATTGATTCTTTCACCTCATTCCATTTGTACTCTTATCTTTGTCTTCATTAGATTTTCAACCTGATCATGCTAAATCTCTCATATCTTTAAAATAGTTTCTCCATAACTTTCAGCTGCAGAATTAGGTTTAAGCTTTTACAATTAGCATTCTTTATGCAACTTTTGTTGCATGAAAGAAGGGCTGATTGTACTCACAAATAACACTTAACTCAGGATAAATGTTAATCCTTAGTCATTAATCATCATAAGCAGTTAAACTATTCAGGTTTAAACTCTCAAGTGAACTTTGAGCAAAGAATGACTATGGAGACATAGATTTTATAGATGAGGTCAGTAGTAGTAGTCATTTTGTAGTTGTGGTGTTTGAACTGAGCCTCAGTGTTGGCCGGAAGGCAAAGAAACATGAGGACTACTGTGACATAGATCAACTCTGACTCTTATTCAAAGTTCATTCCAGTATCTGTCCTCTGCTGTACTAAATAGGTGTTGAAGGTGAGACAAAAAACAGAGGCCATTCACCAGAGACCAAAGACATACTGCTCCAGAGGCCTGTTTACTGTTTAATGGACTGTGTTCTCAAATGGGACAGTAAATTAAAACAGTGCTGTGGTTGATCTCCCCCCGTCGTTTCCATGTGTGCCTGAATCCAACCCCAACCACCACAGAACAGTCACAGCTGTGTCAAGGAATAGAGAGACACACTGGTTTGGAGGCTTCCTATTAATGAAGCCTTATGACTTATGAACTGTTCGTTGTTTTTGTTTTTTTATTTATTTTATCTTTTCATTCTGTCAAATGGCCAGGACGCCTTCTGCAGTTAACACTTAAACCTTTGTTAATTAAAGAGGTGTTTCTGTGCACACACACACAACCAACACAGTCACACAATCAGCTGTATGCTCAAACACGTTCACTGCGTTGTCTCTGCTTAAGTATAATCATGGCCTTGTAATAATAACAAACACCACATTAAGAATCCTCAAAAAACATGAGAGGGACATGGACCAAATCACACAGCTGCAATGGGCCATAATGAATCAAAGCTCTTGACAATGAAGAATATCCTTTTGAGTTGATAATGATGGTGAGACGCAGGATTAGAAGATGGACTTTGATCTTTGGATGCATTAGTGTGTGCGTGTGTCTACACATGCAGGCATTTGTGCTGTCTTGCTTTTATTTTGTCTGTTTGAGTGGGAGTGTGTTATCACCTCATGTTGTCGGCTTTAAATCATCTTAAAACAGACTCATTACAGAAATGACTGCTCATTAAAATGCAGTACCTGGGGCTCTTGTGAAGCAGCCACTGCACACCCTGAATATTGCAGGTCTCTGTCTTTGTCCATCCAACCTTTGTTGCCTTTTATATCACTTCTTTTGTTTTTTATTTTTTTGTGTGTGTCATTTCTGTTGTCTTTTGACTGTATTTTGCTTAAGGTTGATGAAATTGTATACTGTGTTGCACATAACAGTCACAATTTTTTCAGCATGCGGATCATTTACTGTTTAGACAAGGTTTGGCCTTTTTGCCGGACACGCAGGATATCACATGGGACTCTGGGAACTTCAAGAACAGTCAGAAGTAGCTGATACTTTCACTGTAAAATATATCATCTACAACATCAATTAAGACTAAAAGGCCTGTGATTCCACTGGTTGCCTGTGGAGAGCGGCAAAGAGCAGTAAAGTCTGGGCAGTGATGAGGTTTTCAGACCGACTTATATTAACATGATACCCCTCTATTTGCCTTCTTTCTCTCCACTTTACCTCTCCTCCAGGGAGCCCAGCAGACCAACCAGCCTGCTGCCTGCCGACTGGAGCTTAGGACTGGGTTTGGGGAGGGAAGATGAGCCCTTACCTCCAGGGCTGGAAACCCTTCCATTTAGACTGATGCAACAGGACTGTACTGCTGTCAAAACTCTGCTTTTAAGGCTAAGACGGACACTGCAGGAGGTGGGATATGCACACACAGACAGATGCATACAGACACTACTTAATATGCGTTAATACTTGGATTGAGACATCAACTCAGATGATGAAGATGAAGGTCACATCCAAGAAGACCATTATGTTAAGTGGCTGTTAGTGCATTCAGCCATCTCATGACACATCTAGGAACTGAAATTCCTTGTTATTCTTCTTATAACATGCAAACACGTCCTTCTCTGAGTTATATATACATGAATTAAATTATGTAACAATAGCCGTAAAGTGTTAACAAATAATATGAAGCAATTGGGGTTTTGAACCCAAACAGAAGAGTGCCCCGCTGACAAATTTTTACTTCTTGTCTTAATCAGCTCTATTGCAGCTCAAAGTGGGCGTCAAAATAGGTGCTCTTCTGCCATATAAAAGGTCTTTGTTATCACTTTGTTTTGTTAATTTAATCAGATTCCACTTTTGGAGAAGGAAAATAGTTGGCTTACTTCAGCATTTGCCATCACATTCTTTATAATCACACACTCACACTCTGCACACTAATCCTCCTGTGACAGAGTAATACTCTGTTCTTTGAATGCTCTAGCCCACTCAAAACTAAAATTTTACTTTAGGCTATGAGGCTATCTTGGTGTGAAAGTAGAGAAACCAGTAAAATTGTATCCCCACCATTATAGACATGATTAGGCCTAATAGTCACTTAGTAAAGCACTGACTCGCTACAATAGTTGCGCAAGGTTTAACTGTAAAAACCAGGGGACCATGTTGATGGATTTTTCTGTGCAGTCATGCAGTCTTTGTAACTGTGGAACTGCCTCACATCAGAATGTCAATAGAAAATAATGATATTCTAGCTTTTAAAGTTGTAGAATATTTACATTATATTTTTTATGGAGACTTTCTTGGAGAACACCAAATTGTTGTGAATGTGATTTGCATGCTTTATTTGGGTTAATTACAGTTTGCAGAGAGCTTGACTTTGGAGACATTTTCTGTCATAATAGTAAGTTATACAATTTACTGCTGAATGTAAATTCCAGCTTTGGTTAGATTACAGTTCACACCAGGCCAGAATGATAATTACACTCTTTTGGAAAACGGCTTTGGCCTAAACTATTCAAGTTGCAAAGTTGTGTGAACACAGCTTGCATGTGTATGTTTTGTTTTAAATAAAAACATATTTTTTACAAACACTCTTTACACAATATTTTGGAGCACATTTACATACCAAAGAGGGATGTTAGTAACACCATAAACTCTGGAAGTTGAGCTGAAAGAACATCCATTAGCTGTGTCTGCCGGCTGTTTTCTCGTAATCAGCAACAGTGACTGACCAAATACAGCAATATTATACAGACCCACACTCGCAAATACAAATGCACAAAAAGACATATAAAAGGGTGACCAGACCTTCCCTAACACCCCACCATTAGTACCTTTAAACCAAGATCAAAGCTAGCTGTGAATTACAGCCCACATAGGCATATGTATGGCTTTCTCCCTTTCTCTTTATGGTTCATTTGTCTGTTTTTTCCCCCAGGACCAGTGTGAGAGAGGCATGGAGTATGAAAATGATAAAATGAAAATTAGTGGAGAGAGACATAAACTGCAGTGGTGATGGAGAGACAAGGGAGTATAAGAGAGAGTACACAGCAGCAGAAAATATGAAAGAGGAGATACTTTGCCCTCTTTACTTGCTCTGAGGTGTCATTAACTTGCAAATTTTGTTACCTTCCATCAGTGGATGTAATCCATTCTGTAGCAAGGGAAAGCTGCCTGTCTGTGTGATTGTGTAGACGGTTCGATGTCTGGATGATTTACATATTGTTTACTTGACCTTTTAGTGTTGATCTCCTGGTCTTTTCTTTGGTTTACCTTAACTTAGACTTCAAAGAGGAGAAAATACTCTACAATACAATAAATGACTAATGCAGTGTTACTTAAAGTTTTTTAATTCACGTTCTGAAGTCCAATATCAATCTTAATATCTCCAAGATGATCTACATTTGTTCTTCTGCCAGCAGTCACAACTAAAGGAAGTACTTTATGCGCTTTAAAAGATTCCAATAAAATATTTTTTGTATGAAAGCACATTTAGGGAACCTAAAAGAATTTAAAAAAGCAAACGCTTTCTAGCTGATCTTTTTACATGATTATTAAAAAAGTAACATTTTTGCTCGATTTAATGTTTTTTTTTTCCCCTGGTACAACAAACTAAATCAAGTAACATTCAGGATAACGCAGCAGGTTTGGAAAAATGACATAAATGTGAGTGTCCCACACAAAGTGTACATGACCAACAGGTCAGATAAAACATCACACTTTGTAATTTCTTGTGTTCATTTTGCATCATATCTGTCACATAAGCATATTTATTGAAGCTGTGGAGAGTTAATCCATCCTTGATTCATTTCTCTTTCAGCAGTTTATCCTTTTTGGTTGTTTTTTGGAGAAACATTTCTAAAATGCCATTGTCCATGTGTGCATTAATGTTGCCTAACACACTGATCCCCATTTGTCAAAGTCAGCCATGGATTCTAGCAAAACTGTGACGGCCCCATTTGTTACAGAATACACTCACAGTCTTTGTGGGCATGGTTATGCAATATCCACACATGCACCGCCAGGCCCAGTTAGCTTGTGCCTCTGCAGCCCTCTGTCCGTCCCAGTGACTCTTACCCCTAGGCAGCTGCTTGACTTTTGGCAGCAGCTTATTCTTTCTGCCTCCACCAAATCTTTTCAGCAGCTTAGTGTTGTTACAAGGATAGCTTGTGTTGAAAATGCTGTTGTTCATTACATTTCTGACAGCGGTGTTTATCTCTGTAGCCATCGCTACACCAGCCTTTGGAGAAAAGCAGAATTGAAACATAGAGCACCTAGCTCAAGCTGAAATTATACTTTCCCTGAGTGTGGGAAGGTGTAGTGTGCCAGGGTCTGCTACGTTGTGCACGTTTTCTTGCTAGACCAGTTTTCTGAAATGTGAATTGGTCTGGGACCTTTTAGTTCATTTTCGATGTCCAAGCATATTATTGTTATACTATACATTACTCAAAACCCTAATAGAATTTTAATGATTAATGTGTATGAACCCACTCCCCTTCTGCACAGTTGTCATGAAAGGGAACATTGGCCAGAGAGACCACAACTTTTTTTGTAACCACCTTTAAATACATTTATTTCTGCTGATAGGTGGTTAAATATGGAGGCCTGTAGGGTTTGACTCCCCTTTGGGAGTCAATTGAGAAACAGCAGTTGATTTGGCACTGACAAAAAATCTTTTCATCACCATTGGATGGACATAAAACAAATTAGAGTAACAAAATGTGTGACATAGTACTGAGCAACACATGCATGTTTAGTCGGTGCTTGCTGCAGTCACAAGCAAGAAAATGGCAGCCTGGTCACACACAATAATGGCAGAGTTTCCCATACTTAAATTAATTTGAGAGACCTGCCACAATATCAACAGCACCTGTCACATATTGATATTCTTTTTTTAGGACTGTGTACTTTAGAGCTCTCACTCTCTGTCTCACAAACACAACACACATACATTCACCTTTGGAAAGTGTGTTTTGTGCCATTTAATTAGTCTCAAAACCAGCACACATTAAAACCACGCATGCAAATGTGACATGAGCACTACATAACATTATCTGCTGGGGAAGCATTTCTGCTTCATGTACACAAATGCAGCCCTATGACCACAGGGCTGTGTGGGACTGTGTGATACAAGCACAGAGAACAGTATCTGCGAGCAGAAGAGCATGCTTGAGAGAGAGAGTGGTGTAACCAACTGCTCCACATGTACAAATGCAGCCTTGCAACCAAAGAGCTTTGACAAGTGCAAACTCTGTAGCCCACAGCTGTCCGTCTATTTTACGTTTAGGTGTATAATCCAGGTTTAATAAGTTACCCATCAACGTAAGTAAAAGTGTGGTTGAACCCCTCCGGCTAAATTCTGGTTTTGATTTTGGTTCAACACAAGAACTCCTGAAGCCTAGGGTTGAGCTATATAAAACCTCAACAATACTAGAGCAGAGTTGGCATTTCGAATTCAAGGTAATCACTCTGTGTTTGCTGAAGAACTCACTAAATTACATGACAGTGTGTTGCTACTGGTGCTGCCCTCTGATAAAAAGCCAAATGTCAGTGAAAGAGATTGGGCATGAATGCACCTTTAGTTATTTAAAGGTTTTCATTTTATGATTCAACTGATGTGTAAATGTGATTAAAGGGGTGTATCAAACTACAAAACGTGCTTTTCTTTCTTTGGCCATTCATCATCTTTAGACATTTAGCTCCTGGGTAGTGCAAGTCATTAAATCCAGAGCTCCCAGGCAGTTTTCTCCATTCTTAAATCTGAAAGGCTTTTTTACTGAACCACATCTAATTGTGTGGACAGTTGTTTGTTAAGGCCTCTGGGACAGGGGTGACCTTAAAGAGAATGTGTATGTGTTAGACAGAAAAGAGAGAGAGAGAGTATTTGAGTGTCAGTGTGTGTGCGCCTGTCTCTCTACATAAAGAAAGGCATTGATCACAGATGACACATTAAGGGCCTGACGCCATACCACACCTATAATTCTGATCGGGAGGTATGCCTCTTTAAAAGGTCAGCCAAACCAATAAACCATTAAGTTTATGCTGGACAAAGATTTGGGCTCTGATGTTTGACAGGGCTATCTTTAAAGCTCTGACAGTAGGCCATGCACAAATAATCAGGATTTTAGCCTAAAAACAATGTTTTGGGGTGTCATGATTCTAAGTATGGTGACCTTTCTGAAACAACAGATGGGTTGGCTTGCATCTATATCTGCAAGAGGGCAGCAGATAGTAAGAAATAGACCTTATCAGAAAACCAAATGTGTAACTTGTAGTTAGCTCCTTGTGTGTTGTGTCTTATTGTATGTTATTACATTAATATCAGCAGTCCCAGCTGAAGACATGACTTTATCTTCACTCTTTTTCCCCTTTGTCCTTACATGACATTAAGACCAGGGTCTGCTCATTTTTGCTCAGTTTGCATGTGTGTCTGTGTATGACAGCACATGAACTCTTTCTCACATAAATGTATGCACTGTATGCAGCTGTGTGTGCTGTGAGATGCCCTTTGGCTGCCCCTGCTTTCTGCCCCTAGACTGCCCCTGTGTTGAGGAGCAGATCCAAAATGTCTCTAATCACAGCTGCCTCTAGAAAACACAGATTATATAAGAAACTGGCAAAAAAACAAGTTACAACATGAGGTTGTATCAATAGAGCCAGGTTTTTTGAAAAAAAAAAAAAATCTAACATTTTCATCAAACAAAAGTACTTCAACGCTTAATAAATAGGCTTGATGTGATATTGCCCTTCAGGTAATCTGTTAAAAATTCATATTTTATAATGGTTTAGGATGCTCCATCTCAGCACTTATCCTCATAGAACTAGTCTGTTATATTTCCATCTATTTTCTCATTCAAAAAGTGGCCAGTCTTCTGATGTTTTGTCAATATCACTCAGCAGCTGAATTAAATGGGAAGTATTAAAGCTAAAATACTTACAGATTACTTAATTTTATTTCAAACAGATGAGGAGTTGGCGAGACTGATCATGTAAAAATTTCCTTATGTGCATCACTATGTCATTAGCAGCACCTACAATGTCAATCATAACTATCTTCTTTGTCATTTTTACATCAATATTTTCGTCTTTTTCAGAGCACAGAGACGAGTCCTGCCAGCAGCCTCCAGTCTCTACCCATTAGCCCTTGCAGTGAAAAGTCCCTTCCATTCAAGGTAAACTAAAGAAGACCACTTTCACCACTTGCTTGATGCACATATAGGTTGAGTGTTTAATGAGTTTTACTTGGACTAAATCATATTCAAATATCATCACCATTTAAAGGCAGGTTTCTCTGAAATAATTAAAATTGGTTAACAATTCTGCAAGATTTTTGTCTGTTGCAACCAGTTTTTAACCCTTGATTAATTGTCTAAATAATCAACATTCAGCTCTTGCACAATTGGATTCATATCTGGCAGGTCAGAAACTCTGACTGGCTGTCTTGCAGTTTGAGCAGTGACACATTTGCTGTCAAAAGACTTGATATAAATTTAAGTCAGCATGTTTTTTTTGTCATTTTAGTATATTTTAAATGTTGCGGCTGTGCAGCAGAGCAGGCAGACAACATTGTCTGCATCTTCAAGCCATCTGTGATTGTGGCCCAGCTCAAAATGTTGCAACAAAATACAGTTTATGTTATCATTTTAACAGCTTTTTTGCTTAGTTTGATTTTTGTGCTTCGTGTAGCCACAAATCTAAAATCAAACACTGGGCAACGTCAACTTACTGTCAGCTGGTTTAATTACAGTTATACAGCAGCCTGTCTATGATCAAAAAAAAAAAAAGAAACTGAGTCTTCCTTTGATATATGTCACTCCTTTAGTTTTACTGTTATCAGAACAATTAGCAGCCTTTTTTTCACACCAGCCTGTAATGAATCCTGAAGAGATCAAATAGGAAGAAAGACAGCAGAGGAGCCAGGCGGGGTGCAACAAGGAGAGGGAAATAAAAAAGAAGAGAGTAGCAAAAACAGTGATAAAAGGCAAGAGTGCTCTTTTTGCCTTGACAGGTCCTAGACCCCTCTGTCAGCCTAGTCCATCAGAGCCGTGCGATCTAAATGAGATTTATTAATCTCTGCAGGGAGTGCGTGTGCATGTGTGTGTGTGTGTGTGTGTGTGTGAGTGTTCATGTGAGGGAGAGAGAGTCAGAGAGCAGGATTTAAGTTTACCAAGGGAGGGCTTTTGTCAAGCTTTTCGCCAGGATTTAGTTGGGTGGCAGCAGAGTTCTTGTTAGACAGTTAGAAAAGAGCAGACAGGACAAGAGTCCAGAAACTCTCTGGTACTGTTTAAAATCCTGTGATGGTGTTTCATTGATCTACATTGTATTGTTAGGTCAAATATTTTACCAACCCTCCTCATCCTTAAAATACCATCCAGTGGAAACCCAACCTCAAACTAAGGCCCCAGCATTTGACATACTGCCAACAAACATAGAGCATAGCAGTTTACTGAGAGTGCAAAAATGTGCATGCATGTGTTTCAACACACACAGTGATATTGTTTGGTACAGATTTTCAGCCCATGTTTGTGTACGTTTATTAGTGTTTTTGTATGTGTAAGAGACAGATATGGTGGGTGTGTGAGCGAGTGAGAGCATGCCCTCTTTATTGACCTACATGGAGTATCAGTGGCAGCTGGACGATAAGGAAAAATTAAAAATGTAGGGTGGGACACAGCATGTGGACAGCGGCTCGGGCTCAAAGTCTCTCATGAAGGATTGTACGGATGGATGGACAGGGAGAGTGGACAGCTGGGAGAGTGGGATCAGGAGAGGTTAAAAAGAAATGAGGGCATAAAACCACAAATATAAAGATGTGACTTGAAACTAACAGATAAGTCAGTAACACCAAACAGAAATATGCGATAATACAGTTGCATGGAGCTAAAGGCTAAAACTGTCCACACTTAAAGCTCAAAGCCGTGTGTTTTTAGATCCATCACAGTTTTAAGTATTTAAGGTTGACAAATATGTTACAAAGTATTATAGTCTTAAAAAAAGTGGTTGGATTTTGGATATTGCACTTGGATGCAGCTCTTGAAAGCATACTGCATGGTTTGAATCTCTGGATTGGATTAATGCACATATTGGAGTACATAGGCATGATGTTCCAGAATGTAACAAAATATTCAAAAAACTTTGGGAGAAAATGTGAAGGGTTTTTCTTGGTTGTTGTTTTCGCTTCATTTTTCATTTTTAACAAAACTTTGCACCAGCTTATTTAAATATTTGGGTGCCAAACCTTTATTAAATAACACTCACCAGCTGGCCTCAAGTGTTAAGAAAATCTGGACAAAGTTCTTGCGCACAGACAGTGATTGAAAGACAGTCTGTAGTTTTTTATTTCAATTGCAAATTGTAAGAACACGGTGCAAAATAAAGAGCAACAGGAAAGCAGCAAGAGTTGCAGAAATTGAGGTTAGGCAGGAGATGGAAACAGGTAGATGAATAAGAGAAGTGTGTGGGTGTATGTGTCCTGTATATGTATATATATAGAAAAGAATGTGTGAGAAGGTGGGAGGCGAAGCCTAATCTTTTGACAGAGCTGCAGGCATGGAAGAGAAACAACATAAAGATGGAGAGGGCATATTGCATGAGGAAAGCTGAATATGAGGAAATAGTTGCAAGGCTGAGAATAGGATATTGTTCTACTTGACTTTAAGATAGATTGAGGAGCGGGGGGGATGAGGGAGAAAGGCTTTAGGGGAAAATGTGGAAGCTATAGTTAATGTGCATACAAAAGAAAATGCATTCAGTTCGATGACATTCAGTTAGATCATCCAGTAATAAGAAGAAAATGAATAGAGAAGTGCATGAGACGGAGGTGAGAAAAACAGAAGGAAAGAGTTTTGGAGGAGGAGGGCGGTATAGAAAGAGGGTAGGGAGGGGAAGAAGGAAAAGAGGATTTGAGGGAGGGGCGAGAAGAAAAGAATTTGTCCTGGCACTCCAGAAAACGACTCCGCGGGTATAAAAATAATCTACGTGAGCCACCTGAGAGGCTGCAGTGTCACAGTGCGTCCTAGTTTAATTTAGACCCAATGCATATGACATGATTTTTGCCAGATTTTGTCCCAGTTAAAGTGTTCTACCGTATTTTAGAGGACTGAAGTAAAAATCTCAGACAGAGTTGTTGCCAAAGGTGTATTCAGTGCACCAGTGTGTTTTAAAAAGAGTCTAGAACAGCAACTTTTGTACCCAGTTAATTGACACTTTGTGTACATTCACCTTTGTTTCAGCACACATTAGGTACATCTTTTTATAGTGAAACATTTATCATAGTGTCAGATGCTGCATAATTGGAAATTAATAATGTATAATTGTAATGACGACAGATTTGTAATTATAGACTATTCTCCATTCTTATGCAACAGTATGAGAGGGTTAAAAGGACACGAGTTAAGAGAAAACATGCACAAATACAAGTTTATGGGCGCACACTCAATGCTCAGAGCAAGCCCATCCAAACAAGCAGTCAAGGAACCCCTGACACACAGCCAGTTAAGTATAAAGATTATAAAGGCTTTATATAGGGTCATTGTTGTTTCACCCCTGAGTTGGTAAGGGAGGTCGTAACAGTGCTTTTCTTCAACATCCTCCTCTGTCTCTTTGCCTTCATCTTGATGTCTGTAGCGATGGCTCGGTTTCTTGGTGTAGAGAGTTTTAAAAATAACTAGCAGCAGTTAGCAGCTAACTCAAAAAAAGAAGAACAGCAACCAAAAATTTCTGCAACATGAGGAAACATTATGGTCCAACTGCCATGTAACAGCTCGGTTAAAATTGTTTTTGCCACATTATGGCTTGCAAGGATTTAGAAAGCACTAGCTGAAGAGTATGTTGTATATAACATGAGATGTCAGCACAGTTGTGAAACACATCAAGCCTATTGTGCCTCTTTATCTTTTGCAACTTTGCATGCTGTCTAAGTTTCACCCACTGAGGGCGCATCATGCCAGCACTGTTTAGTTCATTGTGAAAAGGCAAAGACACTTGAAAGAGGGACTTGACTGCAGTGGTTTTGCATGATCA
>JAPZDY010000022.1:16888423-16902643 GCA_029783645.1 Ctenochaetus hawaiiensis | reverse complement strand
AAAAAAATAGTGCCGTTAAAAGGAGTTTGAGTTAACGCGTTATTAACGCGTTAACTTCGACAGCCCTAATTATTATACACCTAAAACATAAAGTTGGATTGTTGTTACAGTAAATTGAGGCTGTGAAAGTCCTAAATGTCCTAAATGTTGTGGAGTCACAGTGTGTAGCAAAGACCATCTCTCAGCAAGTGAGCTCATTGTCTCATTGGCAAGTGTTGATTTTATCTAAAACTTAATCATAAATACTACCTCTATCTTTTTATGCTTTTGTGGCTCTAGGTTTTAAAAATAGATCAAATAAACCATTGTTAATTACGCTTATGTACTGATGGAAAGCACTGAAAAATGTTTTTAGATAATAAATGAGTCTAGATCAGGGGTTGGCAACTCGCAGCTCCCTGTGTCTTTGGAAAATAAATAATAAGTATTTAATTTAAATTTATTGTATTTTATTTCGGTTATTTTTTAAATGTAACTCTAAATTTGAAGATTATGGTGCTCTTGTAACATTAAAATAAAACGTTTTTTATTTTTTGTTTTTCTTCTCTTTTTTTTTCTCGCCCAAAGTTGACAAAAGTTTTTTCGTCGCACAGATCATTGAACTTTTCAACCCCCAGTAGGCCAACCATGAATAATTCCAAGAAAAGAAAAGTTTCTGAAGAGAACAGAACATTTAATGCTACGTGAGAAAAAAAGGATATATGCAATGTTATCTTCATTTTAGATGTCAAAAGGGTTTTGTGGCTCTCTGTGTTTTCTTTTCTGTGGGAAACGGGTCCAAATGGCTCTTTGAGTGTCTGAGGTTGCCGACCCCTGGTCTAGATCATCTCATCCAGCCATCTTGCTTTACTACTACTTCAGCTGGTGTGATCTTCAAACGGGTATTAAACTGCACTCAAAAGCTCCTAAGAAGTCTTTAGCACAGCTCAGTGAATCCTGTTTAATCCTGTTTTAACAGCTTTGTCAAGCTAATTGTGCACTTCTGAAACTTAAAGGAAATTTCACACACTTTTAAAACTGGGCCATAGTTTTACATGTTTGCATGGTGTGCAAATTAATGGTATTCACTAGAGGTTTGTAATTGTTACAGTAGATCAACTCAGGCGCAACATGGCTGCAATGAAATCCTTTAGGGCAACCATGACCATCTTTACTGCATCCAATAAAACAGTTTTTTTGCTAAGTATAGGCAGTAGTTATTATTCTCGGTGTCTGACAACATTATTGAACGTAACTTTACAGAGGTAGCCCTTTTTGTTAAAGAGTACAATCCATTTTGTTTAGCCGAAACCCCACAGGACTTTGACGGTCTTGCTCGATTGCACTCATTATAGCCATGTTGTGGCTCCACCCTGAGGTGATTAACTGAAACAATTACAATCTTTTTGGTTAAAACCAACCATTTGCACACCAAAAATGTAAAAACTAAGTCC
Organism: Ctenochaetus hawaiiensis; assembly: GCA_029783645.1. NCBI lineage: Eukaryota > Metazoa > Chordata > Actinopteri > Acanthuriformes > Acanthuridae > Ctenochaetus > Ctenochaetus hawaiiensis. The sequence continues at coordinate 16,901,210 of JAPZDY010000022.1, read as the reverse complement.
ACGTTTCAAAACATCAAAAGTTTTCTTTAAATGAATGAATGAAAAAAGAAAGTATGCTTGTGTACTTAGTATTAACTGATTCTCTACATGTTTCACTGCAAGATGCAGTTCTGTTATTTTTCCATTTAATCAAGACTGAAAAAGTGTAGTATGCTTACATAAACTTAATTGTGTACTGAATCAGCCAAATTCAACAAGTGTCTCTTTCAGCTTTATCATGCAGCAATCCAGCAATTTTTCATCCCTTTTTTATGCTGCTTCTTCTGTGTTTTTTTTACTTCCACTTTTTATTTGTTTTACTTCTAGCTATTTACTTACATCATAGCAATCATGTTGTAACACATCCATGTGCAAGTTACACAAGGTTAATATCCATTTCTGTCAATTGATGTCAGGCTAGCTGTCTGCCTTTGCATCAGAGAGGTCATTGAAAGGACGTTGTTGGAGCTATATGGTTCCCTGTGGTCTGCCTCTGACTCTCTGCCTGTCCTTTAGCTAGATGGCTCCCCACGGTCCCAGACCATCATGCTCCACCTCAGGCCCTCTCTGTCCTCTCCTTCTCTCTATCACTGTCCCCCTTTCCTCATGTTTCCCCCCTCTCATTTTCCTCCTGTTATCTTGCCCCTCTTTTTCTCTCCTGCCTCTTTGTCCTTGAAGAGGTAATGACTGTCTGTTATTTCATTCTTTCCATCTTAACGCTCTTACTCTCGAGCTTTCTTATTCCTTATTCCTCTTTTCCTCTTTTCTTTTCTCCTTCTCATTTTGTCGTTGTCTTTATCTACCTGTTCATTTTAGAATTAAAATGAATATTTTAATGAAAACTGCTATGTCTGGAGCTCAGATAGATTTCTGATTTATGACCTCCCTGTGAGCTGGTGTGTTACATGAGGCAGCTCTCTTTTGGCTATTAGCCAACAGTCCAGCCAGAGTCTAAAGATAACTGGGCTTTAGAAAACCCTCACAGTGAAAATTTGGTTTGCAGACGCAATTTTTAAAAAAAAATTTACTTCAGAAAGTTGCAACAACAAGGCTTGACAAGTACTTGCGATGCTTAAATGAGACAAACAACTTAAAGAAGGGTCTCAGCACAATTACAGTTATAAACATGAATACTTCAGTAACATCTATCACATTTCGCTACAAGACCTTTTTATTCATCCATCCATCGCTGTGATGAATTTTGACGGATGACATTAGAATAAAACTGTTTGTATTTGTATTATTATACTCTTCCCTCCTCTGTCTTTGCTGCTCCTTTCCATCTTCCCCACAGTAATGTCCTCTGACAACACAAGGTCGTGTTAAAGTGCTCTGTGCTCTGCAGCTCCTCCACAGGGTGCACCAAGTTTATCACAGTGAAGAAGAGATCACAGTTCTGCATGCACTACATGACAACTTTATTGCATGCGCACACACACACACACACACATATGTATTCACAAGACCAGCAACAAACTCTCATGAATGCACATAAAACACTTGCAAACACACAAACACATTTATGGGAAGAGCAATAGAATCTCATACATACACACACACACACACACACCTACCTTTGTATGTTGTCAGCCTCTTTGGCTTTGTGTATTGCTTTTGCAGGAATATGGTACCTTGGATAAATCACTGCTGTCCGCAGTGTCCTGAGTAATGTGTAACACGCTGTCTTGTTGCTTGTTGACCAGGATCCCAGCAGAGAGGAGGCCCTGCTGCAGCAACTGAGAGAGAAAGATGAAGTGATTCTCAGACTCCAGAGTGAACTGGTAAGATCCACAATCTAGCAAATATACTTAACAACAGACAAGGTTTGGTCAATTTTTAATGCAAAATAAAACACAATCAATGTCTGACTCCATCTTTACACCAGGTGTACCATTTCTTAGTCATTTCGTTCCTTTTAAAATGCCACATTTTCCAGCGTTTATGTTTTGAGTTTCAAATAGCTCTTAGTCATTAGAGAGTCATTACAGAACAGTAAAAATATTGTCACTGGGCTCTCTCTTGATTAAGTATTGTCTACAGAGGTTAACATAATGTAATAACATAGTTTTTGTTTTGTTTGTATTACAATCAAGGCTAAAAAATATATTGAAATATTTAATTAATCATTGGTGGCTCTTGTTGATGAGTTTTACAAAAAAATCATTTAAAATAAAGGTTTCTTTTTAAAATAACAGCACCTTCTCTTAATTTCCTGGCATTAAACAATAATACTTGTTTGTTTTAACCAGCCATAATATTGACTGTTCTAATAATGATCCCTCAGTGATAGTTAAGACTTATTTTACTGCCATTTTACCACACAAAGTTATACAATAAAATTATGTTGTAGTCCCTTTATGCGACTACCAAAGCAGAAAAATATGTGAATCTGTAATAATTTAAATATAATAGAACTCTACTATAACAAAATGTTTATTATTTTTATAAAGTATTCAAGCTTGAGGAATAAAACTGGTCTTTATTCCAGTCATATGACAGTGATTACTTGTGTATCTTCTGCCAGATGGCAGCAGGGTAAACAGACTGTGGCTTGGGCAGGTACTGTCTTTTATTATCCTCTTCATATATACATTTAGAATATGCAGTTATGGTAAATACAAATGAATCCAGTAAAATAAAAAAGTTCTCCAAAATACTGTAAAGTCTTTTGAAGTGAAAGGATCTCATACTTTCACATGCTGAGAAAGGGGAGGTTTGCTCATCTAATTTTATCTCTGTCACAGTTTCTTTTTCTTGCTCCCTGTTTTTCTCAACTTTGAAATTAATAATTGAAATAGCTTGGATGTTTTTAAATTATTTGTTTTATGGGTATAAATTAAAGACTCATTGCCTTTGAAGCACTTCTTTCACTCCCTTTTAGGCATTAAACATTCTTTTAAAGAAAGGTTAGAAACATTTCAACCAAAGGAAAGTTTTACTTTTGTTAATGAATTACCTAAACAGTTTTTTTTCTCTCTCATGATGTTCTGCTGTGTGGGACTACATACAGCAGAGGGCGCAGTGACAGGAAAAAGTAACCACAGAGGAGAGAGGAAATAAATGTGAGAATATCTTCATAGTTGGCTCAGATTCACACCATCAATATCTCATGGCGTGGCACCAGAAAGCCCATCTTTTCCATCTTTGTTAATGTAAACTGCTTGTTCCTGCCAGCTTAATGTAATACCAAAATTATTTGGACTCCAGTGAAGCCAAGAGAGTAATACAATGTTTTCATGAATTTGTCCCTAGAGACAAGGATATGAAGCATTGAGTCATTTCCATGTTTAGTTATTTGAAATAACCAAATTGTACAAATGAATTATGGGGACATATATGCACAATGTATTATATGTGCTGTGTTTTTTTCCCCACCTGATTGGAAGCTCGATTGTGAGATCATCTGCAAAAATGCTCCGTACGGCAACATTTTTCATCATTTGCCATCTACAAGTGTGTAATTTGTCACCTGTTAAATCAAAGCAATGTAATGCAGACATTATGCCAGGCCTTAGCAGGATAATGTGCCAGTGTTATGGCGCTGTTGTGAGAGATGCCAGTCCAACCCACTGACTTGAGTCTCATTTGGCATCTGTTTGTTTGATCGCTCTTTGGCACTTGCATCTCATTTTTCTCACTCTTCCCGTTTTGTCTCTTTTGCTCTTTTGACTGTGATAACACCCGTTCTGTCAGCAGCACCTATCCTCCTCTCCTCTTTCTGTGTGGGCTATATTCAGCACTGTGTTAATGAAATATGGAGTCAATACCAAAATTGAGCACATTTGCATTCAGCTCATAGACTTACCTGAGGACTGAAATGGCCCCTCAGTCATTTACCTGCACAGATACTGTTTGCCCTTAGCACAGGTGTACATGGAGTTTATCACCGTTCAGACTTGTAGCTTTTTATCAAATATTTTAATGCTCTTTAGCAGTTGAACTAACTGTATTTTTCTATCTGAAATGAACATCTGTAGGCGATATAACATACTATTCACTGAAAAGCTGAAACACCTTTTTAATTGCTTGTAGATAGTTCTATTTTTAATAAAAACACACAGCAGCTTCTAATAATCTATAATGAGTTCTTATCATTTTCTTGCACAAGAAAATGGAATTCATTTAATAAAACACTTCAGAGATGGACTGATCTAGATTTGCCAGTTGCAAGTTATAGAAGAAAAGTGATTCTTAAAAAAAAAAAAAGATGATAGTATTTCAGCAGGGCTGTCTTCAGTGACTCAAGATCAGAGCGGATTAAAAAGGTTATTAACCAGAACAAATTTCACATAAATGTGTCATGAACTTTGATATGTGCTTGGGCTGGTGAACCAAAGGACTGATTAAAAACACAAGGGGATTTATGACAGCCTTGTATTAATATTCTTAATAGTCTGATCCAACACTGATAAAAACATAAATACCTAAAGGTGGGCACTTACATTCCCTGACTGTCTCTCTGACCCACCAGATGTCCCCCTCTATGAGTAACTGAGATATAGAACACAAGTGTGAATAATAGTCATGATGAATGAGATAGGTATTAATAGATATCTATAACGCTTAATGACCACTTAATTAGGCAAGTCAATAAAATCTCATGCAGTGTCATGTTATGCCCCCCACCAAACATGTGACAGTAAGAATTTACTGGGATTGCAATAAGCTGTCAGTCATTCTGATGAAAAGACTCACACCTAAAACCACAAGAGCACATAAAATCATCTCTCAATTCTTTCCAAACTCCACAGCATATCTGGTGTTCAAAGCTTCAAGACTTCATTTCTGCTGACAGGTAACAAAAATAAGTCTAATTTTAATAAAGGTGAGGCATTTCCAAAGGCACTCCATTTTCAGCTAGTGTTCAGAAAAACACTGGAAACTTTAAAGGGACTATTTCTGACCCCTGTTATGGTGCAATAGTGAGTTTTACAGCAGCGGGATTGTGTATGTTAGATTTAATTTAAACAAACTCATGGCAATGGGAAAACATGTCAGCCAGCACAGCGGTGTGGCTTATTGATTTGTGTTTAATGGTTTTGGAATACGATGGGAGGTCTATGACAAAGATGAATAAGCTATACTGTATCAGGCTACACAAGATGAATCATATCAATGACGGTTTTGGTCTCTTTATAGGATTTGATAATAATGAAAATATAGAACTGTTGTATCCAAGTCCAGAGACAGTTTGATCACCCCCTTCTGTTTGTTTAATGTCTTTTCCCTTGTCTTTGATGTTTTCTTTTTCTTTTTCTCCCATATGTTGACATGGTTTTGCCACCAGTTTTTTTTTACTGCTTCACACATGGTTTCATCTGTCAAGTCTGTAGGGTGTACCCATGCATGCACAAACCCATACAGATGCCAATCGACCTTGAATGCGTGTGCGTTTGTAAATGTATTCATCTGCTTGGCGCATCCCTGTCTTTGATTTCTAGATACATATTGCTTGAGGGTTTTTACAAGCAAGAATTCTGCATATATCTGTTTTTGTGTTCATTAATAGATTTCTAATACAAGCCTGTATTCTTCAGCCACAGCCTAACATGAGGTTTAACTGCCCTCGAAACATAGGTCATTCTGTAGCTGCTTCAAATTTATAAAGTTGTGCATGTGCTTGTGAACATTTGTGAGGGTTTATTTGTGTCTGTGAGAGTCTAAAATGGACACTGTTCCTGCTGCAGCTAGGTTTAAGTGCAGGAGAGGCCAGCTCATAGCCAGTGCTCTCCTTGCTCTGCTTCCGTCTGTAAATCTGCCAGTGAAAACCTATTAATTATCTCCTAGGAGGACCTGCTAGCTGGCTGGCCATCACTGGCTGTCACTTTTTATGAGTTTTCTCCTCTCTCTGCTGGTGCATTTTGTTGAAGGACCGTGCTCCAACTGCAACATTTAGCTGCTGAAAGCCTCTTTTGCTTTTCATGTAGGCATGGACATGGACCATGGACCAACCTGTCAGCCCACTTCTGCTAGATTTAAACAAGACAGTGTATGTTTGAGTTTGGAGCCATGCCATAAATTACCTTCCTTTCCAGGTCTTTACCCTTAACCCATCCTTACACATTGTCTTAATTTGGTTGATTAATTTTAATCAAGGTTAATGAATTTCTCAATATTTCATGGCCACTGCAAGTTTCAGCCCATTCTGCTCCCCTACCCATGAGCAGTGTAGGGTGAGCATGTCAGAATGATTAGTGACATCGTCATAAAATGCTCCCGGATAAAATAGTGCCGGGTTCCTCTCGTTTAGAGGACTTGAAACCTGCCTTTTCAAAATAATCACACAGACGCAACGCAGGAGTCGGCAGGTTCCTGGTCAAGGTAAAAGTGCTGTATTTTGAAGGACAGGGCCGATGCTTCTCTCTGTACAACTCCGTCTGTAAATCTGCCAGGGGAAACCTATTAATTATCTCCTAGAAGGACCTTTCTAGCAGGCTGGCCAGCACTAGCTGTCATTTTTTTATGAATTCTTCTCTACTGGTGCACTTTGAGGAGGGCCTCTGCTCCAGTATTTGGCCGAAGAAAAAGTTCTTCCTGTGATTCAGCCCAGTTTTATGACCCCTTAGATTAGAGAAGCAGCTGAAGGGGAGAAAGGGATTTGGGCTTGTTGAGGTTGTTAAGAGTTACAAAAATTTTTTGTGTTCTTCTGATCGCTTGCTCAGCACGAAAACCAACTCAACTAAGCGCTGTGAGCAGAGGCAAGTCATACATCTGCTGGGAAAGCATTCAGTTTTGATTTGTTTCCATGTGATGTTCCTCCTTTATGAGATTTCGAACACAGCTCATGTGTATTTGTTTCATATGCAGGAGAGTGCCAAAGCTGCCCTGAAGATGAAAGACTGCCAAATGACTGACCGCACAACACAGACAGAACACATGGGGCCAGAGGTGAGACAGACACAGAAAACTCACACCCCCTCTCTCTTTCTCACTCTGTCAGACAGAAACGATGCATTGAGTGCTGAAAATGCCTTTATGTAAGAGCGCCTGAATCAATAAGATTACATGTCTCTAAATGAAGCTCGATTCTAACAAAAATCCTGTCATCTTCCTTCTCTATCCTCTTACTTTGTTCTACCTGTGGTAATGCCTCTTGTGCTGAGCCACAAACACCATCCCTCAACCTTTCTGTCTTTTTTCTCCCACCTCTTCAGAGCATCTTTCGATACTGGACTAAAGCTTTAATCCATCTGACTCTTTCTATATATGTTGCACTGCAGTGACATTCATATTATAGTCCACTCTTTGCCCCAATTCCCACAATGCAGAGAAGGGGTGCTGTGCTGCACCCAGCCTGCCTGTCTGTCCAATGCCCCTTAGTTGACTTGGCCTCTTTAGCTCCACTAGGGGCTGACAGTATGGGAACGCCGCAGACATAATGGATGACTGTCTAAAAATGGCTGCTGTAAGAGAAACAGGAGCAGAGTTTGGGGTCTGTTTCCATCTTTTTAAAGCACTTTTTTTATCTACTCAGAAAGTTCTTTTATTTCTTCAATGCAGCTGCGTACAAACTGGCAAGAGGCATTAAAAGAGGGGGAAGGCTGTGTCATTGAGTGAGCAAGTGGGTGCACAATACCCACACTAACATATGCACAAACTTAAACTCACACAAAAACATTGAAACAGATAGAGTTTGACTGTACTCTTTCAATGTCAAGTACAAAGTGAATGAATTGTTTGCAAATAATACTAACGAAACTTCATGTTTAAGTAATTTTAACTTCATAATTAGTTATATATATTTATTTATATTTAGAACATTGACTGTATTTTTTTTTTTACTTGAATTCAGTGATTTAGACTAGTAAAGTCATTTACTATGTATATACCTCTGATGTAAATGCCTGCATGAGTAGCAGTGTAGAGTATCTCACTGGGTGGTGAAATGATACTATAAAGATATTAGTTATAAATTCTTTATTTAATAATGTTTTAAGAGGATCATGACAGTCAGATAGAATTCCAAGGATTCATATACTGTAACTATGAAATAAGTTCAACGAACAGAAATTATTCTGTTCTACCATATTATGTTGTTCTTTGCCTCCAAACAAAATATTAACAATCCTGCTGAGTGTTTTCTCTGACTTAGAAGGGCAAAAGATGATTTTATGGTCTGGTCTGTTGTGGAGCAAATTTGCTAGTAAGAACCGCACATTAATCTTTACTTTATGGATTAATTATGAAACAAATAAAACCATGTTTTGATTTTTGAACATGCTGTAGTTGTGCCAAGAGTTTGAAGATTGTGAAACAGAAAAGAAATATATTTTCCAAAGGGAGTTTGCGGTATTTTAGAAGTTCCATATAGGTGATGTTTCCATGAACTAAAATCTTTACACAAGCACAGATTTTGATTCACTTTGCTCAGTGCATGCTTTCCACATAGGCAGACTATAGATAGCCAAAATCTACCGTGAATCTTGACAATAAAATTACAGTGCAGTGCCTGATTGCTACTGACAACCTCCCTACTTTGACTGTGCGGTGCAAGACAAGTCATCGAAACAGGCATGTGTTGGAAAAAAATCTTACTTTACCTCAGAAAAAGACCTCTTCGCAGATTGTCTCTGCATGAAGTTGCTGCTCTGAATCCTATAATTTTACCACAACCATTACCATTCTTTTTTTTTTTAACCTACATTGAAGTTTCTGTCTTTTGTCACTTTATCACATATTCACACATATTAACAAACACACACACACATACACACACACACACACACACACACAGTTCCAATATGTCTGCACTGCACTCCATTTGCAATCACTGGCTAATGCACTTTTTCATTATAGAGTCTGAGATAGGCTTGCATAATTGTATGTTCTTACTAGAGGCTGAAGCAAGCAAAGGTGTGGGTTTGTGTGTGAAGTGTGTGTTAGTGTGCATTGTCTGTATGAGTGCCCATGTGTTTGTCATTGCCTGTGTGTCTGCCTATGCAAGTGTGTAAGTATGTGAAGCAGCCATTAGTCTTGGTCTCGGACGGTAAAGTCAATAAAATTGCTGCTGAAAGTGTCAAAGTAACATCAGTCAAATAGGTTGCATTTATGCCTAAGCCATTTTGATTCACTCAGAATTGTGGTTGTTTGTGTGTTGTCATGCTTTTTGTGGCGTAATTCGTCCATTAGTCTGGTGATGCCACTAGCAGAGCATGCATTTATTTAAACTGTTGTTTTTACTTAGTCACTTAATCACTGTGTGTCCAGACGGTCTGTGGACAAAAGGGCCGCTGAAAAAATGAGCCAGTGTATTGAAAAGTCACAGATTTTTTCGACATTCTAATAAGTTTTAAGTCATTAAAATACTAATTCCACCTTTATTTGCCTCATTAAGAGTGTAGTGACAGAGATGCTCTGTCTTTGTTTCTACAGTACAGTGTATACCTAGGAGAGATTTAATCTTTGAGGGATAACTCAATTATATCACCTCTCTGTGGTGAAGGGGTTTGATTAATTAGCAGGTTATCATTTTAATTCAAGAAATGCCACTAAGTGACATCTCTACTCCTCACCCTCTACTCTACATCTGCATTGCAGGTGGAAAACAGTATGATATTCACATACCAGACATACAAGTCTCATTGCATAAAAAAAAATAAGCAATACATAAATGTGCTATCATTGTGTCAGAGTGCAGGAAGGTGTTGTAGTTTTCCCAAACTCCTTTAATGAATCATGTCAGGACAGGACGACAATAACCTTATCTTCCTAATAGGCTATGTCCAACTTTGGGAAGCCTGGCCAGTACTCTGCCGTATGGCCCCGCTCTCTATTATAAAACCAGTACCTGGCTTTAGAGTCCTCCATATGCTCAAGCCCCTTGAGTAGATGGTCTCTTAATTAGAGGAGCAGCTGGCTGCCCGCTAGCAAGCTAGGCTAGTAACACAGGTGACTTAACTCAGCAGTAGCTACAGCATGTGCGGCCTGATTTTAGCCTCCCCTCTCCATGTGTGCGTGACTGTGAGCATGAGTGAGGGGGGGGGGGCTGACAGTGTGTTAGTGACTGTGTGGGAGATACTGCGGCGTCGAGTAGACCTATATAGGTTAGCTACCCCAGTGCATCGAGGACAGTCGGCTAGCAACAGAAAGTGTGTCTACAAGTGGGGCAGCTATTTCTACTGCTTCTGCCACTTCACGAGGTCGACCATCTCACTTATCCCCTCTCCCTCTACCTCAGTCTCCTTCTTTTCTGGAACGTCCTCGTACTTTTCCTCACTCTGCTTTCTTCCACCTGCTTTTGTTCGCTGATCTCTGAAAGTGCAAAAGTTAGCTTTGAAAAGTTTCTTACCTTCTCGTCCAGGTTTCCAGGGCTCCAGGAGTCCATCAGGGATTCTCCTGCCCTGGTTTACCCGCCAGCGGACACTCCGTCCTAGGGACAGCGCCTGGCACCCACCCTCTGTCCCACAGAATTATAACGTCAGGCCAACTTGCTTTCGTGTCAGTTTTTGTTTTTACTTTAACTAAGCACTGTATCTCATGCTCTGTTGAGTCCGAGGAAGGTCCAGAAAAGGAAAAGTTGTTTTGATTAGAGAAACAACCAATGCTCAATTTTATAAAACGTAAAAATTAATTTGTCACATAACTCTATTCTCTATTCCTCCTACAGTAATTTTATTCTCAATTTCTGCATAGTAAAACCAATTTAATATGCAGTATATTAACAAAACCTTAGGGCTTCTAAATTTACCAGATGTCAGTTCAGCCTTTTGCAGAGTGGCCAAACCTGATTTTATGAAGCCAGATTGCAGCAGTAAATGATTGAGAATGTTAGGTGTGAAAGAGGGACCTTTTCAATGACTAAATGCACAATAACTTTTTGGAAATTTATGCTAATGTGTTATTTATATATATATATATATATATATATATATATATATATATATGTGTGTGTGTGTGTGTGTGTGTGTGTATATATATCTATATCTATAAATGTTAATAAATCTTCTTTTAGTACAAGCTACATATTACCATCATTGGTTTGAGTGATTTTGACCCAGTGCAGGACACATACTAAAACTTTCTTAAGATATGGGAAGAACAGTAGTATCACATAAAACATTTCGGGCCTTGTAAAGAGTTTTGCTTAGCAAGTCGCAGATATCCACCTGAAGCTGGAAAGTGGCAGTTTAGTGCAAGAGCCAAACACAGATTGAAATGTGTGGACCGACCCCTTTTTTTTCAATTCTGCACTTACAGATTTCTCCAATTTCTGTAAGGGTGCCAATGTAGTGATGGCAGGTAGGGTTAAGGGGAAACTGAGAAAGAGTAAATCAGAGAGGAAAGAAGAGGGGGGTTTGACAGAGAAGGCGAGAGTCTATTTTATGTCCCGCAGAGACTCTTAAGAGCTGGAGCTATGATGGCTGTTGGAAAGTTTTTTTTAAGGAGATTGAATCGATTGAGATTGCTCTCTTTCATGGGCATTCCTTAAAGAAACATTCTATAGTGGGAATCAAAAGCTCTAGATGGTTAGCTCAATCTCGTTTCCCTTTCTCACTGTGTCTTTCCCACTATCATCTCTGTCGTTTTCTATTCTCCAAAGATTTATGCAACTTTCACTTCTTTCCTTCCTTTTTTTCCCTCCCTTTCTCCCGACATCAAACCCACCCCCCTCTCCTCATTGCCTCTCTCCTTAGAAGCCTCTGAAAAGAGTGAGAGGAGCGGAGGGGTAGTTCAGGATTGTTTTTTTTTGTGTATTTGTTGGCTTTTACATTTGAATGGAGAAACATTTAAGTACATCATACAGATTCGTCTTTCTTTGAGGCTCATTCTCTTTTTCTCCTCTTTCCATCTCAAAAGAAGTGAGGTATGGAGTGACCTGTTTTTTATAAAGAGCAATCTTGTCCTTGGTCTAGATAGGTCACTTCATGTGAAGAATTACACCGTGAAAAAAGTTTGGTCAGGGTCCGAAAGTCCTTGATTCTTGGTTTATTTGTTCTGTGAACAAAGAAATTCATGCCTCGTCCTATCTGACAGCTTGACTGTACAACTTAAGCCATCCTTATTAATATAAATATGTATTTTGCAGATGTTTGTGTGTTTTGTGATAGATGGAAGAAAAAATGGTTAATGACAAACATTTGACAGAATTGTACACAACAGTTTCCAAAAAAATATATTTGAAGTAGATTAAAAATTGTTTATATATGAAGCAAATACTAATCAAGAAATTAAGTATGAAATAAACTTATAATTCCCTCAATATTTTTCTTTTTTTGTGGCCAGTTTTTGTGGCCACCCTCATTCTAAGAACAGATGTTTTTATGAATTTAGAGACGACTTACAGCTAAGAAGGATACATTACTCATTAAGTTAAATACATTTAATGACTATAAACACCTGAGAGCTAATGGCAAGACAGAGCAGCAAAAGTAGGAACTGAGATAAGTACCTGTATGAATGTACAAAGAGCAGTAGGTTTAAATGGAAGTCTCTATGCAAAAGACATGTTCATTCTGTTGATCCTGCATCCCTGTGGAGGACAACCCTTGAAATTAATAAAAAACTTAATCAAGAAAACAAGGGCGTAAATGCTTCCTCACAGTTTAAAATAGAGTTTGCATTATGTTTGTCAAATGCAGCTGTTCATTTTTCATCACATAGAACCAGCTTTGTACTGTCGGTGTTCAGACCTTTTTTGTTGCACTTGGATCTTTCCACTTAGTTTTTCTAGTTGGGCAATCACAAATATCCTCACCTGGCCAGCTGACCTCCTCATGAATCTGTTAGCCTTGTGGTGCAACATCAAGGGATATAACAAGTACTACACAGTCCCAACCTTAAAAGTTCTTATTTGACATGAACAAGTGTC
>JAPZDY010000022.1:16871762-16883352 GCA_029783645.1 Ctenochaetus hawaiiensis | reverse complement strand
ATCTATCTATCTATCTATCTATCTATCTATCTATCTATCTATCTATCTATCTATCTATCTATCTATCTATCTATCGAAAAAGGGCTCATTATATCAGGCTGCAGACTGTATGAAAAGTTTGCATTTTAATACTGTAGTGTGAAACACTGCAAAGAAAATATAATGTTACTGGGGGGTTAAAAAATTTCTAGGAGTAAAAGCACCTTCAGGGACGAACACTAAACAAAGAGTTTTTTTCCCATGTCTATTCCCTGCCTCCTGCCTACTTACCTGCACTGTACTGGATCGTACTGAAGTTGAGCTTGCATGCTTTAGGGTGAAGAGCACTGACATGTGGATGCAGAGTCCCAGCTTTCCTCTCCCTGTTTATTTGTGAACTTTAACCCTGTCCGTCATTGCACTGTGAACTGTAACCCCACCTGTCACAGCACAGTAGGACCTTTAATTTAGCCTTGTGACCTGTGAACTTGCCTATTCAGGTGTCAACCTCCCTCAACTCAAGCTAACTCACATTACATAACACAGACATTTTATGAGACACATGCATTCATGCAAAGATCAGACTCCACTTACTCACGCTCAGTAAAGACAATTCAACTATATATTGTGTGTGCGTGTGCATGTGTTTGTGTATGCTAACATGTGCTTCTTAGGGAAGTAACCCCAGTGTTTCAAGGTTAAAGCATAAAGAGACAATAAGAGCCATTAGAGCTTCATTTGTTTGCTCAATTTGCACAAGGGCACCTACGCACTTTCATGCCTAAGTGTATGTTTGTCTGTTTGTGTGAATGTTGTTAAGTAATTTTTGCACAAACATCCAGATTTTTTGCAGAAAAAACCCTTATAACCTGATTTTGTGTGTGTGAGAGAGAAAGAGAGAGTGCTTATGTGTGAGTTTTGTTTTTTTTTTTTTAAATAAACTCATCAAGAACTGACAGTAATGCTGTGCTGTTGAATTATTAATCACTTCTGGACCTGTTGCAGGGCAAACAAAAATGAATTAAATCTCATTTATTTAGCAAGGTGAAACCAAGTTGCATTCACCATGGCTCAGTGCGAAACCCAAAAAAAGCCTCAGTATGCACTTCTTGAAACGTCCACTAGATGCTTGTGCCTAAAAAGAAACTCTGTACAAAGCTTTATTGACTCTGCACAATAAAGATCAATGAAAAAGACCCCTGACTTCTCTTGAAAAATACAAATTATTTTTTTTTTTTCTATAGTAATGGCTAATTACACCTCTGTTTATGTGTGTCTTGGTGGTAATTATATAAATTAAAGCTCCATCAAGAAGTCATCAAGGTTAAAGAGTTTGGGGCCATGCTGGCCCACAGGCAGTGACAGCTTTCCATGGTGTTCCCTGCTTGTTAACCAGAGCTAAGCTCACCTTCAGCTCCACCAAATTTGGATTTCATCCTTCAGACAAATAACAACGTGACACGGAGAGGCAAACCTTAAATCTAAGCGTCATAAAACTATACTGACCCTACATCTATTCTACTTTGTTTCAACTGTTGCATTAGAGTGAAGTGTTTTTCATTACTGCATCCTATAAAGGCCAAAGAGAGGAAGTTAAAAGTGGACCAGAGCTTTTTAATTAATATAAATCCATTAGAACTGTGAATACATTGACTCCTTGTAGTGTAAATCATGTGTGTGAGTGTGTGTGTGTGTGTGTGTGTTAATTTGTGTTTTATGTTTGCCAAGTTGAGTCCGTGCTTGCGTGCTTGTGCTTGTGCTTGTTTATGTGACCATGGAGGAATAGAGGTGGTCTACTTGTATCAACATAGTGGGAAGGGGTAGCAGGAGAACAGGATGAAAGAGCGTGTGTGTATATGTGTCTGTGTGCGTGGGTATGCAAGCCTGCCCAGTGGCCGTCATGCCAAGATGAAAGATTCTTTTACCCAGGTGGAGGCTGCATGCCGGAGGAAGTGTTGTGAGTATGTGTTTTTTGCGCATGTGTGGGTTGTCCCATCTGGGGTTGAATGAGGGCAAGAACGACTCCCTGTTTTGTGCGTTTCAGTGTGTGTGATGATGCATGCGTGGCTGTGACGCCTCTTTGATCCTCTATTTCAGGTACCGGTTGTGGCTCCCTTGTTGCCTGCCTCAGACAGGCAGAAAGTACAGGTGTGTGGGTGTGTGCATCTGTGTATGTGGTTACCAGCTAGGGACAGATAGGACAGATAGTCAAGGTAATACTGGATGGATCCAACTGGCCCCTGCCATCTGCAGGTGGTACTTTTCAGAGGAAGAAGAAGCCAAACCATTCCCAAAAGCCTCACTTCACTGCCATACAAGAACCTCAGAGGTGGAAGCTATCTGTGTGTGTATGTGTGTGTAAGCATGAGGCTAGCTCCAATGTTGGATAACTGCCAGAGCACTTATCTAACTCAGATCCACGGCGCTACTCGCTGTGACTCCTAATTATAGACAGAGGCACTCAAACAGACACACATGCATGCAGTCCCTACATGCTCTCATGTGTACCATTCACACTAATAACGTACCCTCCCAGAGGAAGTACCCACAATCCTTTCCGCTTTTTGATTGAGGCCTCCAAGACCACCTCCTCTGCCAGCCTTCCTGCTAATCTTCTACAAGGAGCAATAAAGTTAGACTCATGTATACATACAGACACTGAGAGGGAAGATTAGTTAGATAGAGGTAGGAATGGAAAGAGAAAAAAAAACTTGATGCTGAGAGAAGTGTGATAGCTGGAGAAATGCAGGGAGAAATGGAGCAAAAAAGAGGGGATGAAAGAAAGCAGCCGTGGGGAGCTGAGGAGATGAGAGGGAGACGGACTGCCAAGAAGTGAAGAAGCCAACAGATAGAGATCATGATGAGGGAATGGGTGGCAAGGGACTTGGAATTGCTTGTGAGAAGAGCAGAGGAGGAGGAGACAAGATGAAGAATATTTGTTCTGTTTACTTATTGAGATCCAGGATGCATGATCACAATCCCCCTGCAGTCCCACAGGCTTTCTCTGCCCCCTTCTAACGTTCCTGTCTCCCTTCCTCTTCTTGTTTCTCCTTTATCCGTTTCTGTGTTTTCTTTCCTCTCTCTTTGTCCTCCCCCCTCCTTTGCCACCCTCTGTCATATCACAACATGGTGAGCATGGCACTCAGTCAGATGCTTAAATCCTTCAAGATTGGGCTTAGGTTCCACACAAAGCTATACATTGCAGCAATGTGTTGGATTTAATAATGGAAATACCCTTTTGCAGAACTTGACTTAGAACTGTAAGCTTAAATCTGGATTATTTTAGATAAAGGTAACAATTCTTCCCCTCTTCGAACATAGTCAAAGCATTAACAAACCACTTACAGTTGAAAAAAACTTTTTCTGAAAAAACAGCAGCTGTGTTTTTACCATGAGCTCAGTAAATTTTGGCATTGAAGGGAAAAAATAGTATTGAATAACCAAAAAGTAAGCGGTGACAATAAGGTTTATTTAACTTGCCTTATGTCCTTTGAAGCTCAATAAACCACTCATAGGAAACCTGTAATTAGTTGTCTTAAATGTGCCTTAAATGTACCTTTTTCCTGTGCCCTCTAAATTACTTTATCAAGGTAACACACTCCTGCCACCTCCCCTTCCTCTGTACGTAGTGCTGACAGAGGAGAACAAAGCAAACAGAACAGAACAGGACAGGACAGAAGGGACTGTGGTGGCTTCTGCTGCGTGCCTCTCATCCCGGCTAACCCCACCTAGCCCCAGGGGCAGCACAGCAGAGAGAGAGGGGGCTGTCAGCAGAAGGTGTTTGAGTGTGGGTTTGTGTGTCAACGAAAGAATAACAGAGAAGGAGAGAGTGTGCATGTGTTACTGTGGAAGTCTGTGATCTGTGCCCCCATGTATGGCTCTGTCCCCCACGGGCAGGGCAGAACGACACAGGGAGGCGGGCACCTAACTGGGCACAGATGGCAGCAACAGACAGGGACGGTGGCGGCATAAACACATTAATAAATAATTCTCTGAACAATGACACTTGGTACACCAGAGTAGGCGGGAGGAAATAAGAAGGACGGGAGGGGAGTAGAAGACTCTGAGGGAGGACATGAGGAGAACGGAAAGATGAGGAGAGGATTTGAGAAGGCCAGGAGAACGAGTGACAGTGAGGGTAAAGGAACAGGACAGGATGGGAGGATGGGAAGAAGGAGGGAGGTGAGGAGAGAAAGGAAGTAAAGAAGACTTTGAGAGGTAATCAAGTCAAGGACAAAGAAGATGATGGATGATAAAAAATTACAAAAGGGGGGCTGTGGAAGCGAGTTGATTGTGTGAGATATAATTAACATTAACAGCTGATTATATTCCAAACACCATATAAGACCGTTAAAACCTCTGGTAAAAACACACTAAACTGCCAAATTAGCTTTCAAAGAGTTCAGTGCCTAAAGATCTTAAGTCCAGAAGCTTCTGTACAACCTCAAAAGCAAAAGCTCCTTCAGTGGAACCCGTAGGAAGGAGTTAAACGGATTGGGCAGGGTTACGGTGGGAGAAATAAAAAGAAAAGTATGAGAAGGAAATGGAAGGTAAAGGGAGCAGAGCAAAGAGACTCAAGTTTAGGGGAAAAACAACAAGGTGAAGAATATAAATTCAGGAGGATAGGAGAGATAAAAATGGTGGAAAACATAACAGATGAGAAAAGAGGGAAGTCAGATATGGTATGTGAAAAGTAGAAGTGAAAGACAGATATAAGCAATGCTCCGTTCAATGTTAAAAGTTTTGAAGATTTTCAGAGGACAAACCATCCTGTGTGTTTTTTCAAATGTCTGTTACTTGCCAAATATGCCTCCAGGTGTTTCACAGTGTGCATCACAGCACTCATGCGTTCCTGCATAAGTGTGTGTCATGATGCTGACCTATAACTGCTCTTATCAGTAATGAATGAAGAGAGTCTTGGCTCCATCTTTTCACCTTCTCAAACTCTCTATCATGCCCTCCGTCCCTCTTTATTTTATTTTTTTTAGCTGCCACCTGTTCTTCTTTCCCCTCAGTCCTTGTTTCTCTCTTCCTCATGCTCCTCCATGCTCTCCAGCTCTTAGTACCAAACACCGTATCTGTGGTCAGATATTAATTTGTTTGATTAGCAGGTTAACATAATTAGGGGCCCAGAGTTTGGCTTCAGTGTGTGTGCATGCCTGCTGGCTCTCAGCCCCTTTAGAAATGTTCCAAAAGGTTGAGACCAGATTAACATTTTATCTCAGGCGTCCAGAGGGTTCCCTCCCCCTCCTGCCGTACCCACTGCTTGCTCATTTTCACGCCGTTTTATTTATTTTTTATGTTCATGTTTTCTTCTTATTTAATATTTTCTTTGTTTGGCAGTACAGTCATACTGTGTTCATTGCTGTATTATGAATAAATTCTTCATCATATTTTCTCTCTACTATGCCTCCTTCTGTTCAGCCTTTTCATGCGTTCCCCTTGAATTATTCATTCATAATTGTTCCTAATTGCTCATTGGCTACTTTAAAGCTCTGGGAAGTGACTTCAACAATAAAATGGCCACACTTAAAGTGAGTATTCCTTCTAATTAGAGATATTGTCCTCTGCATTATTTTATTTTTTTTCCCTGCAAAGGGTAAATTGGCATTTCTTTGCATTAATCAGGCCTGTTTTAACAAAGGCTTCAATTCCAGATAAATTCAAGTTCATGGAAGAAAATTCAGTTTTGTGTGTTAAAGGGCCACATATCCTTTTTTATCTGGCATTGTGTTTAAGATTATAAAATTTTCATCAAATTAATATGTCATTTCAGCAAGAGAGAAGTGAAAAATGAAAAAAGAAAATTATGGAAATGTGTGTTACCTGTTGATTTTCTGAGCTAAAAAAAATGTATTTAAAGCTTAAAGGAAGCATAATTTATCGTCTCACTTAAAAGTGGTGAAAACACCTTTTTTGTTCATGTGGGTGTAGAATATAACAAAGAAGAACCAAGGTATTCTGGATAAGCAATACTTTCTTTCAAATGTCTTAGTATGTCATTTCACCCTCTGAAAGCCTGTGTTTTGAGGACTTGAAACCCACCTTTTAAGTGAAATGCTGCTCAGAAGAGATTTTAACCTGCTCCTTTTTAAAGGACGGCAGCTGCAGTCTGGTATGTTTGATTGGCTGCTGTCCATCTATACGTGCATTATGTTCCATACCCTCATGTTTTCTCAAAAAATATGCCTCAATTTAAAATGTAAGTTGTTAGAAAGTTAGCTGTGAACTTGTTATTTGAGGTTCACTTAAGCAAACATAGTTGGGTGCTTGTCACTTTATGTTTAAGATTTTCTCTACTATATTCCAGTATATTTTGTCATCAGGGATTTTGTTTTGTTTTGGCTGCAGTTCTTTTTTTTTTGTCAAGAAAGTGTGACAATAAAACATTATTGCTGGCCAGACTAAAGTACAGGGTATCATCACATATATATGGGATATGAAGCCATTTTCAGAAATCCTAAATTAAGCTGGCATCTCCAGTCCTTATCCTGTCGTCCTGGTCTTTGATCCTCCTCTCATCTGCCACCATTCTCCTCTGTCCCTTTTCCAGACCTCCTACTGTCTTGGCGTCCTCTCCAAGTGCTGCTTCCTTTCATGCCTCGTCTTCCTCTTTCTTTACTCTCTGTCTTCAGTCTTTTCCAGATCACCGTTACTTCTACTGACACTACAGTTTTATTGTCCTGTGTTGTTTTGAACATTAAGACTGATGCTTTTTTTGTGTGAGTGGTGGTTGTGTAAATGTATTTATTGCATGCATGTTCTTGCTGAGTGAATATGTATTTGTGCATTGCATTGTTGAGGGTAAGGATACACATTTGTCTAACTAGGCTAATCTTCACTGATGTTGATAGAACTCTCACTGCATAATAGATGTGGCTGAAACCCTGTCACTAACATACTGCTCTTTCACATGTGTATAATAGGCCGATTTATTTGTACATGTGGCATGTGCACATACAGTACACAAACAAGCGATTACACAGATCTCTAATGGCTCTCTTGCTGTCACATACAATCCTTGAATAGGCTCTGCACATCATAAAGGAGTTCAAGTACACTAAGTCTCTTTGACACTTTTCTGAGAATTAGCTCCCCTTGCAGGGTCATATACATAAAGCTTGCTTCTTTTTGTGTAATTTGTGTGTTTGTGTTGGTGTGCTCTTTAGATGTAAACATGTACACGGCTTTCACATCCTTAAATGTAAAGCATCCGATCCTCAATCCATGTACAAGTTCGTGTTGTTCCATATTGTGCGTGCTGTTTCCTTTCCACTTCAACAAATCTCCATGCTCCCGATCTGTGTTCATTGTATATGCTTGTATTCATTTGTGTGTATTCCATGCTCATGTTCCACCTTACTCGTCTCACTTCGCCATCTCTCTTGTGTCTTCCTTTATGTTTTTTTCATCCATGTCTGCCTCCATTTGTCCGGAAACAGTAAGCAGCATGGTATGACGGAGGAATGAAGCAGGTATGGGTGTCTACGTTGGGTGAAACTACAAACTTGGGTCTGAAGTTGTTTGTCACAATGATGTTTTTTTCCACTGAAATTCCAACTACATATTTAATATATCAGCTCTGTTATGAGGGGCATCATCACAGAAACAGGGTATGAAATCTATAGAAATATCTTGCCCTTTTTTAAAAAACATTTCTAGCATTTTTTGTAACTGATTTATCTAGTCTAGCTTGCCTTAGACTATGCAATGGTCTTTTTGCCCTCAAGGCAGGGATAAGCTCACAACTGGCCCAGGTTTGTATGTGCCATCTGCCATCTATCCATCATTTATCTAACCATTTATTGCTTAGCCCATTTCTCTCTCCAATCAAGACAGCTGAACATTTGATTTACCTTCGTTATGGTAAATGTGACCTCATGGGTGTATTCCAAAGCAATCTAATTCTATGTAGGTCTCAGTGCTCTCAAGTGGCTCTCTCATCTCTGCCAAGTCACACCCCTCCTTGCCCCCGCCACCACCCCCAAAGATAGAAAATCAAGTCCCATCTGTAGTTTCTAACAGCATGTGTGGGGATACAGAAAAAGGGAGAAAAAGAAAGAAGATGGTGACAGATTAGAGCACAACAGCCACTTTAGACTACTGAGACCTGTTTTCTCACCTTTGATTGACTAGAGCAATGATCTAGGTGGGTCATTTCTAAGAGGAAAATGAAAACGGGACTAATTGCTTTGATTTAAGGTGCTGATTTCTACTGTGACTCTCTTTGACAAACACCATACCACATGTCAATTGTCATGTTTTTTTTTCTTAAGATTAATATATCATATAATATAATATTTTTACTGAGACTGCAGCTGGTTCTCTATCCCAGTGTGTTCAAAATAACCAAAAAAATCAGCATTCATCATGTCTTGTTCATTCCTAATCAGCATTTATTATTCATTGTCAGTCTCACATGACTTTCTCTGTGCATTAGAGAAACCAATCCATTTGACTCAGCAGTGATTTGCATGGCCTAACTACCTGTCTTTAGGTTATTCACACCGAGTGAAGCCACCAGGGTGAAGGCAGGTGATTTAAATAACTGTTGAACGAGTTGGTTGTCACAACTCATTTCGAGTCAAATTTGTCTCTTCACTATATTTAAATCTGTTTGTTGTTTAACTGCGTTTTGCACATTTAATGTGTGTATGTAGTGTATTGGATGATCCCAAAAGCACTGAATTATCAAAAGGATCATGTTTTTTTTTCTTGGGGATGGAAAAAATTGATTTTTATTGTTCAGCAACATCTTTGTTTTTCATTTTTAAATTGAAACTCAGTCACTGTTGCATATATTTAGTCTTGTCTGAGCTGAAGAAGCTGTGTTTGTATTGAAGCTTACACTGTCAACAGGTAAAATGCAAAAGGTCATTGTATGATTTGTAAAAAAGCAACGTCAGCTTGCTAAATGATAGCTTAAGTTAAGTTATAGTTTCATAACAAGTATATTTGGTGTGATTTCATATGACATTTTTTATCGACTGAACAAGACAGTGTTTGGCTATGAGCTGACACAGAAGGAGGTGTCTCGTCTGAACAATTAATTTTTTTGAGAAAACTGTCAGCAAATTGGTCAATCAGGACACAGAGCAATGCGGGACAATTTGGCTTATAAAAAAAAACATGGAGGATTGTTGTCGTAATCGTTTTGAAGCTGCATGAAGCTGCATGAATATGCCTGTGGTGGAAACACTTCACCATTGAGGGCAAACACAGTGGCAGGATTGAATTGCAGTCCTAAATCTAAGCCTGCTGCATGTGTTACCTGTAGTCTACAGCCTTGCAGATGTAAAACAGGAATTTATACAAAAGAAATTTAATGGCCTTCCTTGATGTAACACTTTTTTCTTGAAGATCATAATGAGTGTAATGAGCAGTATGCAGCAGTTTCAAGAGTTATTAGGGTTTAATAGATATTATGCACATGCACAGACAGGCATTGCAGACTGAAAGTGACACCTTTAAAGTGAAAAAACAAAATAAAACAGAACGGTGTGAAGTACCAAACAAACAGACAGTTCCAGTCAGCTCTCAGATAACAACAAGGCCAGCAAGTCACTCTTTTAAGCTACAGCAGAGGTATTCGATTCTCTCCTTGAGAATTTGAGTGGTTCAGAAGGAGATAAAACTGAGTACCCACAATATTAAGTTGAGAGTGCGGTGGCCCTCGAAACCCTTCCGTTCCCCTTGACTTCCCACCTCCACCCGCCCCTTCTCCTCAGTTCACGGGTTGATTGATTTCCTTTGGCCATATGAAGATATATCAGTTGGTTGAGAGTCTTTTAGAAATTAAAAATTGATTGATTGATCCAATCGCCAGTATTAGTAGACAGGGCATGGAGCCCTGAGCAGATAATTTCATGGGAAGTTATTGAAAGATGTGCACCTGTGCGTGCATGTGTGCTGTCACGCTGATGCATCTGTGTGAGTACGTGTTACCAAGCCCTCGTGTATTTTCCAGTGTGAAGATGTTTATTAGTGTCTATATTTGAGGAGAGTTAGTGTTTGTGCATGAAAGTGGGAGACCAGCAGGTGTGTCTCAGCGTGTGGGGGTCTCAGGGGGAAAAGACATGAGATTATCCTCAGAGCACAACAGGAAGCTACTTAAACTCTCCTTGAAACTAACCAAGCATTTCCTTTGGTTGGAGTGCACTTTCCTGGGCATGAGGGACTCATGCTGTCTTTCACCCTCAGGTATATAACTTGTTATTTATTCCAGTTCTCAACATTTTTAAGCTTGGCAGTTAAACTCATTGGAGAAATTTTGTTTGACCTAACCCACTAAAGGTGCATCAGTATTCACACTTTAGACCCCTAATTCTCTGTTTATTTTCTGTATAGATTACAGGGGCTTGCTTTGGTATAATTCAGTAACCACTAAGCAGTCCACACTAAATTAGAGTAGTGCTAAAACATTCAGAAAATGAAGTGATTTGTTTCTAACTAGCCATGTGTCTGCATGTTTGTGTGTTTGCCCTGCGGGAATGAAAAGAGGAGTGGGTGAGTAAAATAGTGCAGTGTGTTCTGGTTTGTGGCAGAATTTGCATACATGCATGTTAAATATTATCTCTCTGTGCTCTTTATCTCCTCCCATTTTTGTGCATGTTTGCCTGTTCCTTCATTACTGTGGTAGACCAAGTCTTTATTAATGAAGGGACATCTGTTTTATGGAAGCAGAGAGATGCCTGGGAGAGAGAAGGCAGGGAGGGTGTTTAAAGTGTAACACATGCAGGGAGCAAGAGTGAGGGAGGGTCAGACATAGACAGAGAGAGATGGTTGGTGGTTGCAGGGGGTTTAAAGCAGAATAAGAGAGAATAACGGACAAAATGAAAGAGAAGAGTGGTGCAAGAAAAAAGAGGAAGAGATGCCAGATATTTAGACAGAATTCTAGTCATAAAGATTGATTCAGTGTTGAAGTGGGGCCCTGTTCCTCACAGTAACATGTACAAATTACACACACACTTTATATATATCTTCATAAAAAAAGATACTGCAGACGTACGATAAATTCCTGCACAAACACTCATTGCGCTGAGGCAGTATGAAATTGTAAAGCATTCCATTAATCATAATTATGGCAGGTAGCAGAAATGATTAGTGAAAAAGCTGCCAGCTAATAGCCAATTTTAAAATGAAACACATAAAAAAGAAAGGAATAGAGTCAACTGTCGTGAAAGATGAGTTTGCAGTTGTCTGTTTAGAAGTTAGAATTCAAGGTTTAGCATACAGGCAGGAAAAAATATTTATAAAACATACCCTCATTTAGACCCTATTTTAAGAAAACAAACACAATACACTGCACAAATCACAGGGTCGTATGCACACTAGAACAATGTGGGCGTTTCTCAGTGTACTTGTTATTTTTGTTGATATAGATGCAGCACCCTGAGTACCAAAGCACAGGACAGCATCTAGCATAACTGTAAACTGTAAATCAGAAGGTTAAGATGATTAACTATTGTCCTCTTTGTCCTCTCCTTATGCATTTTGAATGGAAAGGATTTTTGTGTCTGAATATGCAGTCCAACAAATCAGTCCCTCCAGGATTTCGCAGGCGTTTTTCAAGATTGTTGCGACCTAAAATGCCTGAATTCGCGGCAGCTTT
>JAPZDY010000022.1:16860869-16871222 GCA_029783645.1 Ctenochaetus hawaiiensis | reverse complement strand
CCTGGAGGGACTGAGTATTTCATGGTACTCTCATACACAATCCTGTGCTGTTGTTATGTTTCTGAGCTATGATTCCTTTTAGGTTTGTTATTGTTATTTTGACCTTGTTAGCATTTTATACAACAAGAACAGCTGGATACACATTAAGTAATATGTAACCTCGTAAAAAACAAGAACAAAAATTTAAAGTCCAAGCTGTTCACACCTACTGTTACTTAAGAGCTGATGCTTCTACTGCAACTGTCAGTGGTTAGTGTTACATTTTCCTGAAAGTCCTTAAATAGAATTGAACTGGCCATTCACAACTTCTATTGATGTTGGTCCTTGTAATTGAATGAAAAGAAATTGAACAAGAGCAATAAAGAACAAAGTAGACCTGAGTGGGTGAGAAGTGAAACAGTAATGTTAGATTGTTTGCACTTTACCCCTCAAGTGGGTGATTTAAATCCAAGATGACAGATACTGTAAGTAACACCGCAAAAGGAGAAGCTGTTTAAAAGATGGAGGGAAAAACAAAAGGAATAAATTAAATTAAATGCTGCTGAAGAGTGATAAGTAACTCTGAGGTGGAGAAAAGGACATTGTAAGGTCAGCACAGCGTTAAGGTCAGCCATGGCCACAGAGGTATCACTCAGACATGCGCACACTCAATGGCCGAGGTCAGAAAGAGTCACAGTAGGATCACAAGGTCCCTGCAGAGGACCAGGTTATAACTGACAACTATAATTAGGCTAATTAGAGCAACAAAACCATCATCACAGTGGGTAATGACCTGGGCAGGCCAGCAAGGATGATGGATAGATAGATAGATGAGAAAAAGAATGAGTGTGAAACATGTAGGCAAGGGGTATTAATTAGGATAAGGCTAAGGGGAATGATGGATGGATTAGTGTGATAGAAGAGAGACTGGCATGCATTTGCAGGGTCATGGGGAGAGAAGG
Organism: Ctenochaetus hawaiiensis; assembly: GCA_029783645.1. Lineage (NCBI taxonomy): Eukaryota > Metazoa > Chordata > Actinopteri > Acanthuriformes > Acanthuridae > Ctenochaetus > Ctenochaetus hawaiiensis. The sequence goes on along the minus strand of JAPZDY010000022.1, from coordinate 16,870,281 downwards.
GATAGACATGTGGATATGACAGACAGGTTAGTTATCAGACACTTTTGATCTGACTGTCTTCAAGAGCCTGATGTGCTGTTAAACAACCTTTTTTTATCCTTGGTTCAATGTCAGGCTGTTAAAAATGTGCACAGACACTGTCTGTGTTTCATGTCTAATGTATCTATTATCACATATACTTCAGTTGCACTATTACATCACTGCTCAATGAAGACAGAGAGGGATCAAAATTTAAAGCTCCTGTTCCTTAGACCTCCACTACTGCATGTGTTTTTTAAAAAAATGTTGAGTTATTACTTCTGGTGGAATCAAAGAATGTTTCTTTAACCTACAATACTTAACCGCTTTTTTGTTATTTGAGAGACAGCAAATTGGCTATCAATAAACTGGATAATTGAGTTGTCATTAAAATAATTTATTAAGAGGTTTTCTTGTATTTTTGAACTGGACCACTGTTTTTACATGTTTTGGTTGGCAAATAACTTTGTGATTAGTGGAGGTTCTGTATGTGTTCCGGTAGATTGCCTCAGAGTGAGGCAGGGCATGGCAACGCTGGCTGCAAATGTAAATTGAAAAGTAAGGACCCACATTTAAAAAACATTCTCTGTCTCTAGTTTCTTTAAGATTTCCTGCAAATAACTAATAATAAAATGAGTACGTTTAGGTTTTGGACTTCTGATTAGACATTTCAAGGCGTTCATAGAGGCTCATAAGGATTTAACTATTAATTGGCAAAATAGTAGCATATAAGCAAAATTCATTGCCATCCTACTAAAAATACTGTAATGGCTCAAAGGCCTTTTGACATTTCTTCACAAAGTTTAGTAAGTTTCATGTGTTTGCCTCTTAAAATTAAGGTCTGGTAAAATACTTGTCTTGTTTTATTTTAAGAACAAGGACATTGCACCAAAAGCTAAATCTACACCCACCTAAACTCTACCAGCCTGTCAACTCAACCACTAACTCAAATGGCCTCCTACTCACCCACTCACTCCACTACTCACTCACCCACACACTCCCTAACTGGTGGAATAAGTTGAATGTACTGATTTAAATGTCTTAGAAGCAAAAGACATGAAAGACTGCAACATGTGAGAGAAAAAAATGTGACATACACACACAGGGGAAATGAAATGGGAAAATAGAAAGAATTGTGAAATAGAGTGCAAGATCGAGATATGGAGCATCAGCATTATGTACATCATTTAATAAATGGCAGGTGCAGCAGAGTGCACCAGCAGACTTTATTCTGAGTGCATACGGACAGGCATGAATATGGATTTCAAGACTTACATTAGAAGGCATTTCACGGGTATTGCATTAAACATACCACACATTCACATTTTCACAATATAATACTTTATGCTGACAACATCTGCTTTTTAAATAGTTTTCTATCCCGTTCTCCCATGCCAAAATCTATGAAGGAGGTAAAAGCAGAGGTATTTACTAATCCTGGAATGGGTGCTTGCTGCAGTTAAAGAAATGATGTCAAGCTGTTTTGCATCACTCTCTGAAAATCCAACATGAGGTCTGTTGGTAATTTTGTATTACTTCTTTTTGAACTCTTTCTGTCAGTTTGAGGGGGAGGCTTTAAGTGGGCGAATGGATTAACTATGTAGTATTAGTGCAACTCTGTGTAAGATAAGTAAGCCAGCAATGCAGTGCTGGTTCTGATAGGATATAGTCGGATGTCACTTAGCTCCTTTTCTTCTCTTCTGAATTGCAGGCCTACTTAAGCATATAGAAGCCTCTGTTGGTTCGGTAACAGTCAAACTGATGTGCCTGAATCTTTTCAGAGTTTGCTCATGAAAATTCTCAAGGATGTGACCCCAGAACAATTCAGGAGTCTGGGAGTTTTTGTTCTTTTGATGCAAGATCTTTGATGTGTCAGTGTGCGATAGCAACAAGAGAGACAGATGATTTAAAGCCTGCTTACATCATCCTTGTCACCAAAGAGTGCTCATTTAAGGACATGTTTTATCTTTTTGATGTTCGATTATGATTATTCACCTTTTGTGATGCAGTGAGGATTTCCAGTGATTGGCCGTAGCTGACACTGAATTTTATGCATGTAATTAAGATTAATCATTGAGCCTAGCTTGTGTATTTTAAGTAAAACATCTTGCATGATGCAGCCTCAATCCATCCCATTAAGAACAGCCCTGGATCAGTACTTGATTCGTCAATCTGTACATCTGTTTGGATTTGTTTTAGCACTGGCAAAGACATTTTTTTAATGATCTCCCACTTACTAGGACTATCTTAGTTTACATGCCCTTCATTTGCTTCATGTGACTTTTAAGTGATTCAATATACATACGGTGAATCTGTCCAGTCCAGTTTGGTTTTCATTAGCTGCTGTTGATCTGTGAGAACAGTTACAAAGCTCTCTACTAAATGGACCTTAAGAGCTTTAATAAGTTTTCTGCAGTTAGGTAATTGATGGGAAGTTATTCAGAAGGTCAGATAAGCTATATTTTTAGCATAAAAAAAATCCTGTCTCCTAGACAATCTTCCCTGTAAATGGTATTTGCATTTGATGTTATCATTCTCTGCCTCAATTATTAACAACCAAATGTCCACTCCGTTATCATGAAATATTGATTTTTCATTATTTTTATTGAAGATGGATGCAGCTTGCACACATTTGAGCTTTAAGTGCATTTTTGATTCTTTTAAAGCTGCCAGTACTTTTTTTAGGATGCTGATTGGTCCAAACCTCAGTGGTTTGGCCGCAAGCCCCCAACTGGGCAAGATGAATTAACACATCGCATGATCTTGTATGATCTTGAAATATTAAGAAACCAGTTGCCTCGTAAAGAAAATGAAGGAGCAGGGGTTGTAATGATGTGACTGAAAGAGGGAAGAAAGAAGGCAGATTCCATCTACTCCATCCTGTTGCTGCCAGACATGGATCAGACCCTTATTTTAAATGACCTTAATATAGCATAGAAGTCAGGGAGAGTGTCTGGAACCTGAAGTTGCATCTACACACACGCACACACACACAATCTTATGTATGAACTACTTTACAGCTCCTGTCCTACAAGCTTGTTCTGTAACTAGTGACTTTTTTTAGCCTCTCTGTATACACACAGGAATAAATGGTAAACTTGTAAATGTGAATAAAAGTGGTAGAATTACTACAATCCATTTTAAATAATACAATAGCTATATTGGACAACTGGTTGTATGTCAGTAGCCAATCACCTAACTGCATTTTTGTGTTTTAGCTGTTTATTCATAGTTTTTTAAAACTGAAAAAGACAAAAGGCTGCAAAAAGATTACACTTGTTGGTCTTTTCGGTTAACTAACTCTCCCACAGAAAAGAATAGCAAAAGGGTACATTTGTTAGAAATAATAAAAAAGCAACAAAGGTAATTTGGAGCACACACTTTGTACGGAAGGAAGAGAATTTGGGACACATATTTAGAAGGAGCTGGGGAATTGGGACAGGGACAAAAAAAATCACAAAGTAGCCATGGGCACCAACAGAAAGGAAACTGGAGTCCCTTTGGTGTAAGCATTCACTACTTGTAAATTTCTCTGGGGCATTTAACCTGAATGCCCTCAGAGATACTTCCTCCAGCAGATACTGGAAGGCACTATTTTTATTATCCAAGGTTTGGAGCAATACAGATGATGTTAGAAGATGCAGCATGCCCTCTTACATGACTTAAGTGTTTTCTGAATTATTCAGCGGCCATTGAATGTAGTCAAACCACTTAAAATGATGGACATGGTGTTTTTTCTGTCCACTATGGGGAGTGCAAAGATGTGCTTGTTATATCAGTTCAAGGCTTTTCATCAGCCAGCAGTGGTGTGTGAGGGCGGCTTTGAATGTTAAACACATGATGTATCAACGAGTCCTGTCAGAGGTTTTGCTGACATTGCTTCATGCTGACTTAGGCTTCAGCCTCAGTGTAACCTTAAATATGTTGCAGGCTGAGGACTTTTGTGCCCGTAAGTGTGTTACTGTGTGTCATATCAGTATACTACTGCATCGTAGAATCTTGGTTGGCCTCATTTTTAACCTAGACAATGTCCGAGGCATGGCCCAAGACAGTCAGAGCAGGCGGTCAAGCCACTGACATGTCATCTGAGAAAGGTAGAAGAAGAATGAGAAAGGTAGAAGAAGAACTCTGTAGAGAGGGAGAAGTTGTGTTTTATTTGCATGTGTGTGTGTGTTTAAGTGAGAAAGATGGAATTATGACTAATGGGAATAACTGACAGATATTAAGTGGTGTGATGCAGCAAAATTGAGCCTGTTCTTACTTTAAGTGAGATTTTCATGGACATATTTTTTAAGTCCTCTACATCTATGGTACACACACACACAGAAACACACACCTGCTCAGGTGATTTCAATCATTATTGATAATTACTGTGTTGTGTATACAGACTAGGCTTTTGTCCCATTTGTTTGCTTGTAAAAAATTACACCTATATCATTTTTTTTGTAGTATTAAGAGTCTGTTGACAGCATAAAAATTCCAGTTTGGCTCCAGCCTCAGCCTGTAGAGCCAGGATGAGACAAGTTTCAAAGATTCTGTCATGGTAAAGAGATAAAATAGTTTTTGCAGCGAGTTAATGTGATTTATTTGTACTCAATTTAGATTAACTTGTATAGATTTGTTTTCACCAAATGAGATAATTTTTTTTTTAATCATTCTATAAATAAGCCTGATTACATCTTCTGTGAATCATTTTTGTAAACATTAATGCATGAAAAAATCCAACGGGGATGAATACTTTTATAGGCATGGCAAGTGTGTGCGTGCAAGCACTTGTGAGATTCTGTAGGCTGAGATGAAAGGCCATTTGGCTTTGAAGAGAGGCTCATATCAGAGCTCTACACTGTTCTACATACTGCTTGAAACCACAGTCCCTTTTTTTGTCATTTTAAAAATTTATTTTGAAACTTGGCTTTCTTTTATTTATGCATTTTATTCTTTTACAGAATGACACAGTGTCGTGTTTCATTGTCTTGCCACATGTTGCCTCTGTTTTGGTGTCCCATTTTTCTTCCATGATGATATTTTTTACATGAATACTTCACGCCTTAGTCTGACATGTCTGTGCTAAGGTTCATGTTTGGATTTTCTCATCCTTTTTCTGCTGTAAAAATGAAGGCAGGTCCATTGAGAGACGTAAAAGATTTTATATTGCCCTAAAGAGTTATAAGAAACCAAACAATAGTTTATATTATTATCCTCTTCATTTCACTCTATCACACAGACATCCCCAGAGTTACATTCAATAATTTTGAAAGAATTAGAAGTGGGAAACAGAAATTATATATTTTCCACTTTACTCTCAAGCAGATAAATAAATCACAATAACACTTGAGCAACATCAAATAACATGTTGATGGAAAATGCAAAATGAGAAAACAGCAGCCTTTTACATGAGTTCCAGTAATCATATCACTGTATAGCTGTACATGTGCATACCCCTACAGTCAAATACACATGGGGACACACACTCACACACAATAAACCATGCCCCAAGCTATTAAAAAGCAATTAGCTTGTGCTTCATCTGTGAGACTCAGAGAAAAGGCCATGGGACTTCCATATTAACACAGAAAGAGAAGTATAGAGGAAGACGTAAAAGAGAGAGAAGAGAAAATACAGGCTTCATGCATATGGAATCATAAAGACTGTTATTCCTGTGCATATGTAAAGAGGCAGGGAGAGAGATGATCAAAACAGGTGTGCTTGAGTTGGTGTAAAGACCTGGTGGGATGCCAGCATGGGGAGCATATGAGATGGAAGACATATATTTAATCCACATGAAAATCAGCACCCAGACACACAAGAAGACAAATTGTCTGTTATTGCTAAAACCAGCTAAAGCCGGTTTCCATCCTGCCTGAGTACTCAGAAAGAAAAAGAGAAATTCTTCTTCTTAGTGTTGCTTGGCCTATTAATTAGAGTTAACATGCAGCATGTAATTGAGATTGTATTTTTCCTTTTATTATGTTCTGGTGCCTGAAGTACAGTCTGGATATGCCTTAATTGTTAAAGATTGCGTTTGATAGAAAGTTGAGATCCTGGTCACCCGCAGAAACTTCACTGCTTTTAATTCAATTAATTGGTTGATTTCAGTTGATCAGAACAAGTGAGCTATAACTTATGATGTCAATTTACAAATTATTTATTGTTTCAACCTAACCTTACAGCAGAAACTTAGAATGCTGCATTATACAATCTATTTTATCCCTGAATCTATTTTTCTAAAATTTGTAGCCATGGATTCTATCCAAAAGTGATTTTTGTTTGTTTCATCATACAAAGAAAATTAGAGGTTTGCCCTCCAAACAATCTCTTGATTAAACCACCAAATAATCCTTTGTTTTTGTTGAGTGAAATTTGCAGGGCATACATCTTGTCCAGTTATTGTTTTTTCTTTTTGTCTGCAATCAAACTTCATCTCAGTGCACACTTAAAAACCCATTTTCTACAAAGAATACACAGACTTTACCCTTTTGCCAAATAAACAAGAACTAGAGCTAACACAGAATACAGAGAAATCTTGTCACACAAAATGTGTATTTATAATGTTGACTTTATCCGCTGTATAAATTTTGAAAACCAGGCCAGTGCCATTAGTTTCCTCTGCTGATCTTAGTTTGGCATCTTATTTCAAACATAAGACGTAATACTATATTCTCTCTCTCTCCACAAGATATCCCCATCTAGCACATGAAAGCCAATTACATGACTCTCATTAGCTCATAGCTGTCCTCTTTGAACATGGTTAATCATGCACGAAGTACCGAGCGAATAGAGATTAGAAAGCATGAACACACACATACAGAAACATGTCAAGGCGCTAGGGATTGTTTATTTAAATGATACAGAGCAGGGACAAATAAGGCTCATAAGATATTTTAACTTGGAAGCTGGCAGCTGTGCTTTTGGATTATTGCTATATTCAACAAGATCCTGTGGTTCTTACTGATGCCGTGTGCATTTGTGTTTGTATATTTGTCTTCTTTCCCTGGACATTAGATGATCCTGCTATTTTTGTGAGGCAACCTGAGGCATAAATTTACCCTTGTAGGTCATCCAGCACAACAATTTGATGTCAGATGATAAGTGCTGCTACAAGGTGTGTGTGTGTGTATGTGTGTTGCTTGCTTATACATGTTGGTATGAAGCCAGATGACTAGAAGGGACAGTGGTTCATTAAACTCACGCAGGGCATTGAGCTCCCATACACACAGCTTCAGCATACAGTAGAGAGCATATTAAATCAAGCACACATCCAGTGTAACACTCACTCAGACACACACCAAGATGTCCCACAGGCTTGCACACATGGCAGAGGGAATGCAGACACACACTCTCAACACCGGGTGGTCTAACTGGGCCTCAGGTGATTCAGGACAGATTCGGGACACTTTGGGTTCATTAGTCAAAGCAAAGTAGGACAGATACCTTTAGAACCTAACTCTCTTCTTCTTCCCACTCAGTCTTTCTTCTCTCTTTCTTCTCTTGACCTCCTCCTTTTTTCGCTCCCCTTCTCCCCTCATCTGTATGATCTTTTTCCTTCTTTTTTCAAAGTCTCCTTTTCATCTGCTGGAAACATAAGGCCATCTGTAGAAGTTCGAGCCCCCTCTTTGTTCTCTCCATCTTTATCCTCGTCTGATGACTCTCCCCTCTCTCTCAGACACACATACACACACTTTGTATCTGTCTGTAAGATGCAGTGGTGTGGGCACAGATACTAGCTGTGAGTTTGATCTGAGACAATTTGCTGCAACATTAATGAAAGCATAAACTCATATGAATATTGATGAGCTATTCTTTTGGAATCTGCACATTCCGGATGGCCCAGAGGCAAAATTGTAAGACACATGCATGCACACACACACACACTTACACAAACAAAGATGGAATATTTCACTGACAAATATTGCAAATGAATATTCAGTGACAACATGAAATCTGAAATTGTCAGGGTCTCTTATGTTGTCCCCCTCTGTGCAAGGCAACTCTGCCCACTTAGGGCCCTTAGACACAAGGCGACAGCGACACCACTGTGCTCACAAACCCATTATTTTCAATGCCTTGAGCCGCAACAGGATGGCTTTTCACTACATTGAGCAAAGCGCTTGTGCAGCACACTACTCGGCAAGCATACTGCATGCCCGGAGTTCAACCTAGTTTAACTTTGGGTGTTGCATGCTGTGACAAAAACTCACGTGGCTAATAGAATCAAGGCAGCCAGCCAGCCAGGCACGGAGAGCAAAATGGAGAAAACATGAAAACATACATGAGAGAGACTCACCTTTGTGGTAGGCAACAAAAAATGACATAGTTTCAACAGAGCCTTTGAAGGACCCACCCACTTTTTTCTTTCTTGCACAACTTTCCCGAAACTTGTCTGACAGGGTGCTGAACCCAGGGATGTCCGTTGTTCAGATAACGGTCTGTATGATCGACATGCACACTCGCAGATTTTTGTCAAGGGATGAGTTTAGCTGTGTTGATTTTGTGTGTTCAAGAGAAGAAGTTTCCTTGTAGAGAATCTTACCTAGCTGATATGTCTCTTATTTGCCTACTTGTTTCTTGTGTTAAAGCAACAACCATGTGCTTTAACATCAACCACACACTTTGCTGCTATGTTAAAGCAGCAGTACATTGAACAGAAAAGTCAGGTTAGCATGCCTTTGCTTCATCCTGGTAAATGTCCATATGACTTTAATTCTTATTTAATTATTTAAAGTAATAGTTTGACATTCTGGGAAGTGTGCTTGTTTGCTTTCTTGCCTTTAAATACCACTTTTCATATCTGCGTGCTCAATATAAATAAACCAACAGCTGTTTCGGTTAACACAAAGACTAGAAAAAGGGGAAAATAGCTGGCTTCATCCAGAGCTAACAAAACCTGCCTCCCAGCAACTCTCAGACTCACTAACAACACATTGATTCTGGCAAGTTGTGGTTTTATGGAGGTTATGTGCATGAGCATTTCTTGACGGCGCAGCAACCAGTGGAGTCTCCAAACTTGTCATCTAACATTATCTGTCAGCGAAGTGTGTCTGAGTGTTGTCTGTGTTTGTGTGCAGGGAAGTGTGGGAAATTGTCTTTTTGTGCTTGGGGCTGTTTTTTGCTTTCTCATACAAATTTTTTACAGCTTTTTTAAAACTCCAAAGCAATCTCTTTAAAAATCAAATGTGAATCTAATAAGATAACAGAGCTCAGCCTTTGCAAAATAAAAGTGTTGATACATACGTTGTAAACCGAGAGGATGTCCTTTTCCATTATTCTGGATGTCCTCAGAACTTTAGTGGAGTTTAATGAACTTTGAGAAGCATCGCTGCTCAAACTTACATAAACCTTTGTTGCTTTGCTTGATTGTCTGTGCATGTGAAAGTGAGTCATTGTCTTTGTAGAT
>JAPZDY010000022.1:16845855-16858231 GCA_029783645.1 Ctenochaetus hawaiiensis | reverse complement strand
ATCCATTAATGGACTTCAAACCTGTGCTGACTGTCTGTAGATCACTCAAACTATTAAACTGTTGACAAGACTGACAGACTGAATGAGATACTTTAGGTTTTATTTGATTCATCTCTTCTGCTACATTACAATGGAGGCAAATTACATTTCACAACATTGAAAAATACTATAAAAAAGATTTAGTAGCAAACTGTTGTACAAGTATATAGTTTTCTTTGAAGCTAATTTCCACTAAAGAAATGATCTCTTAAAAAGTATTGACATCTTCTCCTGTTTATTGTCAATAGAATAATCAGTCCAGTAGTTTCCATAGCTGACTGACAAAACGATGCTTGTTTGTTTTTTGTGACACAAGGTGCAGGGTGCCCATGCTGCTGCAGGGGTCCACAGTGAGAGCTCGCAGGACATGCTGACTTAGCTGTGACAAAAAGGTCCTTGGTAATTTCATGACCTGAGGTGCTGATGCAGCAGAAACGCAGCAGGGGGCACAGATGTGAAATGGGTTGAATTAGGAAGAATTAATTGTAGGTGTATAAGGGTCGGCAACAGTCACGGCCAATCAAATCAGCTAATCTTATTTTGTTTAAAAGCAGTGCGTCCAGTGTCTGTGACACTGCTGGATGCATAATGGCAAAGACAATGCAGGCCAACAACAGTGAAGGGAAAACTGATGAGTTATCAATGAGGTCACCAGTTTGCTAGTGCAAAGTCACTGCATTTAATCAAAACAAGCACAAAAATAGGACTTTTAACATTCATGTATGGACTGAAGTGTCAAGGATCACATACATGTTTAAAAAATGGTTGTGTAGTAAAATGATCATCTCCTGGTGTTGTGTTTATGTTTAAGCCACTATTCTTAGTCAATCTCCAGCTTTATATATTTTCTGGCGTGAACATTGGAAAACAACCTCTCAGACATCGGTTGATTATACAAAATGCATGTAAGACAAATTAATTCACCAAACGGGAGAGATGAAAGTATGAATTCCTACATCAAACACTTCCCCCCATTGTCAGTAAAGTCACTATGGCGTGGTTAACCTTTTGCCGCCAAGTGGTTTTGCAGAGCAGCTTGTGAAATATTATGCTTAAATGTATCATGGAAGAACTTGCTGTCTCTCAGTCTCTCTCCTTGTCTCTCTGACGTCTTTAGTGGAGTGTGGGTGCAGCAGGGCAGTGAGTCGTTCTCAGCGTGATGACACAGGTGGCAGCTGTAACATCATCAGGCCTCAAGACATCTGATGGAAAATCTACTCAGTTTTTCCTTCTTTTAACGTCTATTAGTTTACATTCTTTTCTCTTCTACTTTCCTCTTCATTTTCCTATATCTCTTTCATTCGTCACCCCCACCTTTCAGATTTCCTGTATTGTTTTAGCTCTCCTGGGCTGTCACACGGAACAAGATGAGAAACTGGGAGAGCAGCTTATCAGCAGTGCCAACTGACAGGAGGGTAGTTGTGCGCGTGCATGCGTGTGCGTGTGTGTGTTTGTGTTACTGAGACTGTATATGTTGGAAATAAGCCTTGGTGCATACTTCTGTGTGTGTGTAGTTACATTATGAGCACATAATGGCAGTGGTGTGTGTGAGTATTTGTAATCAGTTGATGCACGTGTGTGTGCTGCTGCGTCTGGGGGAGGCTATGGTATACACAGATAGAGAAAAAGAGTTTTGGCTCCCATCAGCCTCATGTTCCATCAGTGCTCACCATTATGTTGCAAGCCCCACTGTGCTCTATCACACACACAGACTGACTGTATGCAGCACACACACACACACACACACAAAGAGATTGTAAACATAGATATATGTATCTGTGAGAAGATGCTAAAACTCACACACAAGCACCACTTCTGCTACAATTCTTGAGCTCTCCCACATGATGTATCACTCTGACAGTCCTTACCACACTGTCATAACTACTGTCTTTATTGTTTTCCTTACTGTCAGCTTGTCAATCTACCCTACTAAACTCAAGCTGTCAAGCTCCCATACTTTACTGCTGTCTTCGAGGCTCATGTATTTGTTTGTCCACACTTGGTGCCCACACACACAACCTTGTCTTGTAGATCACATTAAAATTTGCAACTATACCACAGCAGAGAGTAAACATTTGCAAAAATCACACACTGACACTGCCACCTCACACAGCAATCCCCTGACACGGGAATAACAGCAGCCTTCCAAGAGACTGTTCTAAGCCAAGTTTAAGAAGCAACTATTTACCTCTCAGAAGAATATAAGGCATTTCTAAAAGAACTGTCCTGTACTTTAGCTAATTTATCCCTTATCTTAAGGAACCTTTCTTAAAAATATATGGATTTATTACATTTCATTTATGTTTTTCACTTTATTCTTAAATGTGCAAAGCCCTAAGTGGGTATCAAGACCTAAAAACCTGATAACATAACAACACCATCTGCATTCTGCCCACATTTCAACCCAGTGTCAATTATTCCAGGTTTCAAAATATAGGCTCCATTAACAGAGAAAAGCAGGACATAAATTTAATTTTTATGAAGAATTGAAACCTCCTACCTTGTAAAAATAGTTTCAAAGTGTATACTATTCAGCTTTATGTAGATATCACAGTCTTTTTATTCAATTAATATGTAATTGTTGTGGATTTGGAAGGAAAAGAGACAGATTAGTAGATTTGGATGGTTGGACAGTTGGGTTTGATAGGAAAGGAGAGAGTTTTGACAAGGTTTTAGTAATTGATTGCAAAAGTACAAGGTGCAGTTTGTTTAAGCTCTTAGACTGTCTGAGAATCCTAAGTTTATTTTGCTTTTAAACCATTGTTGATTGTAATTTGTAGAGAATTGGTGCAGTGTACATAGAGAATGACTTAAGTGAAATTTCAAACAACAGAGTTTTGAAGGTTTTGGACATTTCTTTTTAAGTTTTAAGTCCAAAGAGGATGAACTTGAACTCCACGTTCTACCCAGAATATGTGGTGAGAGTGAAATCTTAACAGTCCTTGAGATGTTTTTGGATAGTGGATGGTGACAGTAAGCCTTAGAAAAAAATTCTATTTTTTGTCATGGCTGGACGGGGAGCCTGAAGAAGACAAGTGACAATGATGGAGAAGAGACTGAATAAACATAATTTAAAATCTCAGTGAAATTTTAAATTTAAATTTACTGCATGTAAATTTAAAAATACATATGCAGTAAATTGCTTTGGTGTGCAATAACAATTGATAAATGGGCTTGTATGCTGGCAATTAAAGGGTTGCAGTAGAAGCCTTAGGCACAGGGGTGGGACAGTACAGCTTCCAGCCCCCACAGCCTTAAGGGTGAGATTTGTGGAGAATAGAGAAGCCAACAGTGGTAGCCCGATTAAGGTGGAATCATCCCAGGGCTTCTGCCAGATCTCAGCTAGGAGACTAAAATGAAGCCAAGGGAATGGACTCTGACAAAGAGTTCCAGCTCTAGGTGTGGCAAGGGTTCCTCATTGTGAGGATTACCTTTGCTAAATCACTGCTGTCAACACAATTTGAGGATTAGATTAAAGTTTCGTGTAAATTTGGGGTATTTTTTAATCATTTGTGACATTTCTGAAATATACGGGGTGGTAGGTTTCCACTGATGGAGCAGTACAGAGTAATCCAAAGTAATAGCTGTATGCACATGGTGAGCAGTAGTGACAGCTTACAGGAACATATTAGGCAGAGACTAATGCTGAGCATAGATCACAGCTTCTGCAATAATTAGACAGCACCAGCGGGGACCATGTTGACACCTGGGGGAGCAGCCTGGTGGAGCAATCAATGCAGTTACAGATGAAGTGCAGTTGAAGGAGGGGTAATTAACCTCATTTGCTAGTGTGGAGCTAAAATCAGGTGGATCCAGAGCTTTGTTAGCCACGGAACACAGAAAACCATCTATTCATTATCCAAACCATGGAACCTGTTCAGGGTCGCGGGGGTCTGGATCCTCTCCCAGCATACTTTGGGTTAGAGGTAGGTGACACCTGGACTGGGTGCCAGTCTGTCACAGGGCTAAGACACATTCACAGACAAACATATGCACACCAACAGGCCATGCAGTTTCCAGTTCACCTGCATGTCTTTGGATAGGAAAGCAGAACAGACTGAACAGTCATGGCAGCACTCTCACAACCCTGAGAACCTAAGAGAACGATTGTTTAATCATAAAAGGATAATAGTGCCGGTTAAATATAGACTTCTGTAGATCCCAATTAATAATTATCAGAGTAATCCTGGTTGTGATTTTTATGTCCAGCTTGTTTATAAGAAGTAAGATGACAAAAAAGGGAGAGTAGGGCTGAAATTGAACAACTAGACACAGATTAATTATTTAAGCCCAGATACAGGGACATTTGTCCGTTTTTTTTATTGTAAAGGTGAATTGATTGCAGTTGGCAGTTTTTATGTTCAAGGTGACATGGATTCATGGATGTTTGAAGTTTAATGGGTAGTTGTGTTGCAGGTAATGAAGGTTTTATGATTTCATCCAGGATCCAATCCCAGTGAGTCACAGTGAGCTGCTGCACACGATTCCCAACATTCCTAAACTGGAAAAAACTAGAAGAGGAAAAACAGAAGTAAGATGAATACAAGCTTTTGGTTTAAAAACTGAACTCACCACATGCATTGGGCATTATACCTACGCAGATGTGTGTGTTTATGTTTTATACTTTATACTGAGGTCAGGTTTTTTTAAGAAGACAGAATAAATGATACTTTGTGACTGGTAGTTTATTTCATTGTGAAATCTCTATTCTTTCTTTGGATTGCAATGACACCCTTGAAGTTGATGTTCCTGACACATTAGTCGCTCCTGAATAGTTAATCTCTTTCTCCGACATGTTGCTTTCTGTCGAATTGACTCCAACAGTTTTTCTGTCTTGCTGTATATTGATGTTATCTCCCTGACACCGTCTCTGCTTTTCTTTTTATTCCTGACTCTAGCTTTCTAATTATCTCTCTCTTTCTCTTTCACCCCTTGTTGTTTCCCCATCCATCTGACGATCTACCCTCCTTCTGTCCTCTCCTTCTCTCTGCTCTTCCTTTGTTGTTTTACCTCATTATCACCTGCATTTCATCCCCTCCTCTTATTGGTTTGACACACGTTTTTCTCCTTGTTATGTTAGTTGTCTTTGCTCTTTGTGTTTTGTCACACTTTCTTTCTCCCGTATACTCCCCTACATCTCCATAATTCTTCTTTACTTTCTAACTCCCATCTCTACCTCCTTTCCTCCTTTCCTAGTTCCTTCCCTTGTTTTACTTGTTTACTCACTCTCCTTTTTTTATCACACTCCTTCTGCTTATGGTTCTGGGCAGTGTTCACCAAGCATACTGGCACAGGCTGGTGGTCGATGGGTTTCGCCATGATTACACACTAACACACACTCACACACAGACAAATGCGTATGTGCATTCACACACAGACCTGTTGGGGATGGTGGTTGATGAGCAATGCCAGACTCTCAGCATCTATGCCCATCAGAGCTGCTCAAGAAACCTCATTAGGCCTCCTGGCCACAGCGTGGTACTGGCATATATACTTGCCAGCCTGCGTTTTTCACTCTGGGATGAATTTGAAGTCCTGAGGCTATAAACTTCTTAACGTTGACAATCATAAGTAGTGACTTCGATTCTGATCAAACCAAAGTTTAGCAGCTCCAGTCTGAGGCAGTGCACATTGGACGCCTCAAAACCAAGGTGAACTGCGATACTTTCACACCCCCCTTCAGCACTCTTTCTGTTGCTAGGCAGCATGTAATTGGCTGTCAATCAGTTTTGTGACTGCAAGATACACATAGCAACTACCAACACTGTTATATTTAGGCAATCAAAAACAGTAATAACAAAGAAATCTAAGATGCATTCAAACTCCAAGTACCTTGTTAATGTTCCTTTAGGCTCTGTGCAATGGTATCATGCACCTCCAGGTGATTGACAACAGGACAAATTTGCCCTTTCTCCATTGTTTCATTGTTGACTATTAATTTGGGCAAAAATAGTTGTAATCTCTAGTTAAAAGTGAGCTTATGACCACAAGTTTTTAGTTAAATTCTTCTTGCCAATTCAAGTGAAGAACATATCAGCCTCTCACTCAGTAACATTTGGCTCAATATTTGTAGTCGAATTAAAAGGAACAATGGTGACTGGCTGCTCAGCAAACTACTAAAAGTCATCAGAGGACATGGTGAACTCATTAGCATTTTTATTATACAGTATTTGCCACATCGGTCCTGCTCTCCCCAGGTACTTTGCAGGGAATAAAGCCACAGCAAGTCTTTGAAGTGTCTTAAATCTGAATTCTTTGCATCAGACAAAAAACATAAAGTAATTATTAGTTGTGTGTACTGACACTTACAGCTCAGTTTCTTTTTATAACATAACAAGGTTGCTGGAGAATCATTTGCATTTACCACTATACAGGCTTTGAGGTTGGCAAGGTAAGGTTTATATCTAACTCTAGGTTTTCAGGGTTATGACGGTTGTTCACTTTTGAATACAGTATGTTGCTCCTAAACATACTGTATTCAAAGGGATAAGATTCTATTGAAAGATGGCCTTTTTTTTCTTTTGCCTATTGTCCTTCCTGCAACTGGCAACTATGCTGTTTTTAGCCTAGATTATGTGTTAGCATGATTGTGGTTGTTCATTTTTATGAGGCGGGATAACAAAAAACATCCTTGGTATGTTGAATTGGTTTTGTACAAGCCTCTGTCTCAAAGAAAAACATGTTTGCACCAGTAGTCAATGAACCTGTCGGGTCCCTACAACAGCCCAAGTGTGTGTTTGAACATGTGTAAGTGCAGTGCATGTGGTGGTTTATGTGTTTTATTTATATATCTATATATATATATATATATATATGGTTATAAGATGTGCATTTTTTTTTACTAAGTTAGTTTTCGTTTCCATATTTCTCCTAAGGGAAATAGGACAGAGATGACTCAGTCTCAAAATACTGTAATACAGTCAGGCCTTCAGTCACATTGATATGCATTGCAGAGGCCCTGTCTCTATGATGTAAGTCAAATTATTTATCAAATTAAAGACACACACACCCTTGTTTGATACTTGAGAGTTGCAGCAGGTTACTGTGCTTGGCTGCAGATACTCAATATAACATCAACCTAATGTAGATAATTTTGCAGTATTACAGTGACAGCAGTGAAGATTGGTGGTATTGTTGGCCGATTAACTGTGCACTGCATCACATTAACTTCCTGCCCTTCAGTGAGTGCCTCCAGCAGGAAGGTCCAGGAAGTGACATCCAGCCAGCTGCTTGGCACTTTGCTTTGGTGTGGGCTGGATAGACAGCTGGAGCAATGTAAATCAACTTTGGTTCACTCTATCTTTCTTCATCATCTTAAGCCAATTCGCTCGCCAACTATCATCAAACAGAAAACAAAAAAAAAAGAACTTACCTCCCTTCACCTCTTTATCCCTCTCTCTGTGTGGTCTTCAGACCGCAGCAGCACACCATCCATCCTCCAACTGTCAGGATCTCCTCAGCTCTGCTTGCCTCTGGCATACTTAAACACCAAGTTACATAACGAAGAAATACTGATGAAGGGAAAAAAAGGACAGACTGGTAAAAAAAAAGTAAGAGAATATAGGAGAAGGAAGACTGAAGGAAAAAGAAATAAATGAAAGACAGGAGATACTGACGGGAAAGGGAGCAGACATGGCTGCTATGTTTTTACTTCCTGGACTCCCTAAACTTACACATTTAGTATATTTTTACAGGGGTCCTAATCAGACTCAGAAATCACAAGCCTGCTTTTAACCTAGGTAACCTTCATTATTAAAACACCTACACAGTTGAAAGGACTAATGTAATTAACAATAGCATTTAAAAAATAGAAAAAATTAACTAAATTTCAAGGTCAAAGCGCACTGAACAAACATTTGCTTAACCTGTTAGACGCCAATGACCAAACTCAGTCTCTGTTTTTTTCAGTTTTTGAAATGGTTTTACTATGCAACTTCAGCCACACACCGCCGTTATTGTAGGTGAATATTAAGTCGTTTGCAATAACAGCAAGGTGCTTTAATGTATCATACCTGTTTATGTGTCTTTTCCTGTACTTCCAACCCAGTGTAATAATTCACAGTATTAATTGTGACCCTTAATTTTAATTCACTTGTTTCATTCTGTCCTCTCCTGGTCTAATGTTGGTGGACTTAGTCTCCTGATCTGTTGAAAATTCACTACTGAACCACTGCATTTCCTTAATTTTAGTATGCTTCCTGTGTCATGTAATATGAGTTAAATTTCCCATAAAAATCAGAGAGACAGGTGACCTGGAGAGTGAGACAGCAGCTTGAAAATAGGAAAAGATGTATGGGGAAATGGTGAGGAGAGGCAGGAAATAGAGGAGAGATGAAGATCGACGACTACAACAAAGTCTAGAAGGTGAGAGGGAGGGAAAGGCAATGCTGCTACCGGCTGTACAGGAGTCTCACTTCCTAAGGGGGTTGTGTATTGATGAAAACCAGCAAGTTCAAAGTAGAAGTATGCTATGGCCTTGAGACACCAGGCTCAGGCTGCAGTTTCACCCCTTGTTTGATTCTTTGTTGCAGATTTATGCAGCAAAGTGCCTGTAGTTGTTGTGGGAGGCTCTGCTGTACACACCCTTTCTGCAAATACTTGATGATATTTTCTGGCCAAAAGCTTAGGAGATGAGTTAGAGCATTGTGAATTTTTTTCTCACATGTTTCTCAGCTTTCTATCACTCATCCACGTTCAGAGGCTCTGACTGTAAAGCATAGAAACTTTTTTGTTTTGTGGTCTCTTTCAGTGAACTTGATGTACTGTCGACTGCATCAGAAACAGAAAGACTTATTTCTCTTTTGAGAAATAAAACCCACATAACAGTGACATGACAGTATCATTAGGAATACAAAGGCAAATGAAATTTATTGTTCGGGTCCTGCATTTCTGCACCTCACCAACTTTACCTTTCTGTCACACTGGGCATAAATATGCAAACAAATATAAACGAGACTGTCTGTTAAGATAAAGGTAGACAAGATGAAGTGGGATGGTTCAGGCTCACACATCTCAGTTGGAAAATGTATTTGGTTATAGTCTAAATAGGATTTAGAGTGCCATCTGTGTGGGTGTTCTGCACTGTTATTGTATCTGAGCATGTCGTCGTTTCACACTTTCAAAGAACCACAGAATGACTTTGTTCGCAGAGTGCCGAATGTAGGTGTCAAAGAATATAAGGAAATTCACATTTACAAACTTTTACCTCTCAAATCTCAGAGTTTGAAACTTAAGGAGTCCATCTCATTTCAGCCCCATGGCCTTCATTAACGTTGGGTGTGTGGGTGCAGGAATATTGGGCCATGGTGTGGGACTGATGGCAGAGACAGCAGGAGTACTTTGCTTACATTGTGCCTGTGTTACACCTGGCTGCAGTCTGTTTTGGTTGTATAATTACTTAATTTTTAGTTTGTTTGTAGAGAACAAAAGTAATGTGGTAAATCTCCCACCCTTTCTCTTCTCCCAGTATGAAAATAACTGAGACAGACAAGAGTAAACACTGTAAGGGGATGTTTTAGGGTTTTAAGGAGCTCTTTTATGCAAACTTGGCCATTACCACATTGCTGTGTTCTTCACTGCCTAATAAAAACTGAGGTTGCAGGAGAGAGCCCCCTTAAATCACTCTGATTTACTTAGGTCTGTGTGTGTATGTGTGTGTTTGTATTTATAGGACTGTGTGTATTAATAGCACTTTGTGTGTAAGGAAGACTCTCCAGAGTGTTTGCACACACACACAGGCCATCCTGTCACTGGCGAACAGGCAGCCTGCTTGCCGCAGCGCGTGTACTTGAGAAAGGACACCTGAGTTTGTAAATCAGTCCTGCTCTCTTTCACTCTGCGCCTTGATGTCTTCTCTACTGTTGTTCTCTTTTGCTTTATCTCTTTTTTTAATCATCTTATTACCAGTCTATTATTTCCTGTCTTCTCTCACTTTTTTCAATTTATTTACTCCTCATTTTCATTGTGCTCGACCTTTTTCTTCCTCTGCCTGCCCTTCTTCGACTGTTACACACAACTCTTTTCCAGCTTTACCCCACTTCTTTGTTGTATTGATCAGTTTCTTACACTGTCATGTACACATAGCTTAAAAAAGTCTCTTTGATATAGACCATATGTCAATATCAACTTTTTTTTACTGTCCCTGGTATTCATTTTTTTTTAAGTTGTCTAGCAATTTATTTTATCGTTCACACCCTGCCTTATGTTGTTTTCTCAGATGTTTAAGCGTGGAAAAACACGACAGTTGTTTTTTTTCTTTTTGTGTGTAAGATTAGCGATTTAGCCCTAATTAAGCCGTCCCACATAAACTTCCACCACCATAGCGGATATCCAATGCAATTCCCTCATGTTTTTTCACAGCCCCCCTATGTTGAAAAATTTGGCTGAAATGGAAATTCTCACTCCTCTTAATTAGATCAAGGAATCTGCAAGACGTCTTGTAGTGTTTATCCACCCATTAGAGCCCATTAGAAAGCAGAGACGCGCTCCCCGAGCTCTTTAAGTAAGCTGTATAGACAACGACACACTGTTTGATGTTTTGGCAGACTGCTGTTGTGGGTTTTTTTTTTTTTTACTAGTTTGACATGAAAGGACATAGAGACTCAGTTTTTAAAGTGCAGATTGTTTGGCTGTTATTCAGATTTTTTAAGAGCTGTAACAAATGAGCATGTCAAGGACTGTTTCTGTGTGATATAGATGGGGGAATACAAGACTCAGAGACATGAAGCATGATCTAATTAAGATGTTATTAACATATGTAACAGTCTTTTGTAGTCAAGAATTTTGAATGAGAAATGATTATGGGAAAAAATCCCTAAAATCTTTGTCTTTCCGTTTCACAAAGTATAAGGACAGACACTTTCAAAGCAACGTTTAGCCCAGGTCACATATTACTTTTTTTTTTTACTATTGTTTTGCCCTTTTTTTTAATTTGCCATATTTACCCAGTCCTGCACCTCCACTGACAAACGAGAGCCCAGCACAGTCACAGCTAAATCCTCATAGATTCCTCTCATACTTTGAAATGCAAAAAAAAGCCAGAAATAGCACGTCACAGTAAGATATTAAAAATCTGGTGGTGTTCAGGGGCTGGAAACTCTCACAAGTCATTGCACAGACAGAATTTTTCAACACAGTATAATTAGTAATACTCTCTTTTTTTTATACATAAAAACTACTTTATGAAATATAATCTGTCCTACTAATTACTCATTAAAGGTGAGTGCCATGTACAAAAATAGGTGTTCTTTTTTTTTTTTTACCCGTTGACCCAACATTTACTTTTAATTAAAGCTGATACCTTAATCTGCCCTTTAAAATCCTGCAGTATAAAAGGTAATGATCCAAAATAGCAGCAAGAGTCTGGCTGCATGTTTATGAAACTCAGCATACTCCACTAAACACACAACAGCACTATAGAAAGTGAACCTCAGCCTGTTGCGCACACTCCATGTGTCTTACAGACAGAAGACATAGTCATATCACAGTAGTTGAAATGGACCAATTGTGGGGCTGAATTCAATCAAATTGCTGCTTTTGTGGGGTGATGAAACCCATCAAGACAGGAAAAAAGGACTATGGTACATGTTTCCATAACGACCACTGACAATTTGTAGTAATAGACAATTTGTAGTAATATATGTCACGAAAATAGGCACTGCATACTCTGCCAGTGTCTGTTTGCCCTGTCCACATGAAAGAAAGTAGAACATGATGAGATTCAAATAAGACTCTGAAACTGACTAAGTTTAGGTTGTAATGTGTTTTACTGAAGGAACAGCAATAAGGCACCCAAATGAGAATTCCACTAACTCCTAAAGATAGAAGTTCTTCTTAAACTTTGGCCATTTAGTACAAATGTTAATATTTCTCTGTCCAGCATTTGTAGTTCAGTTTCTCCATTATGGGTCCACTTTCTGTCTCCCCTCCCTTCTTTAGTTTAATTTAAGGCTGAAGACATTTGCTCATGAGTAGAAACCATTTAATTGAATTAGCATTGCCACTGTTATACTGTACATATTCAGTTAGCTGTGTTCTGGCTAATTACATTTCTACCTCAAACTAAATTTCTGCAGAAAGCCCCATCACAGTAATGTTATTATATTCAGTATTAATTTGCATGCACAAACACATGGTAATATGATCACATTCATGCACAGGATTGCTAAGCAAATGCATACATTTGCAGATGCAAACATGTGTATTGACATACAGCAGAGTGATGTGCATGTATACAGTTGTACATGCTTACACACACAGCACGCCACACAAGAAAACACACAGCTATTGCGTTTGCAACTGTCAACTCAGCTTACTTTCCCATGAGGATCAGTGTCGG
>JAPZDY010000022.1:16834916-16845755 GCA_029783645.1 Ctenochaetus hawaiiensis | reverse complement strand
TTCATGCACAGGAGTGCTAATCAAATGCATATATTTGCAGATGCAAACATGTGTATTGACATACAGCAAAGTGATGTGCATTTATATGTATATGTTGTACATGCTTACACACACAGCACACCACACAAGAAAACACACAGCTTTTGCGTCTGCAATTGTCAACTCAGCTTACTTTCCCATGAGGATCAGTGTCGGAAGAGATTGTGTTACTTTAGTGAACGTTGCACACTTGGTCCCAGTGTGATTTTGGTATGTGTGTGTGTGTGTGTGTGTGTGTGAGAGAGAGAGAGAGAGAGAGAGAGAGAGGGGACAGTGATGAGATATGTTGCATAAGGGGGTGCAGCGGAGTGTGAAAGAGAACAGGTGGCTCCCATTTCTGCCATCTAGCTTATGTGCCATCTTCCCCCATTGTGTGTGCATGTGCATGTGCATGTGCGTGTGCATGTGCATGTGCGTGCATGTGTCTGTGTGTGTCTGTGTGTGTCTGTGTGTGTGATAAAGATGGGGGGAGAGAGAGAGAGATCCCATTGCTTCATGAGTGGGGATTTGTGCATGCCTTCAGTACATATCTCCATACATGAACAAGATAACTTATTTGTTTCTATCTTAGTGTGTATGTGTATGTGTGCGTGTGTGTTTGTGTGTGTGTGTCAGCAAGTGTGTGCCTGTTCTTTAGTGAGCAGGGTTCCGGTTGGTTTAGAAACAATTAGAACAAGCTGCAGGAGCTCAGAGAGATCGTTCTCCAAATGTCACCCAATTAACAATCTATACTGAGCACAAAACTGTGCTCTCTTATGCTGCCTGTCTCTATTTTTCTCTGTCTCCCTCTCTCTCCATCTGTCTCTCTGTTTCTCTCTCTTTTGTCTTCCTCCTTTGGAGACATGTTCAGGAATTAATTCCTGAAAAATGATAGGTCCACATCTCACACATTCACTGGCACACAGAGCTAAGTAAGTGCTGTAGTCTCCTTAACATTTGTCCTCTTCCTGCTTTTCCCTGTCTCTCTGTCTCAGACCAATCAACCAGGCCGGTGGTCAGGACTAGGCAGCAGCAGCCTGGCTCCAAGGGACCGAAGGGTGCCGCGGGGTGTGGGAGCAGCACTCGGAGGGGACCTCTCTAACCAGCACCTCCCCCACCACCATCCACCTCTGCACAGCCGCCCTCCAGCCTCTGAACGTCACACTGCCAGGGAGGAGCGCCGCTGCCAGGGGGTCTTGGCACAATCAGCAGCCCATAACCCTGCTTCACATCCAGCTCCGAGCTCCTCCAACCAGTCCTGTGCCGCTTCTACAGTGTCAGCCCTAGCCTCATCTACTACTTCAACCCATGGCCCAGGTTTCAGTTCAGCAGCTTCTAATCACACTGCAGTTCAATCTCCATCATCCAGGCAGCCAGACGGGGTGTCCTCCTCTTCTGAGTCTCTAACTCAAGGAGGAGGAGGTGCAGTGAGTCTGTCAGGTGGGGTAAGGAGAGGAGGAGAGCACCATCCACCTAGCCACATCCCTCGCGCAGTAGGGGCCAGCTCCTCCTCAAGCCTCCACAGTCTTGCAAGCAGAGGGAGCCCCTCTCCAAGCATCTCATCATCTGTCCAAGCCTCCACTTCACCTCCCACTCCTTCTTCAGTCTCCTCTTCAGCCTCCTCATCCTCCACGTTTACGGGTCGTTTAGGACAACCACCACGAGGCCCTTTGTCTTTGCATAGCTACAGTCGTAAGAACGTCTTCCTCCAGCATTCCCTACATACTTCTGAGCTGCAAGCTCTGACTCAGAGAGACAGTTGAGGGCACACCAACATTTACACCATTCCAATCACATGCAGCCATATTGACTTTGGTGACCAGCCGTAGAAAAACTGCTGCTCCTTGGTCGTGGTGTCCCAATTCACCCCAGAATCATCAACCACATGCGCTTACAAGCACACTTGTCTTTCTTTACAGTCCAGATCAACCCTTTGCTGACATTTTGTTCATGGATTTTCTTGCTAAAACACTCACTCATACACAAGGTCACACATACACAAACACACACACACACACATACTCCAGGCTGTGAGTATGAAAAAGGCACTCACCCGTCTATCAGAACTCCCACGTTGTGTCATACTGACAGTTTAAATGTGCTTACGCCCACAGACACACAAACTGCACACAGACTCACAACTTCATATCTGTGCACACACACACACAGATTTAGTCACTCACACTTAAATACAGACTCTCACACAGAGACATCATCTGTGAAATCTCTGCTTCACAAATAATGAATCGTTCAAACTGAGCAAATAGATGAGATATGTATTTGTGTGTGCATTATTGATTATTTATTTTTTATCTATTTATTTGATCATTTTTATCAGTTATGACCATGTGCTGCTTAAGGAAGTATGGGACTGACCCTAATTTTTGCAGGTTAGGCCATATTCTCACATTGCCAACCATCAGATCAGCTGTTCATTTCCTGACGTCTACTGACAGAAGTCCAGATAAATATCCACGGTTCCTGCATGCTTTTTAAAATTTAAGGAAAATACAGGTGAGCATTGTATTCTGCAACAAAAACGGGATCTGGATGATGAGTCTTTTAAAAATGTTTCAGGATTAACTTTAACCTAAGTGTTTCAAGATGGTAATTGAACATGCCATACCTCTAAGAAACGAGCCTGCTAGAGAACGTGAGTGTTCTAAGAACTAAAGTCTACACATCAATAAGGCATTAAATGTACATTTGGCATAATGCAAGACCACTGTTTTTGTAGAAATACAATGTTGCATTATTATCCACATCATATATAAGAATCCACATGTATCTGCAATGTTAGATTAGTACAGTGCAAAAGATGAAGTGAAGAGTTTTATTCTAAAATGAGATATCAGCCGTTTGAATGGACTCTTACAGCATAATGACAAAATGACACTTAAGTAGCACCACTGAACCCTTAAACTAGCTCGAATCTAATCAAAACACAGAGAGCAAACAAAGAGTTTGCAGAAGAAGATTCCAAGATTTGGCACAAGCAGCATGCTTTTTATTCCTTAAACAAATACAAGTGTCTGGTTTTGGAATGAAGCCCTTCAAATCTTCTTTAGGGCTGGGTATTGAAAAGGGATACTTACTGGTGCTTTTCCTTAATGACAGTGTCAATATCCATTTTTAGGATTTAACAGAAAAATGTTTCAAATAATGGTATTAAAGTTGACTGACACATTTTTCTATGGCAATTTTATTGAAGCAATCAGTTGAATTAAGTCTGATTTTGCTCTGGGAAAAATGACTTACAATGGACAAATATTGCAAAGAGTGCTGTTTACTAGATCAAAAAAATGAAAAGCGAGAAAAAGAAAACATGTTTTTACAAATTATTTGTAAAAGCATCTGCACTGAGTTTTTTACTGATACCCAGTCCTCATATGTTAGCCTTCTTTTGTCTCCCTGATCTCAGATGTGTTGGTTAGCTTTTAAACAGTGACCAAACAAGGAGGTTTTGGACAGTTTTGGACAGTTAGATACCCAACTTGTAAATGAGACATACATAAACTGTAACTGCCATAAGTCGAACAACATCATTCACACTTTTGAGACAAAACTTGCCGCAATTTAATAAACAGTAAAACCACCTTTTGAACATCTGTGAACAACTACACTGCATTAATACCTGTTTAATCTGCCGCTGTTGCACATGTTTTCTCTGTTAAACTGACCAGACCGTCAAACAGTTCTTTTTTCCCATAGGCTTTAGGGTAAACAAATCTTATTATGTGAACTGGGAGGTGGGAGCCTGCTGTTGAGTACAGGCCAGAAGTTCACGGCTCCCGGCATCTACAGAAAATGTTAGATTTTGGAGAAGTTGTTGACCTTGTCTGTTTCTAAATGACTCCTGGCTGAAGGGCTGTATAAATTTTGTGTGTGTGTGTGTGTATGCTTCTGTGCGTGTGTATGTGTTGTAATGCACACCTGATGAGGCAAGGGCCCGGTAGAGGTGAAAAAAAGCCTGAAGGAAGACAGCTCTGCTCCCATTGGAGGAAACTAAAATTCTCCCTCTGGTCTGCTTCACTTTCACACTGTTTCCTCTCCTTTTGTCCCTACTTCTTTTCTCTGTCCTCCCTCTTTCTGTTCTTATTCATTTCTTCACCCTGTTTTAGCTTTTTCCAACTATTTACTTGTTATTCCTCTTCAGTGTTTCCCTCTCTCTGTCCCCCAGCATCATACTCTACTGCATATAAACTCAGTAGCTTATGCTCCTTTCTTTTTTTTTCTTATTTCTTATCTTCCTTCTTTCTCTATCCCTGGTCACCCCCATCTCTATCCCCGTTCAGCTTACTTACCCACAGCTGAGAATGTCATTCAGTGTATCTATTACAGACTCTGTTTCAGCAGCACTCAGTCTTGGGCACCGGGACCTGAGCGCTGCTGATTTTTATTCCAGCTTTCTAATCAGGGAATAATTTTACACCTGGTGAATGCAATTAACTACCTGGTCGGGTAGACAACCATCAGTAATGTGGCTCCAGAGGATCTGGACTGAGAACTGCAAAGTAATGTGAACCAAACATCCCTGCCAGGTTTGTTTACAAGTAGAGGGTAATAATGTTTTGTCCCTGGCTGACCTCCTAAGAACTGCTATTTACATCCCTCGTCAGTGCATGCATCATAATGTAGTTGACACCATGTAAAATGTAATAAGGGAGTATTTGGACCTGTTTGCACTGCAGACTCTGACTTTTATTTTTTCACCATGTGTCAAACAGCTGTGCTCATTTCAGCTGTGTTCAAAACCACAAAGATAGTTTGCTGGTTACGACGCATATCATGAAAGGGAAAAAGCCCCAATTGAGCTGGCAGTTCAAATGTGGCATTGCACTGAGGTCTTTTTAAGATATTACTCCCAATCAAATTGTAAGAGTGAAATAAAATTGAATTTCACTTTTGGAAAACAAGGGTCTGCAATCATAAAGTGGGCATACCACACAAACCTCGATTTCTTCACTTTATATAGCAGAATGTTGTGCGTTTATGACAGAACCTTGCTTTTGTTGGGAAGTTCTTTTATTGTTTTCTGCCTTATTTATATTTATTGCCATAGAACCAGTTTCCTAAAAGCACCATGGCAGTAACAAATAAAGAAAGTGGTCATGATAATAATCGTGATGGAAATTACAATAATAGTAACCACAATGTTATTTTAATTTCAATGAATCACAGATGTTATAATGTCCCAGCTTTTTAATGTGCTTGTTGTAATTACATTTGTTTCTTTATGAATTGCTGTTATAATTAAATTAAACTGTATAATTGTAAATAAGCTGTTTAGATTGATGTTCACTGAACACGAACATTTGTGCTTGTGTAAATGGCACTTTAGACAAGAGTCAACATGCATTGTTTGATGGCACACAACAGATTAAAACACATCAGAAATGAGAGTTTTGTTTCACTGACAAATGTCAAATGCAGTTGAAAGTCTGAGCTATTACCAAAGTGTTTCAGGCTGTAGTTCCACATCAGAAAATAAATGTGACAAACTTGCTAAATTGTACATGTAAAGGCCAGCTGACTGACTTTAGGTGTAGGGTCAGAAATGGAACCCCTCCCCTTCTTGAAATCATACTTTGCACTATTTGTCTTTCTGCCTGACATAACTGGGAGGAAAACAATTTTAAGCAGTTTCATTTTCACCATCAACTTTTTGCTTATTAAAATACAGATTCTTAGTATATTGGCTCAATATTAGTCATTATAAAACATTTAATAATGCCTCATTCTGCATGACTATATATTTTCTACAACTACATGGCCTTTAACAGCTTTCCCGAAATAACCTCCTGATTACAGACTATTGATAGTGAGTACGGAAGTTGCAAGCAGCATTAATTGGGTCCTCACACCCTTGTTATCATCCAGGATCACCTCATTAAAGGACACCCAACTGTTGTCATGCCTCTGAAATTTCACTTGTTTTGCAGACTGCTTGAAGATGTTCAGCATCACTTACTGTTTCCACTACGTGAAGCGAGAGAACTCAAACTAATCACGTTTTGTTCCACCACATAGAGTGTGGACCAGGCCGTGACATTTATGTAAACCTTATGGTTTTCACACAAGGTTTACCAGCAGGGGGCACAATGTGTATTACCCCTAATTGACATGTATATTTGCTTCGAGATAGAATTCTTAAAAATGTGAAGTTTGGGGGAGACTGGACAGTGAAAAGTCAAGTTAGAACAACCTCCTGTTTCACGGTGAATTATGCAACCTCATGACGATGCTGTTGGATAAAATCTGTCAAACTTAATATGATGTTATCAATAAGGTCCTCAGAACAAATTTTAGGTTATTAGAGGCAGATATTTCCTGTTAAATGTAGGTGGCACTATGGTTTTGATGCAATCTTAGATTTAGATGTCAGGTCAACCTTTATGTCACCTATGTGAAATTAGGTAAAGATAGCACATAGTGTGTTTGAGTCACCAAAACTTTTTTTTTTTGTGGCACACACTGAAGTTAAGGCAACGCCAAGCCCACATCATTTAAAACTCAAAAACTTTACAGTTTAACATCAAAAAGGTCTCAAGATGACCAGAACAATTTAAAGACAATCTGGTTATTTCTCTAGGAGGAGTTTGTGAAAGGAGAATGTTGCAAAAAAAGGAGAAAAGTTTATTTTTTGCACAATTAATTCAAAATGACAGACTACCTGTTGGTGAAATCCAACACCGGCACTACTTGTTGAAATTTTCTAGAGGGTGCTGTTGAGTCATTTCTCTCTGCGCTCATATAAATTACCAATAAAAAATTAGTGGAGATTTCAAAACAAAATCAAAACACAATCACAATGCACCAATAAAGCCTGATAGTCACAAATCAGTAACATCCCTGTAAAATTCCTACATGTCATTGAACTGATTTATTAACAGTTTTCAATTTACTCTGGTGTGCCTTGGGTAGGCATTTATTTGAATTTTACAGGGACTGTAAAAGAGAAAAATAAGTCTTTAAAAAGTGCTTAATAATGAGTAATAAAGGACCAATATGTTTCTAATGTGCGTGCCGTTAAGCATCTTTAGTGAATTCTGTGTACCTAAATAAAAAGTGTTCATGGGACTTTTGCCCAACTGCATTAGGAAAATGACAGACATTTGGTTAGTAGTGAGTGGATGGTTGGTGAGTGGTTAGTTTGAGTGGATGGGGATATGATATCATTTTTACTTGGATCCTCTAAGTCTCTTTTGAATTTTATCTTTTTGAAAAGAACATTAATAATTAATAATTTGAAAAGAACTGTTTGATGGGCTTGTCTGTGGTATTTCTATTCAGTTTCTCTCCAGGAAAGTTTCTGTCACTCTCTCAGTTGTTCGTTCACATGAGAAATGTTCTATCAAAAGGTTTTTGTCCCTCTCCCCCCATTGTTAATATTTAATACAAATAAAACTGATGAAACCTGTTGGTAGAGATTTTAATTTTCAGTTTTCCATCCCTAATGTTATTCTCTTCTTATTAAAAAAGGTATTTCTGTGAATTGCCTGGGATGTGTTGAAGCAATGAAAATTAATCTGCCACCATGAAAAAGAGCAGTGCATAAAGCAGTGAGTCTGTGAGGCCTCGGCTCCGTCTCTGAGGCTTGGAAGATTTCACTGTACAAAGCCCCAAAGAAAAGAATGAATAAAATCAAAGACTAAAAGTAGAACATACAACAAAGTAATGAATGAAGAATGAAATCTAAGGGGCCATCACTCTCTGAGATTTGATTGAGATAAACTTTTTCAGCTGAAACATCCGTGTGGGCTTTAAAAGGTTGCACATGGCAGCGGGTGCAGACAGGAGTAATTTTACCTCATTTGACATTAGCCTCCAACCTATTTGAGTGAGTTTTCATTTGGCAGTGACCATCAAGTATGGAAGTGTTTAGAAAATCAATTACGATAGAATGAGTTTATGTGCATGTATGTGTGAGTGGGATGTAGACTTTGACTGTTTACCCCTTAGGGAGGACCTGCGCACACTTCTCATTTCTGGACTCACTCAATTAGTGTTGGTGATGTTATGTCTGGCTGACTTGTGCGCACATACACACAAACACACTGGATTAGAAGACAGCAGTTTTGATTCTAGCTAGCTGTAACTGATACGACAGAAGGTCAGCACATCAGTAAACACACTGCTGATTAACAGAGCTTTGAAGTCCAAAGAGATTTAGCTGTAGACAAGACATGTGGACGGGTCCTCTGCAGGCTGTTAAATTAGCTTCTCTAGTCTTCATGTGTAGTTCAAAAGTCTAGTTCTAAAATGATTAATTGATTTGTTGATCATCAGAAAATAAATTGTGATGTATTATTAATTATTGATAACTGTTTCATTCATTTAGCAAGCAAAAATGTAATACTTCACTGTATTTGCCAGTTCCAGCTAGTCAAATCTTAGCTTATTTTTCATTTTTTCTATTCAATAAAATTGTAAATTTCAGATCTTTGGATTTTGGATTGATGGTCACAGACTTGAAGGCAGGTCAAGGGCATTGCTTTGTATTACAGTAAATTGTGAGAGGTATTTTTCACAATTTTCTCACATTTCGTAGACAATAGAAAGTAGTTACCTAAGGAAAAAGTACTTTAGCTTTTAAAAACAAAGCAAATCAGATTGTACTATGAACTTTTCCTGAAGAAACAACATGACATTTGAGCAAACTCTGTCCTCGAAGAATGATCATGACATATGGCTGTGAGCTACAATGTAATATATTTTTGGACAAATCAATGGATTCAGTATGAATGAATAATTGTTGGTTGCACTCTTGCAAAAACCAAAGGAAAGCATGAGCTGAGTCGAAGGCAGAATGAAAACTTAGAGTTAACAGCTGGAGAAACAAAAATCAAGCAGCCCAGACTGACCGGTAGACTAAACCCAGCAAGCAGCCACGATCGGGCTGGTTGCTGAATTTATTTGACATGATGCAACCTGGTGAAGAGTCTGTGAGTACAGTTCAGCCCACAGCTGGCAATCACTCCCTGAACAACAGCCACAAAACTCAACTACTACTGAAAGAAGTCTCTGCATTTGATAACACCTGCTAACTGCCCCCCCTGGAATTTTTAGGTTTTTAGATTCAAAGTTGTGTCATACTGCTGCTGTATTTTTTTTTCCCAATTATTCATCCACAGCTTGTTATTGCCCACTCATAACAAGCCTGTGATAAGCCAGGTCAAATGTGGCTGCTGTTTAGCTTAAACAAGCCTGAACTTAATTTTGTCAGTGGTCTGTGATTGCTCACAAAAGGGACTAATTTATTAAGGTTACACACTCTAGTCTAAAAGTGAGCGTACAATTTTTGTATGGCTAATTGTTTTACCTTTTTTAACCTGAACTCTTAAATTTTTAATCACGGTTTTCTTGTCAGACACTCAGCTCTGAAGGAAGAGAACCCTGACTTAAACCTTGCAGCACATCAGAGTATTTTTACTGACGAAGCTGGATATTTGGTCTGATGGGAGCAGAGATAAAGAAATATGTGTTACTTTTATCCTTTAAAGCATTTTTTTCCTCAAAACTTTAATATTTTGTTTCGTGATATTCCATATTTGTATTATTATAATGCTTTATTTTCATGCTTGTAGGTGAAGCATTTTGGATAGACTTTGGTGCTTTAGGAAATTTGCAACACTACTGATGGTGTAAAATTTAACAAATTAAAAAAAAAAAAGATTTGAAAGTGAAGTTGTCCAAAGTGGCTGGATTACACAGAGTAGAGTAATAAAAAGCAGGCAGCAGTTCACAGCATTGAAGGCGATACTGAAAAGAATCTACTGCTATACATAGGCTTGTATTGCCATATAAATCCGAGTTAGTACATCATCTCACCCCTTCATCATTGAGCACCTACATTTTTTTGGCTTTCTATTTTTCCTGCTGGACTGCCAATTCAGAGCCAAATTTGAGCTGCTCACATCTGAAGCATTAATTATTTGAGCAACCAGGAGAGGCTAAAATTACCTTGTTGTTCAAGGTCATGATATGAAGTACATATTGGTCATTTAGTTAGATTAGCAGTAAAGAGCAGAGCTGCTGCTGAGTCAAGGTCAAGTGAGGCAAGGGGCGAGATATACTCTTATCAATACTTTATATGCATAAAGAAACACACATAAGCCATTTCCCACACAAATGCTTTGAAAAAGGTAAGATATACAACTTTATTAGCATTCATTGTAATTTATCCTGTAGGCTACTACTTAGCAAATGGTTCTGTCTGTGATTTATGAATTTTGTTGTACTTAATACTAATTTGAAAATTGGCCCCGAAAGATGCTTTAACTGTTTCACTTTCGCAAGGTATCTTTAAATCCATGTAGGCTAGTCATAGTTTGGTGTAAACTCAATAATTAGGACTTAATTTATATATAAACTGCTTTATAAAAGGAGAAGCTCTAGTAAGAATATGCACATCTCTAGCATTCTCCAAGGCAGGCAATGGCACACATACAGCTGTGATTCTGGCACAAGGATAGCTTGGTATTATAAAACATTTTTATTCATAAAAAGTTTCTTAAAGATGTTTGCTATTTCCACTAATTTAATTCATTCATTCATTCATTAATATTTTTTTCTCTATGAAAAACAAAACAAAGGCACTCCTAAGACAGACTTAATTTTAATGAATCAGTTATGAGTGTTGCACATATTTTTTACATTCAACATTTCCCCTAATTAATGTTGTGTTTGTGCCTTTAATGTAATCTTTAAATGTGAAGCTCTTTACAAAAACTGTTTTTGATAATAACTACTATTACACATTTACTGGTCATACTTATGAAATGTAATATTTATGACTCTGATATCACTCACTGCCCATTA
>JAPZDY010000022.1:16768663-16789271 GCA_029783645.1 Ctenochaetus hawaiiensis | reverse complement strand
ACATTGCAGCATGAAAATATTTTGTCTGGTATTTGTCTTCCAAAATGTTTTTTTTTTTTAAATTATTTTTCTTATCACTGTATTTCAGCTATAGTACACTTGCCACACAAGAGATTTTCCCCTTCAACGTGAATGGTTACATAAACATTTAATAATAAATCAATAGTGTCAAAGAGGAAGGGTGAGAGCAGCTTTCTCAGCATCAGTATCGCTGTCAGTTTAATCTCCCATTCCTTGAATGCATACACAACAGTCAGTCCAATGGAGGCTCAAGGCTCCCAACAATCCTAATCCCTAATCCAAGGTCTAGGGCAGATTAAGAGAAACCCTGGAGACTCTAGCTCTTCAGGGAGTCAGTGATAGATAAATGAATGGTAGAGGGGGTGTGGATTGAACAGATAGACAAAGGATGGAACAAAGCTGCAAGGAAAGAAAACAGGTTTGTATGGGCTGTAGAAAGGAAATGGAATATGATGGACCGATGCTGAAAAGGTATAAAATAACAGCATTCTATTTCAGTATTTAATGTGAGTGAATTAAAATAGACCTGATAAATAGTGATACAAGAATAACTTGAAACCACACAACTGCAGTGTGAAGTTGGTAGACATAGCCAAAAGACCAAGATAATCTCATATCATGACTTGTGACCAACTGGCACCCTCATCACCAGCTCTTGTTAAGGTGAGAGGTAGACATCGTTTTTATGACTGCCAGAAGTGTCCATGGCAAAGCTAAAATTGGCAGATTAGCCTTCTCTTCATCTGTCTCTCTCTGTCAGACACCCATCTGCATCCCCCGCCCGCCCTGATAGGCACAACTCGTCTCTCTCTTTCTCCAAGGTAATTCCAGACAGAATATGCGCGCCCCGGCTGGCAACTGCTGCTGCTCATAGTTGCTGCCTCTTTCTTTTTTTATCTCTCCTGGGTCTCTCTCTCACTCTCTCTGTCTCTCTTTCGCTCTGTCTTTACACACACACATACACACACACACAAGGACGCGGCATACCTCCTCTTCACCAGCCACCGTGCGTGCTGGGGCTGACGCGAGTACCCGCATACAGAGTGCGGAGTGCGGAGTGTCGATACGCGCATCATCGGTTAATTTTTCTCCAGATAGCCTAGCCTACATTTCCCCCTTACTGACGCAAAATAGAAGAGTGGCTTTTGGAGCTCTCTTTCGCGATATCTGTAAGAATCCTCTCCATCCCGGTGTCTCTCTCATCTCTACAGGAAACAACGGACAATTTCGGAATAGGGTATCTCTCCGTGGTAATGCCATGTGACAAGGCTTTTCATCATTTGACATTCTTTACCCCTCAAACAAAAGTCGCTGTGTTCGTCTCTGTGATCTGGCGTTGGTGATATTCAAAAAAGGGGCGAAGTGAATGAAAAATAAAGAGCTCCTGGTGAAAATGGAAGTTTTGGCCGTTGGCTTGGTCCGCTGAGGCTGCTGCTGGTGGTTTGGTGATTGGTGCAGGGGGAAACTGCGTCGCTCGTGCTGAAAGGCTGGGAATCACGGGTCATTATAACAGGACTCGCTTTTCAAGATAACTAGGTTTTCCCTCACGTCATCGAATGGTTAAAGATTTATTTCTCTAAATAAGCAACCACATCCTCCAACCCTTCAGTTCGCCTTTAGCGGCGACGTTTGGATGCGGTTTGTTTTCTCTGCGGCTCAGCGTCTCTCCGCTCGCCCAAATTATGATTTAATGTTGGGAGGAATTTCAACAGGGTACCAGTCTGTGACTACCCGGGAATCTACTTATTTACCTTTACAGACCAGCATCGGTTTCTAACATCAAGAGAAGAACATCTCAACGCAGATATTACAGGGAATTTCCTTGACCGCCCTGCAGATGGACTGAAAAAGAAGCTTCGATTGTCGGGATTTTAACTCTCTTCCCTCTCACTCAGAGAGCTGTGGTTGTATTTGGTTTTTTGGGGAGAAATATCTCTGGACAACATGAAAGTTATCTCGGCTATATTGCTTGTTGCCGTTTTCTGGAGCCAGGAGTGGAAGTCGGCGCTCTCTGATTCAATCATCCACATCGGTGAGTTACTGCGCTTTTTCTCTCTTCTGTTTCGCGGCTCAATAAGGCTCTCTGTGCGTCTCTCAGGAAACAGATTGGAGGTTTCAGCCTCGATGTGCGCTGCGCTGCTTAAATCACAGCGTTGTTAACGATTTGACGCCCTGTAGTATTTAGTGGCTTTCTTTGAAAAGCCTATGATTATGACGTTCACGGTGTAGCCCACTTGAAATAGATTTCAAGGTAATTTTTGGCAAATCCACTTCTTTAGTCCATATGACTAGTGAAATAACGAACCAGAGATAATGCGCCATTATGGACATCGTTTCAAATTAAGTTTGCATTTGAGTTTGGTGATCATGGAGCCTCGATTTCGGTATAGTCCTATATTACAGGTGGTTATATCATAAACCACAAGAATATATTAGGAAATGCACTGAATGTCAAGGAATGGACTGCACTCAGAGAATGCCACGTTTCTCTTTATTTTTTATATCTAATAATGATGCCTATGTGCGCACAGGATGCGCGAAAACAGGTGGTTCACGATGGCGTTATTTTGCTCTACACGGCAGAGGCATTACTTTGGGTGGCAGCAAAATTTTCTACTGATAGATTTTCCTGAAGCACAACGGCATTACCAGCTTCCATCGTGAGATACTGCAGTGCCAGGAGAAAAAAAGCATTTATGTCCTAATGTCTTTTCCGCCTTCCACCACCACCAGCAAAGTGTGGCACTGTTGTGTAGAGTGTGATTTCGACATCAGGGAGCGTATTCTTTCAGGCACTGTAGCAGCGCCTCCGGCTCCGATAGAGCGAGAGAGAAGCAGGGAGAGAGAGACAGAGAGAGAGGACGCTGAAGAGCGTGTCTTGCAGGATGAGATGAGGACGCGAGGTGGTGGTGGGCACACATAATCATTGCACAACTCGGTGGCCTCGAATGGGCGATAGACCAGAGAGAGAGAGAGAGAGAGTAGTGTGGAGGTGCGTGAGTGAGAGAGAGGAGCGATCAAACACACACAGCACTCTCCAGCAGAAAGATAAGCACCTGTCCATGTTTAACTGTTATTTGACCGCATTATGCACATGGCCCCGATCACATCCATATTTCAACTCTCACACATGCACACGAAAACATACTTTACAAGTTGCAACCCCTCCACCCCCAGTCACAATTAGCCTGCCAGGGAGGGAGGACTGGCCCATATGATAGGTAGAGGCTTGCCACTTGATTTATGGAGCCAATCCCATGCCAGTTATACTGATCAGTGTGAGGTTTGCTCTGGAACTATGAACCAACCTGATTCTTTGTAACAGACTTACAACAGCAGCATAGCCAAATAAATGTGACTTACACAGGTCAAGTAGACAGTTATCATGTATTATCTCATTTGCAGACAATACAGTATGCAGTTGGTTGCCAATTAAACAGGGTTTAAAGCCCATGTTGGGGAAACCAAACATTGTAGATCTAGCTAATTATGAGTCATAACAGACTTTCCAATTATCATGGATATTTTTTTAAAGATGTTAAATTTGGTAGTTTTTAGAGGCATTAAAATGCAGTCCACAAGGATGACTGATGGAGTAGAATCAGAATGTTACACTGGTGCAGTCGTCTTACTCTACACAAGGGGCAGTACAATGGATGTAGCACTATGAGAGCTGATAATATATTCTTCTAGTTCAGCAGATCAGTCACTGACTGGAAGGTTTGATTCCAGCATGTTTTTGAAGTGTTTCACAGTCAGACACTCAAACTTTACAAACTTTTCTTGCCCACTGACTGTAAATGTTTTGTGATTGTAATTGCAATGTCACTTAAGCCCCTTCATTTTATACTTACCACAACCAAGACAAGGCTCTCTAGCTATATAGGCTAACTTCACTGGGGTTATTGCCACTGAATGGTGTATTCTTTCTATGTACACCAACTGGGCTCTATTCTTTCTATATAGACTAACCAGGACTATGGTATATTATAGTTTCAGTCATTGTGTCTCACTGTTTGTAGGTTCTCGCTTTTAATTTCATGAGGCCCACCAGTAACACATCAGCTTACTGGATATTACATCTCTGCTGGCTTATTATGTCTTTGTTTGAATTCCTGGCAAAACAAAAAACAAAACAAAACAAAAAAACTGTTAGCTTCCTCTTTGTGTTCTGGCTTGTAAACTTTTTGGAAATATAAACTTGTTTTGTGTTTTAAAATAACTTGTATCTGTTGATCCTGGCTAGCATAGAGATACTGTTGGTAAACTGAGATAGAATACCTAAATTATGTTTATATTGAGCTCTGCTATAAATCTGCAAGAAAATAATAGAAATTCATTTGTCCCCAACATATGACATGTTTAGATTGAATGTAACAAACGTATGTACCTTTGATAGTACTATGTTTGTATATAAACACCAATGGGCAAGTGAACACAAAGGCAATGGTAAACAATAAGATTAATAGATATCATGAAGTGCAATGTATAAGACCAGTCAGTGGATGACATTATCCTTACAGACATAAGATTTACAGGAGTAGAGGCTCTCAAATCACTGCCAGTTTGAACCTTATCTAAGTGAGTATGTTTTTGAGGAGCAAATTTAGTGACATGTATAATGGGAAAATCCCCTTTGACCTTGTAGTGAAAACCAGACCATTTAGCAGTTTCTAATCAGTAGAAAAAGCCGTGAATGTTGTGGGTAGTTTATTGTTTGGCTGAATTTGTTCCTGGTTAGTTACAGCTCAATTTTAGCACTGTCTCATGGGCAACCCCTCTCCTGCATAAACAAGTATTTGTGCATGTCTTTGTGTGTAAGTGTGTTTGAGGATCAGTGTGGGTGGACTGTTGGTGTGACTGCAGTCACTCTCTCTCTCCACTCAACCTGATTTCTAATCAATAGTTCATTTCCCTGCTAGCTACAGTTACTTTGAATCACAACAAAAGATTATCACCCCACAAAAAACAAAACAAAACAGAAACCTGTCACTTTCCCTGCCTCTCTCTCAAACTCCACCCCTTAGCCATTCTCTCAATCCTCACTTCTTCAGCAGACCCTGGAAACAGCAGATAAACCAGGGTATGGATACAGGGGAAACAAGTACAGAATAGAGTATTATAATTTGCTATATTTTTTTCCCCCACAGTTGGTTGTATTGTTTAAGTAAAGACCAATCTTGGTAAAAATTGAGTGGTTTCTGCATGTAAAAAATTTGCATTTTGCAAGCTGAAATAACTGCTATCTTTGAAAACCAGTCCACTTTTTTCACTCTTTTTCCTCTGCAACTCATATAAAGCTGACCTGTGTGTGCATGTGTGTGCACATCATATTGACTTAGGACTTCATGGGAAAGAAAAAAAGCACTATACCCAGCAGGAGCATCACACTGACATGTCAGAAGTAATCCCTCTTTAATCTCTTTGTTGCTGCTAAAGATGGAATGAGGAGAGAGAGAGATAGACAGGGAAAGAGAAATGTATATCAAAGGGATACATGATGGAAGACAGAAATTAAAATAGAGAAACCAGCCGAAACAAAGGCAGACTTTGTGTCGTCATCGTCTACAGTTTTAGCTATCTGTAGGATACTCTGTGTTATGTACAATCCCGTCAGAGAGTAGCCTTTATTTTGGGATATTAACTGCAGTGACCTGCAGACGTTTTCATCTTACACTGTTCAGGCATTAAATGTGATTGAGCTGCTGGTGAGCTGGCACCGCTGCCTCACCCGTCTTCCTCTTGATTTCTCTGTCTCTCTCTCTCCCTCTCTCCCTTACACTTTCTCTTTCTCTCTAATGATCAGCATGCAAAAGGAAGGGGGGAGTCTGCTTGCCTCTTGGCCTTCACTGCATCGTGTGCTGCATGGCAATGGTCCTCTTTTTTTATGAGGGGGGTTTGCATGGATTCTGCATGTGGGTTAGGGGGAGAGATTGAGAGAAAAAGGAGAGATTGACAGAGAGAGAGTGTGTGGAAGTATTTGTGGTTGTATGTGTTCTTTATTAGTTACACTCAGAAGACACTGCGATTTATGCAGACAGATTAAGACCTCACTTTAGAAATGCGCTGGTTTTTAGCCACGCACAGTGTCAGAGTGCATCCACTGGCTCACCATGCATCACAGATGAGGGAAGTAGGCCAGCAAGTAAGCCTTGTTCACCCTGGTTCAAATTATGTAGTGGACATTGGCACACTTATCTGTGTCTCGCACCTCCATGCACCATTCCAATGCCAATCTTTGAGATACAGTATATAAGATATGTCCTTGCTGTACTATAGAGTTTTAATGCACGGCCAAGCCTTTCAGCCTAGAGTCAGTCATAGCTGTTGACACATTTCAAGTGCCAATGAACTGGATTATTGGAATAAATATAAAATTGCTACCTTCTCTATGTATTATAGCCATAAATTACAGATTTCACTGTGTTATGATTTGTCTCTTTTTATCTCTATTTATTGCTCCAGGTTGGGTTACAGTATAGTTGAGATTAAATGAATGATTACTTGGATAAACATTATATATATATTTTTTTGGAACAGTCCCTGATTGCTGATTTTGCATGCTCTTGCCATGTTGTAACGTGCTCTGTCATTTTTTGCAGTGTGGTCTGCAACAATATGATGAGGCACAGTGAATATATTATACCTGAAGTACTAGTAAAATATTCACTGAACTTTAATTTAATTGCAGTACTCAGTATGATGATAGAGAATGAAGTTTGTGCAGGACAATATGTTAATAGATGCATAAGAAAAACGCTGTTTGTGAAAACAGTTATTGCCTTTTTTTCCTTTTTAAATTTTGCACCTTACTTCCTTGATATGACAGTGTAGAAACAGAGAGTAAACTAACTGGGAGAGAGGATGCATGAAATCTGATCCTAGAAATCTTACAGATGTCCCTCCTCTCATTAAACACATTTGAGTTTTCATTCACGAGAATCACAAAAGCACTGCAGGAAAGAGGACACTGTATATATATATGGGTAATATAATTCAGTTTATGTAATTACTGGCTGTTTGCGGTGTATTATTCAGTTTGTCAAGATCTGACTATCAAAATCCGGCTTATGTGGTTACAGAAATATGCTGATGAGTGTGACATCAGAAAAATTACTGAAATCCACTGAGATCCATTTCTCATAGCTGTAGCTCTCTGATGCTCTTGTGTAGTAATAACATTTTGACTCTACAAATAATGTCTGCAGTAAAACAAATAACAGATAATTTTAGATGACATAGATTTTCAGCATTGCATTGTAAGAATCCAAGCTCAAGGCGCAATTAGAACTGCAATATAATCAATTCACTTTTTGGATGCACATTAAACAAGTTATGCACTACTACTTAGCTAATGACAAACAAAACTGGAACGATTGCTAATTTTTTAGGAACATTTTAATGAAAATTTCCCTTATTTATATACGCTTTGTGCATCTGTCAGTGCACATACATATCAAAATATAGTGTACCTTTTGACAAGTTATTATGGGAGACCCAGGTTATTAATACAAAAGTGACAGACAGAAAAAGATATCTTTTGGAATGCTTGGTTTAGTTAGAGTGATGAGGACAGGATCAACCATGGATTATTGGATCCATGCAGTGTGTGTATGTGTGTTTATGTGTGTGGAGCTCTGTCCCTTAACTGCAGTGTTTAAAAGAGAAGGATATCTGTCATTTCGATGAAAGAACTGGAAGACTGAATGAGAGGTTTCCATTATTTGTGGGGTGAGGAAATAACGGGGTGGAAGGACAGAGAGGGAGATTTGTCCTGGCATGGCCTGGTTTTTCTTTCACTTTGGTGCTATTCTTGTCTTTTCCATGGAGAGGGATTTCTAAACTTCTCAGTGTGTGTGAATGGCTGTTCCTGCCTAGTTTTGTCTACGAGTTTCACAGCCATCAAGACTGCTTCCTCTTTTGAACTGTCAACTTGTGTTGGTGTGTGTACACTCACCCATGTATTTTAATCTACAGTTATCCACTGATTCTGAAAGGTGAGTGCTAGGCAGTGTACACAAAATGCTTCAGATATTTTAAGCCGTGTACCAATGAGTGTTGACAGATGTGCTGTTCCATTTTTTCTTTGACTGGGAAGATTTAGCAACTCACCTGTGCCGATGAACAATGGAGTTTTATGTGTAAGTGAATATGATTTACAGGGGTGCAAACTGTGTCTGGGATGTGTATGTTTATGTGGTACTTGAGATGGTTGCGCATTCCCTTGAGAAGGAAAGAGACAGACAGCAGCTCTGGCGTCTGTACTTGGTCACTGAGGCAGAACCCTTAACCAGGCCACAGAGACACAGGGAAACAGAGAATATATGTGTGTGTATTTCTGAAGTTGAGATGGACTGACAGGTAGCTGTGAGAAAAGTATGATTGCTTGTCTGTGGTTGACTGCAGATGTAGGCAAGGAGAGACAGCCCAGTCCCGCTGAAGGTGCTTTATCTCACCACAGCAGTCAGTGATGCAGGTAGAACCGACCAGATGGCCAGGGAAGAACTTGTACAGCACAGGCTCTTGTTCCCGGATGATTGTGTTGTGAGTTTGTGTTTATCCAGTCCACACATGCAGAGTCACACGTGCTTAATGTCACATGAGGACAAGAACTTTTGTTGTTTCAGCTTGTTTTCTATGGAGATTAGCTTAAACCGCATCTGTGAGCACAAAAGCATGCATATAGATCACAGGACCAAAGACACATAGACACACACTTATTGTAATAATTAAAATATAAAACCATGCTCTAACTGTACCACTTACATTTTGTTTAAATGACAGTATTCTTACATTTTCTTGGCAATGTTT
Organism: Ctenochaetus hawaiiensis; assembly: GCA_029783645.1. NCBI lineage: Eukaryota > Metazoa > Chordata > Actinopteri > Acanthuriformes > Acanthuridae > Ctenochaetus > Ctenochaetus hawaiiensis. Next base: position 16,780,439 of record JAPZDY010000022.1, on the reverse strand, counting down.
TTTTTTTTTTTTCAGTCACAGACAACCTGCTGGTTATAGAGGCCCAGCATCGGAAGAAATGCTTTTCATACAACAGTAATTACCGTAAAGGCCTGTTTTGCTACACTATTTGGCAATTTTTAGTCTGAGACCAGCAAAATACAAATATTTTGAACAAAACTGAAACTCAGACTAACATCATTAGTATGCAGCAAGTCTTTTTTAAGAAAGAATGCCTAGTGTGCATTGAGTTCACGGCATGTAATCATGCTAATGATGAGACAAACTTCTGGAGAAAGTGGAATTTTCTCATCACAGACTAACAACTGGTTTGTTTATTTATATTTTGTGTGTGTGTGCGTTCACGTGCCAATTGTATGTACATTTCTGTGCATAGGGTAGATATGTGGGTGCAAGTGCTTTTGTAACCTGTTTGGCTATTCTGTACTCTCTAAATTCTCACAGTGGAGTGAATATTAACTGCTTCTCTTTCCTCTGTTGTCCTCTTTTTTTTTTTCTTTCTTTCTTTTTTTTTTTTTTACAAATGCTGTTTTATTTACCAGCAATTTGCACTGTGGTTCACTTGGACAGAGGGTATACTGAGTGTGCAATGTGTTTTTGTGCCTTTACTGTACAGTAAATAAGAGATTATTTTAGTTATGCATGTCTGTGAGCATGTTCATGCACTAAGCAGTGTTCAGTCAGTTTGAACTTGCATGCATCTCAAAGCGCTTGTTTGTGAGTATATCATGTGTGTTTGAGTGTGTGCATTTTTAAGTGTCAGCTTAATTTGCTGGCAGCTCTTCTCTGTCTTCTGAATTATTTCCCCAACTACCAATCATTGGAGGGCTGCTTTTCATAGAACTATAAAACACAGAAAGCATGGCATTGGCATGTTTGTTCCACTGTGTGCTCGCAAGCACATCAAAGCACACACACAAAGATGCACAAGAGAATTGTCCACATATAAAATACACACTACCACAAACATACAAAGCTTTTACATTCAAGGAACATTGCCCATCTATTTTTTCTTTGCTTAATTCATTCGTAACTGTTTCATTGAACAGTAAAGTACATACATGGTTTGCCATGAACAAAGCTTTTCAAATGTGAGCGTATGCATGTTTAGATTATGTTAAATTACATTAAATATATGTTCTTGTCATTGGCATTGTATTGACCATACTGACCCTTGTGTTTCATCATGTAAAGGCTTCACAACCTTCACTGTTCACTCCATTTCTTCTATGTATTTAAAGGATGAAGTTATTGTAATAATTGATATGCAATCCACAAATTTGTTTAGCCTAAGCTTCTAATTTTGATGCACTCTGTCAGAGAAAAAAGAAAATATAGTTTTATGAAAATAAACCATTTTGATTAAAATGTCAATAAAACATAGTAAAACAAAATATGCAATATGTATTAGTACATTGGTACATGTAAACTGTCTTTTGTACAATGGAGTTTGGAGGTTGTGTTATGAAAAACCAAATTATTTTCACACTACATTTTTCATGCAAAATGATTTCACACTTTTCCACCTGAAACTGGAGGGAAATAAGTTGTTGATGCCAGACAGAGGAAGTACTTGATTATTGGAGATGTGAAATATTGTGTCACAATTACATTTTTTCAGACATGGTCAAACAGTAGCAAACAAAATAAATATTAAAAAATGATTCACATGTTACACTTTAAATTGGAATGAAGTTGATTTTTTGCACCTGAAATGAAATCAAAATGTAGTGAAATGATACCCATGTTGAAATACCCCCATTTTTTTCAACATGTTTTTGAGCACACTAAAATGCTCTTTACAAAGGTAAAACTTATTTTTTTCTGTGCTTTAGTTATTTTATTTCTAAATGTACATACTATCATATACCCTAACTTTTTACTGCTGACAGAACATCAAGAATCCAGGATATCTCTGTTATGGGAAAAAACAGATGCCTAATATTATGCCAGGGGCTTCCCCTAGTAAACACTTTATGCAGCCCTGCAACACTTGTGTGAGAAACCCAGCTGATGCACACCACCTGCTACACAGAGGATGACTTACACACACACACACACACAAAAAAGATCAAAAACAATAACTTTAGTAGTTTAAAATAAATAAATACAAAGGTGAAATAAGATTGAGTGTTTTCCAGATATGTTGCACTGCTTTGTCTGATCTGTACATGCTTTTGCTTTTGTTGAGCTTTACTTGTTCTGTGGTCACATTTGGCAGTGTGCTGTAATTCTATGTTTCATGTTTATTTGTGCATGTTATATTCTTAAAATAATTTCCTCCCATCACAACACCAAGTGAATTTCCTCAGGAGTACTACAAGCTTTTATTATCCTCTTCTCAAGTATTTTCTTGTTCACTACACCATTCTGTCTTATTCTCTCCCAGTCTTACATTTCCTTTTTACCCATAGCTGGTTATTTCCTCTCTTGTTACCTTTTCTTTTTGCCTCCACCTCATTCTTTGCCTTTAGTATTATTGTACCTGTACTATATCTCCTATATTTTGCGCCTGCTTCCCATTTCTCTCTCCCTCCAACACTCTTCTCTCTCTCTCTCTTTTGTCTCTACCTCCCCATTGCTGTTAAGTATGCTGCCAGTGATTACAAAAACATGCATCAGAACTGAGAGGTGTTAAACACTATGATAATCATTGTCATGGAATAGTAATGTGTTGTTTGTTTGATTGTCTGACACACTTGGTAACTTGTTACAAAGCTACCTCCATGTGACCATCTGGATTGTAGCTTTCAACTTAGACTTCCTTTAGAGTCCCAAGGGAAAAATCAGAACACTGAGTGGGACGGATCACTAAGCTCAGACATTTGCATATAGTTTGCATTTTTGTGTTTGAATAAAATTCTCTTTGGTGTGAATATACAAAGAAAGTGACCACTTTTGTTCTTGCTAACATTAAAAATTAAAGGGTAGTACTGCTTATAGTGCCTACATTATAAGATTCCTGTGGTAAGTCACCATCATTAACCTGAAAAAAAATGTGATCCAACTTCTTAAATCAGAAAATAGAGATAAAATGAGAGCCTAATATATGCTTTATTATGCACAGCTTTTTCCTGTGCTTTTAATGTAACATGTTGCACCACATATAAGATTAGGCTAAACCAATTGTGCATTAGTCATGGCTGAAATGACCTGACTCCCAAACCATATCCTCCCTCTTCAGCTGTAACCCTTATTAATTGACCCACTGCAGCTTGAGAGCAATTGTATATTTGAAACTCATTCACACATGTTTTTGTTGTCTTCTGAAAGGGAAACAAATTTTTGAGTTTCAGAGAAAGAATGTACCTGTATATGTTTGTAATTTTTTGGCCTCACACTTCTTTTGTCAGAATGATGTTAATTGTTAAGCATTCTCAATGAACAGAAGTTGGTCTTGTGCATTAGAAGAGACAGATTTTGTAAAAAATGGGCATAAAGGTACTCCGAATAGTTTTTCATTTCAAATGTTTTACTGGGTAAGGAACCAAACATAATGTGCATGCGAAAGACAAATCACTCCATCTATAGACACAATGTGTATCCTTGCAGATACAACAGTACTTGCACATCTATTAATTGCTCTAGAGGCAATAATTCAACGGGTTTTATTCACAGGTGTAATAAAATACACTCCAGATAAATTAATATAACGTACCTTTTTTATTTTTTTTCTCACTTCAGTCCCCTTGCTTCTAGGTTATGAAAACTCAGCATATACACTTCTGATGAGTGGACTGTATTGTAAATAGCTATGCAAGTTTACCACAGACTGCCTCTGTGTGCTTCCATACAGATCAACTTACAGATAGCAACAACACAGATCCTGAGGCTAAAAAGCTGTGCTGGGAAATGGTTTATGCAGACACTACATGCAGTGCAAACAACATTAGGTATTATAAATATGTTAGACAGACAGTAGCAGTCGGGGGCTAGAATTGGTTGTGTTGTGTTGGCCACTCAGAGGCCACGACGTGATTAGCATGTGATATAGGTCTGATTATATTACAGCAGGTCCCAATGTAGGTTTGTGCTTGCTTGTTTTGCACTGTCCCCTTTTTTACATAATGGCATGTCTCATAATTACAAATAACAGCTAATCAGTTTTCAAAAGACACACTTTAGACACTGGAATACAAAAATATTTTATTTTACAGCAAGGATTTTACTATTTCGCATATGCAGAACATTTTGATGGATGGCTCTTATGTCCAACTCTTCATGAATTTAGAAGTGCTTGACTCTCAACTGCCTCAAATGTAACATAATTAACAACTTCATAACTGCTTACAAATGTGTATCCTAAAGCAGGTGGAAATTAAAACGTCATTATTATTTACATTAATGAATTCCTTTGGGACTGGTAGCAAGGAGGCTGGCATATTGATTATGGCTGCATTTTTATACTGATTAACAGTCACTGAAGTAGCTACAGCAACCAGATTCAAGGGGTTTAAATTTAGGTTCTGCATGTGAGTCCTGCAAAGTGTTTTGCTGTGCCATATGTGGTATGTTTCGTCCTTACCATAGAGCCACTTACTGGGCATAACTGTGATGCACTGCTTGGGATCATCTGCATTACTGTGTGTTTTCTACCTCAGACTCTATCTGTAATTTAGATTGCTGTTATTAATATTTCTTAAACTGGATCAGCCTTTGTTAAAGAAATAACCTGAATGTATCTGAGTCTAAAGATCTCTTAATTTATATTTAAAGCATCTGACAATTAAATCCACAACCAAAATTTTTGAAATTCACATACTGTGTGCTCCCATTTTTAGATGACATTGTTCTGTATCTAACAGTAATTTTACCTAATGTTTCCAAACCAAGAACCCTGAAAGGCATGTCTTACTTCAGAGTACACTCAAGTACAACCAGTACTTCTTGAAATGGAATCTGTTCTTGAGACAGCATCATTAGAAACTCTCTGGCTGAGGACAGCCCTCTGGGCTCTCATGCTTTCACCCCCCTTTGCTTTTCACTTGTTTCTCTTTTACCGACTGTCCCTGCCTCTCTCCTCTGCAAGCCCCTCCTGCCAACACATTCACTGTCTTCACAGCAGGCTCTTTGACCGTCTGCTGACCTACAACCAAAACAAAATTCACATCTCTGTTTTGTTTTCATGAAGCTCCTGGTTCTTTTCACCTGCTTTCATTTTTCAGTTTTTCTTGTTTCTGAGTATCTGTGGGTTGTTCTACTTAATATCACCTTGATTCACACTAAACATGGCGTTTTGATCTCTGAAACAAAACATTTTGTAGCTGTACTTATTATTGCAGTAAGAGATGGAAAGTTTGTATCCACATAATTCCCTACCCACAAACTCTTTATTAATATGCATTTATTATATACAATAGTGAGGACAGCATCACCAAGTGCTTTCACCAACAATTCTCAAAAGTAGTTTTAAAGTAGTGGAAACAGTAAAATGTTGGACATGTGCTCCTGAACTTAGAAGCAAATGCTCTTAAGAGAAATTTTAAATTTTAATAACTATAACACAGCACAGTTTGGGAAACACTTTGTAATCCATACACTATGAGTGGCCTTGACTCTTTGGATTCTTCTCACTCCTGCTTCAACCTGCCAATTAAACAGCTTGAGCTCAATCTCTCAGTCCACTTTATCCTGTCTATCTCCATTTGGCAAAGCTGTCAGTGAGATAGTGTCAATATGGTGTAAATATAGATGGATTTTGTGGCCTTCATTTTATCTTTAACTGACTTTATTTTTTAGTACTGACACACCACCCTTTCCTCACTCTTCGTTTTCGTCTTGGTCAGAAGAGTTGTTGATAGTTATACAGGTTTTGCTATAAAAGATCGAAAAGCCTATTTGAAAGGAAGATTCACTGTTTTTTTTGGATATTTGATTAATCACTGAACTGTATTATTCATCACTGATAGCAGCAGTAAATTGATTTAGAAATATTTAAATAAATATTGAATAAATCTTACCATACCCATCATTATAACTTTGTTTGGCAAATGCAGGTCTCCTCAATTGACGGTCACATCTTTGTGCTGTTAAGGATCTCAAAAGATCCTCTTCACAGAGGAAGTTTGAACTTGTCCCATCAGGAAAAGCTCAAGTGGAAAGAAATAACTTAAACAATAGCTCAGATTCATTAAAGTGTCCTTTGAAGCCACAACATTGAGCCATCATGAACAATACCAGTGCCGAATTAATTTATTTTTCATTAACCTTGTGTCTTCCCTACTGTGACATCAAAACGGTTGATGTAAAGGTGTTAAAGTGAGTATCTCAAAATTTATATTGAGAACAAAATTGTAGATCTTTGTGTAAGATTTATATTTCACTTTAAGAAATGTAAACACAATGTATCATAAAGTAAATATGTCCAACATTACTAAGATGAATGCAAAACTGACTTAGAAAAAAAACAAGCACATGCATGTATAGTAGGTCAGCTGCATCCACCCATGTTTTCCTCACATCTATATTTATGCAATGCAGATGCATTTGTTTACTTTTACTCTTTCTTTTCCCCCATGCCTCGCCTCCTGAACCCCCTGCTTGTAGATGCTCATAGATTTAATGTAGATAGTCTCAATAAAATGAGAAGTTATAGGATACTGCTGTTGTAGCCTTTGCTTTGTTTTATGACTTAAGACAAAAGCTGTGTAAGTCAGGCTGCGTGTTACAGAGACAAGATCTTTGAAACATTAACACTACATACACCACGGAAAGTCACCACTAATGCTTTTCTGACCATGATGTAAACCATAATACAATGTTTGGATGGGTGTAATTGGAATCTCTTTATTTTGCTTATTTACCCGACCTTTCAAAGCACGTGATATTGAGGGGGTGAAAAAGTGAATGTGCTTACATTACCTTTGTGATATTCACTTGACTGAAAATATCTCTTCAGTATTAAATAAAAAGAATTAGAACTGGGGACTGGTAATCCTTATGCAAATGTCTTATTCAATTACACTGTGGTCCTGAGCATAAGTCTTGTAGCTAAATCTTAAAAAGTTAAGCTGCAAATCCTCTTTAGTCTGAAGGTCCCAGCTCTAATCGTCAGGATATTGTTGTTTTTGGTTCTATTAATTCCACTGATTTCCGGTGACCTGTGTGTGCGCGTGTACCAGAGAGAGCATGAGTGGGCGTTCACTGTGTATGCATATAAATGCTTCTAAGGAAAGGTCACTCAAATTTGTGTTCACATTCCAAATCATCTGCCATTATCCAAAAACTGTGATGCTTCCCATTTTTCTCTTACTCTCTGTCTCTCTTTCTCTCACACTCTCCCTCACACATGCACACACACACACACACACAGAAAAGGGAGTTAGTAGAGCTTAGGACAGGACATGCACAATAGGAAAATGCTGTAATTCAGGAAAGGTTTAGTAGTGAAAGGGAGGGCAAGACTGGATTAGTATGTACTGCGGCTACAAGGCAGCAAGGGTCTAAAGTCAACACACTTGCAGTGAAGTGGAATTGACTTCAGACAGCAAATTGAACTGTTAAATATATCCATGTTTACATGTTAACTCCTCCTTTGCTGATTACCAAATTCAGCGATGGTATTCGCAGTGTGTGTACTTTGTCATGTGTCATTTGTGTGTCAGCATTTTGCTTTTAAAATGCATGTGAGAGACTTTTAGGTGGATCACCACATTATGTTAACAAGTATTGGTATTTGCAATATAACTAACAAAAACACTGGAAAGCTGTTGCAGTAAAACATTACAAGAAGACAACTGACAACTAAGCAGATTAAACATACAGTCATTAGGGCACTAAGACAAGTACTGTGCAGTAAAACAGTTTACATTAAACTGGGAGAATAAGTTTGAGTAGCGTTTGTAACGTGACAAGGAAGATTTAGTGAGGTATATTTTTAATGAGGCTAATGAGTATGGAAGATTGGAGTGATTTGGACAAGTGATATTATAAATTGACAATGTAAGTCCCCTGACCAGCATGCTAGGGAGGGATGGTCAGGGGGGATGGCAGCAGGGGAAAAGACAGCAAGATCCACCCCTGAAGTATAATTTGTATCATAGTCCAATCATTTGTTCAAACAAATGTGATAGAAATGATGAAACAGATCTTGTTTGGTTTCAGTGAATTTTACTGCAGTTGTTAGATGGGAGGGACATACTGTACAGTACTACAGATATCAGATGTTCAGTACACACTAGAAGTGGTAGACTCAGGCAGTCAGCTGTTCATGCACACATACAAAGACACACAGACACTCCACTCCTCTGTCCTGTCTGGCTGTGCAGCTCAGCAGGGAAGCAGAATATGAGAACAGACAGCCTTATTTTTTCTTCTCCATGTAGTTTGCCGAGGGTTATGCACACTGGACAGCCATCTCACCCCAGCACATTACTGTGCAGTCATACCAAATCTGCCAAGTGTGCATGCTTGTATACTGTATTTTTGTAATATATGGGTCACTTGTACGGTGTCCTGTACAGTATATTTGAATATATGTGTGTTTGCGTGTCTTAACATACCATAAATTATTATGAGAGTTTGCCTGGATATGTGCTCATGTGTGTGCACATAGAGCCTATGTCTGTAAATTTATGCAGCAAGCAGGATAAAAAAATGTAATGTGTAATGGGCCTTAGTTTCCTTAGGAGATAAATTACTGCACCGTGAAAATGTAGCCTCACTAGAGAGAAATGGCAGAAACAAGAGGTTACACAAAATGTGAAAGCCAACATTATGCATTCCAGTGGGAAGTGACTAAACAGCAGCTAATTATGTAGTCTGCTCATTTGAAATAATGTTGAAAAGCTCCCATCAGGTTTATTTGATTTGCCCTCATTCACATTTTCTTTCAAGTGATCAGAGTGATGTTGAAGCAGCGGTTTGAACGTTGCGCATTGTCATGTTAGCGAAAATTAACAGTCTACAGTCACAATGACCTCTCCTATAACAAGTTAAGCTTTTGGCAGAGAATAACTCACCTTTTCCAGTGATTTGAGGATTTGGATGCGGCTTAACATTTTTATAAAATTACTATGGAGATTACAATTTTTGTAAGTGAACAGAAGTGTGTGTTTTTCATTGTGCTCTTTTTGTCAGTTTTGTCAGTTCACATCAAAACCTGTTTACTGTTTGAGTTTATTTATACTATAACAAGTAGGAAGTTACAAGTCATTAGTGACCCAAATAAGAACCTATCTTTTCTCAATTCAGGTGTAATAGTGAAAGACACGACTGATCTAGTGCCGTTGAATTTGATGTAATGTGTGAAAATGCGAATGGTATGGTGAAATGGAATTGTGGCTGATAGTCATTACTGGCAATGTCAACTTGGATCAAAATGTTAGATCAAGCAGATGAGCAGAAAGTGCAATGACCTACAATTGCATCCAGAGTGATGCTATCTGGATGAAATACTATGATTTAGAATAAGCCTGGGGTCAAATAGCATTTATTTTTTAGTGTCATCCTGTCATCATGATTTTGCTTCTCTGTTTTGGGCATTGTTGCATGTTGTTAAAGGCTAGATGCAGATGTTTTGGTTTTTTTTTAAAGGTGATAAATTCTTCAACAACGCTAACACTTCTTAAGTTTGTGGAGAAAAAATCTACCAGTTGAGACATTTTAAAAAAAAAATATGTCTTGAAATAGTCTTTGGCTACTTCTTAATTTGCTGTACTTTTAATCATCTTAAAGCAGCATATACTGGGTGGATCTCATTGATTAAGTACTTTGTACACAGTAGAAAAAAAAGGGATTGATAACTAAAAATAAGTAAGTATTCTACACTTTATTCCAAGGGGCAGAGTCATGTTTGTGCCATGGCCTTGAGACACATGGTTGGATGTTTCTGGTTCATGGGCATTTTTTTTTTTTAGTTCGTTATGCAATGGATAGTGACTGTAGTCTAAGGGTAATGCCTTTGGCTGAGTTAGACAGTAGTGGTAGAGAACCTTCTCTTTCAATACCACTGTCTCATGTTAGTGGAGCTCAGCTCCTGTGTTTGCCAGCTGCCTTGGGTGAAAATATTCATCATGGCAATTGTAAACAGTTCCTCTTTCACATGATGCTGAGTTATATGAGGTCCTGCCATACACCCTGTCTTGACTTTTTTAAGAATTGCTGGGGATCTTGTAGATACTTAATGGTTCGGATTTAATTTTATATCTGTGCTCGGTAGGTCAGAGGGGTAATTTTTAATATATAGTTTTCAGAAGATGGAGTTTTTCTTGTTTGCAAGAATCATTTTCTTCTCAATACTGTCAGATACTTCTCTAACTGAGAGAGCAAACTAGATTGCAACAGATAGATCCCATTACCTCATGGCTTCTAAAATACATTTAGTAACTTCATCATTACAACTCAGTCATTTGTCTGCAATTGCACATATACTGTGTGCTGTTAAAATTAGTGCAAGTACGTTACACAAAAGGTACAAACAGGACATAATAAATACACAGGAAATAGCAGAACAAAGATTTAATATTTAGTTAAAATTTTCATGAAAGAATCATCTTAAGTGACTTCCAAATCAAGCAATCAATTTTTTCACCACTGTAAGCCTGACAAATAGAACTTGCATTTTGTTCAGCGTCGGAAAGATCATTAAAATCACTGCAATAGACAAAAGAAGAACGCCAATCTGCAACACCTCAGAAAGACTGAGAATAAACCACTACCCAGAATCTGACCACTGGAGAGCACTCCCACAACATGTGTAAATAAGCACCAGCAACCTTTATTGGACATCCAGTAAGTAGGGTCAACAGTTATTTCATTAAATAAAGCTTTCTTGGTGTCAGATGCACTTTTGAATAAAATTTAAGTTTAAAGCTGTTTCTGGAAGTCAGCACTATGTTGGGCTGGACAAACAAAAACAAAAGCTAGATCCAGGTCAGAAATTTTTATCCTGCATTGAGCATTTTTAGCATAAATCTGTGTTTGAGAATAAAAGACTGCTTATGCTAGTGCTATGCACACTCTTGTAAAGTGATTGAGGTGTGAAAGAACTAATGTAATTCCCTTGACCTTTAAAGCTGGTCTTAGTTCCAAATAACAGAAAATCAAGGAGCATGGTCAAATTTAAATTGTACATAGGTCTTAAAAGAATAAAGGGATCCATGATGGCCCAAAACTCCAAGAAACATTTAAGTCTCTTGTCTTTTTTTAGCTTCTGTTAATTTAAAAATAAATAAATAACGACATTGCAACATGGTAAACTGAGTAAAGAGGACCCTCTGTGGAGATAAAAGGCTTTTTCAACCACAATGAAAACACAAGGATATTTTTTTCAGGTTTTTATATGCTATGAAGACTTTATTTTATATCTTCAATTTATGTCTCATTCTAGAAGTACTCCCTCTAGATTACTACACACTTACCCCTGTGAAAAGCACTGTCTAGATGATCCATTGTATCTGTCTTACTTGACTATTAATTGCAAATTGTTTAAGCAGTACAGGAGGGACTAACCATTTTTAGTCTGTTAGATGCTCGTTCAGTGTTTTTCCCCACCATAGTTGAAATACCCTCTAGTAATTTTACAATTGTACAAGAGCCAGGTCATAGCTCACACAGATCACAATAACTATATATTTTACAATATACTTTATTGTCTATTAGATTACCTTATAATGCAATTAAGTTAATTCCAGAGACTAAAATTTTTCATGAAGCTCACAATAATATTATATTGTTGAACAAAATTATATTGTACTCTAGGCCTGCACGATTAATCGTTTTAGAACCTCGATGTCGATTCACCCCTACATGCGATTTCATTTCTGAATTACGTCGA
>JAPZDY010000022.1:16737161-16761580 GCA_029783645.1 Ctenochaetus hawaiiensis | reverse complement strand
TGAACGCAAAATGGATGTTGCTGAAAGCCCAGGTAGAAAAAAAATCGTGGCAGAAAATCGTGATTTCAATTCAAAGCAAAAAAATCGAGATTCATATTTTTTCCTGAATTGTGCAGGCCTACTACACTTCTCCTGTTTGCCTTGACTATCTGCTTTCACATCCTTACTCAGTTGCATCTCTGTGAAAATGTAACTAAGTAAGGATCCGATTTGAGGTGTACCAACCAAAAAAAGGAAGGTTGGACTTAACATAAATTTACACACTGTACCTAAAAACTCATGAATGTCCGTTTCATGACATGAGATAGTGTAGCATTTAGCTTGAGTCTTTTTGCAAACTCAATGCAAATTTCATAGTGACTTACAATGACATTGAGCCTTATAATTGATGATATGGTTGAAGTGGATAAGTAGGGAAGTGGTCCTAAGTTTGAGAGTCGGTAAAGTATGTTTGGCGATGTAAATGTTGGTTTGTCTTGGGATTTTATGATGCCCCCTGAGCTTCTTTAATAAATCATAAACTACAGGGAAGAGCAAAGTATCGGTTGAAGGTTATGGTTGAAAAATTAATTTAAGGGTTGAAGTAAGAGTGCTGATATCATCAGAAATGGCTACAGCAATTTAAATGCTATGTGAGTTGTAATGTGATAGCAGGATGAGAGAATAGATCAAGGTTAGACTGTGCCTATTGCCTACTGCTTTCTTGCCTTAGTTCTCTTTTCCTCTTTTTGTCACCATCTTTTTTTATTTACCTCTGTCTCTAACTCTGTGTTTGGAAGGAGTGAGAAAAAGTTGGTTGTTGTCTCTTTCTTGCTTTAATGTAATTCCACAACAATATGAAAACAAGAGACATTGTCTCTGTAAGGGGTAAAGGATTAAGAGAAACCCATCAGTTGTGAATTCGGGAAAAAAGCTCTTCATGCTACAATGTTTATTGGTATTGTACATCACTAATCCAGTCAAAATATCTGAAGCCTGGTTAAAATTGTAGTGGTTATGGTTATATAATAGTGTAGTGGGATAAATGTGATTACTGACCAAATGCATGTAAACACAGGTTTAACAGTAGCCAGATTGACAAAAATGTAAAGGCATTCTCCGTTTCCCTGCCTTGTCTGGTTTTCTCCTAGATGTGATTACTTTTGTGCATGTAAATGTAATGCTCATCTCCCCATAGTTGTCATCAAAAATCTTCCTCCTCCCTTGTTTTTTTCTCATTTCACTTGTTATTCCCAGCAGTCTACAGACTTGCTACTGTAATTCTTCACTCTGTTTGTTCGGGATCTCTATCCCCTCCTGAAGCTTTAGTTATGTCTGTTCTGTGTATGCATCTGTGTGAGAATGCATGCCTTGATTTAGACTAGGGTGATTATTGTTGTTATTAAGAGATATTTTTGAATTAGATGCACTTCTTTGCATGTAGGTGGTGTCTGTGTTTGTGTTTGGTGGTTTTAAGCAAGTAAGTATATGGATTTGAATTCTTGTAGAACCGTCTACTTCAATTATCAGCCCTGTTCTGGCTCCATTTTAGCATGTCATTGTTTTTGTTTCCTGAAGGCACATTCAGCACCTCTGTCATGTCCCGGCATCTGTTTTCTATTCCCTACCTCTGTTAGTCTCTCTTGTTTGCTTTCTGAAGATTTTCAACTGCATTATTTTCAAAGCCAAGGTCGCCAGCTTGGGGCAGACAGCAATGGAAAGCAGCATCAAAATCACCTTGTTTTTTATGTTTTTTTGTTTTGTTTTTGTTTTTTTGCCCTAAATGTGAAAAAGAAATGCTTTGACAAGAAGAACTACAAAGCATTAGAGAACAAAGTTAATCACTGTGGGAGACTGCCAGAGGTTGATAAATGGAGGGACGGAAATGTAAGCACAACATAAGCTATTTGTTTTGTTTGTTGTGAGTTTTTCATCCTTGGTCCTCACATTCCTCTTTCTCTCTGCCTTATTTCCCTGCTTTCTGTTATATCTTTTCTCCTCACCCTGTTCTTCATTCTCCACTGCATATTCCCTTCTATACCGTCTCTTTTTCTTACATTCAATCTCTGGGTCTTTCTCCCAGGCTCACCCACTCAGCTTCTCAGTAAAATTCTATTTGTGAGGTGTCAGAGGTCTGGGAAAGCTGGATGTGAGCTGAGAGAAAGTGTCATAACAAACAACACAAAACAGAAGAGATTGATTTAATGTTTATCGCAACAGTGCAGTGGCAGTTGAGAAAATTGGTGTATGACTGCAGAATTGCACATGTTGCACAATAATAGCGCCATGTGTTAGTTTGTATCACTGTGAACATATATTGCTAACTCAGTGTGTCGATTCAAGTTACCAAAAACAATTTACATTTCATGAACAGCTACTGAGAGTTTCAAGTGGTCGTTTATTTTCCACTGCAATAATGTTCTGAAGTGATACCAAGCAGTGATGTTGTTGTTTGATTGTCTTTTTGTCACAGCCTTTACCTTCTAGCCATGTACTGTTGACAAAAGACATATTTGACATTTTATATGCATGTGTGTTCAAATGAGGTGGTTATGTGTGTGCGTGTGCACATTTGTGTTTGTGTGTATTGGAAATTAAGTGTTTTATACAGTCTTCAGTGTCCATAAAGAATTATAGTGACAGCAGATAATTCTTTTAGAAGAGTCCATTTAGTACGAAGCACTGGGGAATCAAACCTCGTCACAGCTTGGAGGGCAACTGAATATAATCATCCAGTAGACACCCTATCACACTTCAACACTCACAGAACACTAGCTGGACTGCCTGAGTCTAAATTGTGTCTCATCAATATTCACACTCTGTCACTTTTAAAAATTTTTCAATTCATCAATTTTGAAGTTAGACTTTTGGAGGACTTTGTAGGCTATAACACAACTGCTAATTGCTATTGGGGTCACAGAGTCTTGAGCATATTCTTATATGCATTTGGTGGGACGGATTAAGACAAGGGAAACCACAAGTCTTGAGCAACGTTGACACTCACATAGTGGGTAAATTTTACCATTAGAGTAAGCTTGTGTAAATAAAATATGAACTTCCTACTAAAAAAGGCCAAAATTTAGACTTAAAACCAACCTTTTTCTGCTGTGAGGCAACATGACCTCCCCACTGAATGTAGGGATTTTGTGACACCTCAGTATCAAATGTACAAAAACCTTTTTAAATAAACAAAGCAAAAATATTCCCCTTTTTGCACAGTACAGCATTTTGTTTAGGTGTTTGAAGCCCAACAATTTGACTTCGAAGTGAATTACTTTATGGTAAAAAAGTGCTTGATGGTAACTAATGGTGGCTGACGAGTCCAAGTTAGTATAAGATTCATACGGATACTGATATGCACACTAATGAAAAGAAAACTGTTCTCCTACAGTGCAGAATTGCTTAGAGCAGCAGTTGTGGCAGCATCCATAGTATGATTTTGAGCTTGCACTTCAGAATGCAGCTCATCATTCAGTGGCCAGTATTGTAGCAATCTGAGAATGGGTAGCGACACATTCAGGTCACAGTTGTTAGCAGAGAATAAGGTATCAAGTACTGTTCCAGGTACTCGGCGGAGGGAATTGGATGTTTGTCTAGTGGGAAATGCGAGTTTGCATGCATTAATGTGTATGAAAAAGTGCTGTCTCACCCATCTGGTAAGATTCCATCAATCAGAGACGGCACTGTTATTATGAAGTTTTCTCTCTAGATAGATTTCTCTCTAGTTTTATCTCTTACCATCCATCCAAGTTCTGTCCTTGAACAGCTCATCGTCTGTCAGGTTCAGGTCTATCAAACAGTGTCACTCATTTCTGCTCACCAGGGAACCTCAAGAGCAAGTTTCTGATGAGACATTGGACACTGCTAGACATCTTATCTTTCTTTGACAAAGCCCCTATTATGACCCCATATCTTTATTTGGCCCTTTTTTCCGCCTTGTTTTTTTTTCCCAACCTCTTTTATAGTTGTCTTTTAATGACAGTTTGTCCATCAGTTGTGACAGCTGATGTGCACTACTGTGATTTTTAAGTTGGCAGTCTGTCATCACATCTCTCTTCATAGTCCCTTTAAAGTTAATTTTCAACAAGTTTGACTACAACTTTAATGACTTGTGACACAGATACTTTCACACACCCCCAACTTAAAATGTACTTTTAGAAAGCTATGCACACGTCCATGCAGTAATGAGATAAAAGCTAGATAATCACAACAAACATGTTAAGGTGCTAACGTGTGCTCACAAAAAGGACAAGAATTGTGTTATTTGTTAGTTCCCAGTGAGAATTTTGACATGTTTTGACAGCTTAATCTGAGCTGTTGTAATAACCTTGAAATGATTCATGGAAATGCTAAATATATCGTAAAAGGGTTTGTAACTGTTTTGATTGCATGTAACAATACTGTGCTAATAATCAGACCCTTTATGAGGCTGTGCTGTGTGCAGACCCAGATGTCCCCACAGAACCAAGTGTTTGCTGAAACTGTCACATTACCATAACTCCAATTTGAGATTAGAAGAACATAGTTCTTTGGTTGGCTTTTGAACTTCCACTTGGTATGTATGTGTTTTCTCTTTAGATGTGTGTTTGCATAAATGTGACTGACTTTTTTTTTTCCTCTATGGTACTATTATCTCTGGGGTTGAGAGGGTGGATGATCTGATTGTAATACAAAGCATACATAATTTGTGGTAAATGTGGTAAAACAAAACCAAGTTTACAGCAGTTTGAGTACATGCCAGCAAAGTTAATTCTGCTAGAATAATGAAGAACAGAATTTTTTCCCCCTAATTTGTTACTGCTAAATGTCCATCACAGCGACACACAAAGAAGTATATCAAAAAGTTAAAAGCAGCTTAAAGCCACATTGTGTTGCTAATGATCTCTGAATGGCAAAAATCATGTTTTTAAACATATAAGCTTTTTTCTATCATAAATATTTTTTCTGATTTTGCATATCTACACTGTGTCTTTTATGCATGCATCTGTGTGATTTTCTGTTTGAAAGCCTGCTTGTCTCTTTGCTTATCAGAGCCAGAGGGATGACTAGAGTTGGCAGCATCTCCATCTTATTACAGGGCTTTTGATTTTACTGGAAATCCAAATGGGACTGGGATGCAAGGAAACGTGCTAGGCTGTGAAAGTGAGGGTGGATGAAATGTGGCTGTCGGCTAAATGAAAAAACAGTTTGCCTAACCATTTCAGTTTCTGCCTCTTTGTTTAATAAGTCTAGCTGTTAAGTTGGGATTTCTGTGACTTGAGAGGTTGAGGTAGGGAAGGCCCCTCTTGTTCAGGTCAGATCTCAAACACACATACAGATAACCTCGTCCTTTGCCATGCACACTTCAGATACCAACTTTCAGACGATATTTATTCATGGTGGATGGCAGCTTCAACTTTACAGAAATAAAGACAGGCCTTTTGTTATTGAAATTGGTATGCTAATGAATCGACGGCAAAGTGGAGCTGATTCTCATTTTCTATGCTAAAAACACACAGAGACATTTTATTCACGATAGCATTTGTCTGATCTCAACCAGAATGATACTGTGATACTGTGAAATGGCATATTAAAGTCAAAATTTTTGGTTCAACTTACTGAGAATTATTTTAGGAACTTATTATATAAAATATATTTGAAAGTCAATGTGAGGATTGCTTCTGTGTGCTCTTACATACTGAGCATAGATACATGCACAGACTGCCATATAGTCTTAATCTGAAGGATAATTCCACTTTATTTAGTCAGGGTCTTATTTTCATGTTGTGGTCAAGATTTCTATTATTTTTTGTAACATTTTAAAGACTTAAACAATTGTGTAGTTGTGTGAACACGGCAATATAACCACAGCAAATACTGATGGAACAAGACAATCAGTACAGTTTCCTATGAGAATAATGGCTACACCTGTGAGATCAAAGTGGACTATCCTACAACCATAAGGGAACTCAATGCTTAGAAGTGAAACATAACATGATGGACAGACTAGGTAGAAATATAGAAACAAAAGACTGCAGATAAAAAATTATCAGAGGGAGACAGAACATATACTCAAACTGCAGTTGCACACAGTACTACATTTCTTTGAAGGACACAAACCTCAGATAAGAGAACATAAAGCAAACATGAGAAGGCAGGATTTAATGTCACCAATCACAGTGGACAAAGCTGATTAATACAAAAAACATGAAAAGGTAGACCATGACAGAACATCTTAAAAAAAAGTCATCACAGAAAGAGAAACCCTAAAGCAACTGGCGATAAGATAGAGAGTGACTATGAGGGAGATGGATGCCACAAAAGCAGCCACACTGTACTTGCCAGTACAGGCCTCTGCATTCTGAGGCAGATAAAACCAGGCAGGATAGACAGAGCGTAGATGAACCAAAGATTGACAGATAAAAAACAAAGATCAGAAAGTGAGGGGTGGATGATAGACTGAAAGAACCAGATGGATTCACATGATAGAAGATGGATGGTGGAATTTTTGTTGTGAATACAAAGACAGACTAAAGTGAGCAAGTACAGAAAGATAAAAACATCAGTCGACAAAAAGACGGATATAAATCAACAAGAAATCTGTAAAAAAAAAAAAAAATAGACAGAATGTAAGAAAGAGAGGTGACAGAAGAAAATGGTTGGGTATAGGATAGAATGAGACGCAGATAGACATTGTGTAAAACAAATGAGGCAGCATCGCTATGATGATCCTAAGGCACAAAAATAAGTGAGGAAAAGCTATTGTACCATTCAATAACAGTTATTTTGGTTGAGGTACTCTCTTTTGTCACATAGCTAGTGTTAAACCATGACTGTTTTTGCCTGCACTTGTGGTCTTCATGAGGCCCAAGATGATCATAGCCACTAAGAAATAATCGTCTTATACTTTTTTAATGCTGTGAAGATGAACTCAAAAGAGTGTGTTACCACTAGTCATATACTTTTCTTCTTAGGTTTTTGCTGGTCAACATGTATATGCAAACGTTTTTGTCAGACAAGAACCTGTTGAAAGTGAAACTAGAACATTGGTTTAATAAAGTGGTAACACTAATTGTAATTTATCTGCTTAGTTGCACAATAGATGATACAGACATGTTTAAACGTGCATATAGATTTCAATTGCCTAATGTGCACAAACCATCATATCTCTTTGCTTAAGATTTGGATATGAACCCTGTTTCAAACTATGAGTAACTCCTGTGAATTTGCTTTGCTGTTTAAAATTCAGCAGGCCTGGAGGACTTTTGACTGATTGAGCTCACAGCTGAGACCCACAGGTTTTTTGTAGCAGTTTACACTTTTCACAGGAAATCCCAGTGTGATTGAGGTCATGGATAAAACTGCCTTTTGGCACAGAACTACAGTCAGTGTGTCCTCTAAATGCTTTGAACCCGCAGATAAAGGCTTAATTTTTCCCCACAAATATAGCATATATGTGTATGGCTTTACCTTCACTTACCAAAGTTAAAGGCAAAGAAGGAACTTATGTTTGTCAAATGGTGTAAGACATGCATATTATTTACAAACTTACACACCTTTGACTATAATGTAATTGCAAGTTATTATGGCTATGTTTGATGCACACATATCATTTCACACTTCACCGCACCAGGTTCACACATCTGCTTTCTTATTTCTCTTCATCTAACCAAATAAACTACACTTCAAATCCTACTTCATTACACAAAAATAACTATGCTTCACAAAATAAATATGAAGTTATGGCATTTCTAAAGTTTGCTCGACTTGCACAGTTGCTGCTGCCTTTTTTTTATCAGGAACATGTTTCAACCCAAACAGCAGAATAAGTAGGCTGTCTGCTCCCTTAGAGAGAAAGAAATAACAGACTAACATGTCATCTATTAGAACAACACTTCCTTTTAGCATCCATTTTGCACCCTTAAGTTATCTGATTTATCTTCAGTGTTCGTTTTTTTTAAATCAGTGTTATCTATTGATTGATCAAACTTCAAATTGTCATTGACACAAGATGCAGAAATTAACATTTAGCAGTGCTTTAACATTAGGTTGGGCTGCAATCAAATTGCTCACAATAACAAAGTCAAGTAAAGTAAATAAAACATCTTCTGATGTGACAGTTAATGAAGGAAATATTTTACAATGCAGATGTATGTCATGTTTAGTGTAAAAAAATGATAAAATACTACACCAAAAGAGACCAATGGTATTCAGTGTATTTTATTTAATAGCAGCTTTTTCTATGACTTGCAGCGTGACTTGCAGTGCCACTTAAATCATTTGTATTTGTCACTTGATATAGTGTTAGTCCTGTGCACCATTAATAAAAACAAAAACTTTCCTAGATCTCTTGATAAGGTGCAATTCAAAACATATATTGTGTAGTGATTTTAAAAAAAATCCCAGCTATTAACACCAAGCTGTTATAGCAAGGTGATAGTGGACAGAGGTATTATGTCAGGACCAGAGCAGAATGAGGGACCCAAATGCAGACAATGTCCAACTGTTCCAGCAAAAGGCGAGCTTTATTGCAAAAAAACACAACAAGCTAAAATCCAGAGTCAACGAAGGGCAAAAATACTCTAAGAAAAGGCACAAACCAGGACTAAGACCACACAGGACACCGAAGTACAATGGCACGAGGAACTGTCGTACACATCTAGACACTACAATGCACTACAAAACGATCTGACAAAGAGACAAGGGAAACACAGAGGCTAAATGCACACAAGGGTAATCAGACACAGGTGGGATAATCAACACAGGTGACACACGTTAGGGCAGGGCAGGCAATCAACACAAGGAGGGAACTTGACAGGACATGAAAACAGGGAGAGACAAGACTATCAAAATAAAACAGGAAGCCACAAGACAACATAGACACGAGACAACACTAAATACAACTTAACATAATATCTTTGACACAACATATTAAGAATTGTGGGTTTAAACACCAAGAAATACAATCAATGCAAACTCATGTTAAATGGGACTAAAATACACATAAAGTTTTACTTTTACTTTGTACAACAGCTTCAACAAAACTAAAGTAACCCATATTATTTTACATTTTTTAGGTATCAACAATGCATATACAGTCTAGACTTACTGTTTTTGCTCTTTTTAATTAATCCTCCTGGCCTCTGTCATCAGGACATTTAGTGTTTCATCAGCATCATCAGCTTTTTTATCATTCATTTCAACAGAGAGAAACATTTCCACTTTAAATTGAAAGCTGTGAGAGAGTTTGAGTGCAGAGAAGAATTCTTTTATCTAGCTGCTTCTTTCTGTTCTATTCAGAGCAGCAAAATGGAACCAATATAGATTGGCTGGGACTGTTTTGTGTTGCTAACAACAATAATATAATTCCTCCTTTTACCTTTCAGCTTCAGGAACACATTAAAAATGATACAAAATCTCAGTTATGGATTTCTCATTCATTACAATTTATAATATGAGTCCTTAAACTCCTCTCATCTTTGGATTCATAGGACTCACTCAATAGTCAGTCTTACCCTGCAATCCTGGTTTGGAGAGTAATCTCGGAAAAAAATTGAATCCATAGGAATTAAAAAAAAACATTGGTTGACATATCATAACAGGAAGAATCGGAGAGATGTGGCTAACCTAACTGGCTTAGAAGAGGTTATGGTCACTGAGTGTCTGGTTATCTGTGGTAAACAAAATAATAATATTAAAACCTGTTTCGATAAAAAGAGCTTCTGAAAGTATTTAGATTACGAAAGCTTGTGGTATGTCTTTGTTTAGTGGAATACAACAAAACAATTTTAATTGGAAGCAATTGCTTCGGTCAAAGCTTAAGTAGAGAAAACCAAAAACAAATTGCCGTTTAGCTAAATATTACAACTTCAGAGTATGCCTTCATTATAAGAACTTGAAGTCATATGAGGCAGTTCACTGAAAAAAACTTTACTCTTGTGTAATTTTAACTTTCTTAATGTTAATGCTTCTCGTATTATTTTCACATAGAGGTATCTGGATAAATGGAATAGGGTAAACATTTAGTAGCTTTAGTAACCATCATTGGCTGTGATTACATGCACATTTTTCATTTCAGATTGTTCCTATTGACAATTTCAGGTCAGCTGCTTGCATGGTATGTTACCTGTGTGGTCTCATGTTTACATGCATTCACGCATTTAATTGGAACAGCTGTGTGATATTCACAAAAGTGGTGAATGAATCATGCATTCCTCTTGCTTAACGACTACCCTCCAGCGCTAATCCATTAAGCAATTAAAGGAGCCATTGGTCACAAATATGCATATTGCATATAACATGGAACATGCAACATGGAATACTTTTTTTTTTTTAACAAATTGTTGCTTTCACCTCCTACACACTCACTACTGTGACTTATCCTGTCTAACAGGAACAGCCTATAAAATTTTTCATCATATCTTATATCTTTTTTGGCAGCATGTTAACAATGCATGCTTCCTTAAAAATTCTTTATCTTCTCACTGTCTAGGCCTTTAATAATGTTAAGTTAGGGTTAAAGCTTAAGGCATTCTATTTAAACAAACTCTGTAGGGATCCAGTTCAGCATGGAGCTTGCCATTTTTCAGGAAGTGGAGGAATGTAAGTCACCGTACATTTATGTCAAGTCCAAAACTATTCCATTGTTAACATGTTACCTTTTTTTTAGATTATTATTTTTTTATTTATAAGGAGGTTTAAACTACCTCATCAACAGGTTGAAATTCAAATCAGTTTGGATATGTTTACTTTAATTTAGGTGTCTGTTTAGGTTTTTAAACCAGTGATGATAAGTATATATAGCTAATGCAAGTGTTAAATGATAATACCAAAATAATTGTTTGAACTGTGAGTCACATCTAAACTGACTAAACCCTCTTTTCATATTGTCCTAACCATATAGAAACATTTATAAATTAGTAAAAACAGCGGTAATACTGTCCCTTTATCAAGAAAAGGGCACCTGCCCTTCAGCTCTCTCTCAACAATCAACAGTCATGACAACAAAGACACAAAGCACACTAAATCTGTATTGATTGTCAGTAAATAGCTTTGCAGTTTTGCGCTTATGAAAGCACATAATTGTTAATGCAGTAAACTGAAAGGAAGACTCAGTCACATGCATACACACACATAAAAAACCCTCCCATACGCTCCAGAAATGAAGCTTAGAGAGGAAAATGCTGACAAAGTCAATAAACATGGTGAAAGTCTTGTACACCAAAATTGTTTTCTGTAGTCAGTGGGTGCTCCAGTTAAGCTAGTGCATAAGATGAGTATTCATGCAGACAAAATGCCGTCTCTGAGTTAGAATCGCAATTAGAGGTGTTATTACAGCAGACATCAGGTACCTTGAAAAGCAACTAAAGCATATTCCTTTTTGGAGGAATTATGTCAAAGATTTTTCCTAATTAATATGGTTTGATTGTCTTGCTCCCAAATGCATCTTTATTTAATGAGGAGATACTTTGATACCTTTGAAGTCTGTCATTGCAACTGTACTACTGCAGTGCCCAATAAAACCCTCTCTCGGTAACTGTTCAACCAAACTGGCTTGGGTTTTGACCAAAACACCTGCCATGACATATACAAAAATTAGCAAAAAAAATGTATGACCTCTGTGAAAGCATCATTCACCGTCTTATGTGTAAGGCCATGTATGGTTATTTTGCATCGTCAATGGATGAATGGATTTGAGCAAAAATAGCATTCAACATAATAACTAAAATGAGAGAATCCATTGGCTGCTGTAATTGCCAGCAGATAGTAAATTTAAGACCAGGTTATGAAGCTGTTTTTGACCAGAATATTTCCAGATAAGACATATTGTTATGTCACTGGTCTCTTTGTTTTTGAATATACCGTTTCAGCAATGGAGAACAAACTATATCCAACATGTGACAGATGTTGAAACAGTTAAGGGTTTTCTGTTAATACCCTACACAGTGTGTACCTGTGGCAAATCTCAGGAGCTCACTCTTAACACTGCTCTTCCTTGGGTTCTCAGTAATACATGCACCAAGTAAGAAGTTGATCTGATGAAAAGTTGTAAAGAAAATCAAAGGACACACACAGTCAGACAGAGAATTTTTCTAATTTGGTTAAATGCTGACAGATCTGATTTATCATTTAAATTACCATTGTAAAAGACTTTTAGTGGATTAAAAATTTTGAATATCTGTTTTATGAACTGTTTTATAAACTGCTGACTATTGGTACTATTCTAAAGTAGGCTGTGTAAATAACAGTGGACATTACACAGAAAATGTAGCAAAGAATTTTTCGATAGAATTAAGAGACTGTGGAATTTGCATCTTTCTGTGTAGCCATGCTATAAATCAAATTTTTAGCCGTATGCTGCAACTGTATCCAAAATCACTTCTAGTATGAATTGAAGCAAAGATATGATCTTAACTGTCATATTTTTTGTGTCTCTGTTTTTCTTCCTTGCACTGTGGCAGTAAGGGTAAATGCGACAGTTGTTTGACTATATGAAGAAAAGTGTCTGCACCAAACTAACCAATCAAAAGGATCAAGTCAAGTGGAGTTCATTTCTGTATAAACACGTAATTTAAAAGAATTATGAGGCGCTTCACCAAATCTGCTCTTCAAAGGGATGTGATAAATGCTTGAACAGCGGAGAATCTCCCATTTCTGTGTGCCAGTCCCAGATTACACAGTTGGGAAGTCTAAACATAACGGACTAGAATTCAAAAACTAAGCAGACAGTGGGCCTCTTTTCTTTGTCTTTTGAAATTTATTTAGAGGATTTGGTGTACAATTTCCTCTAGGTCTCCATGTCCTATTTGAATACAGAGAATGCCTTAGTAAAATGTGCATTTTTGTTGTTGCTGCTTCACCAAATCCAAATATGTCAAATTTTCTATTCCTTTTTAATTGAATGAGACCCAGGGTTCTTTTAGAACTGCTTTTCTTCTAGAACAGAGTTGGGCTGTGTGTGCGTATGCGTGCATATGTGTGTGTGCCATGCATTGTCAGGCTGGTTGGCAGGTTCTGGATTACATCCTGCATGTTTAAAGAGCAATGACTTGAGTCAGACTACAACAAAAGGGACTGAAATTTACACACATACCATGGAGCTGTTGTGTGTTTTTCTTTTTTTCAGTTCAGTTAATTCTATGATCCTATACATTGAACACTTATTCAGTCAGTCAGTCAGTCAGTCAGTCAGTCAGTCAGTCAGTCAGTCAGTCAGTCAGTCAGTCAGTCACTCACTCACTCACTCACTCACTCACTCACTCACTCACTCACTCACTCTTATATATCCCTTTCACATGCGCACTGCTTACCTTAAATAGTGCGGTCGTCAACTGGCTGAGATGTATATGTGAACGTGTCGAAATCATTTGGCATGGTCTGCCAGCTCCATAATTCTAAGTCTGCATAATGTGTGATTGAGCCTATGCAGGAATAGAGCCGCTCATTGTCTGGGGAAGTCATAATGAGTGGGCATGTGGATTTTTCTCATGCTGAGGCTGGATGCTGACCCAAAACGCTGCAGCTTTCTCTCTCTAGTGGGACCCAAATTGCTTCAAGTGCAGCTGCTTTGTAACGTTTTCTGCTTGCTTGGTTACTGGGTTCTACTCTTTCATTCCCCATGCAGATAGCTCTAGAAAAATGTGTTCATCAACCCAAAAGCAGCCATCATTACGGTTAAGTTGGTAGCTTTGTCCGCTGTTGTGGATGTGCTGTGAACGAAACACGTGTCATGCCCTCTGCTTGCTCTTTTAAGGTTCCACTCCTCCCCTGAACCCAACTATTTCCAAATGTGAGAGCATCAGTCTCCATTTTGTGTTAAATGTGATAAAGGGCAACACTATGCAATGTTTGGTCCTGATTCTTTAGACATTGAACAGATTTTATGTGCGAAAACATTTCACTCAGTCAGTCACTCACTCTAATTTGCTATCTCAAAAAGAAGACAGTGTAACCATTCCAATTAATTTGATGCCAAAGCTAGCTATTTCTTTTTCAATACTGAAATGTCTGCAGTTTTTTGGTATCCTTGTCAAGCTTTCTTTGTCATAAGACATGCTTTATAAAAGACACAGAGCCGGTAGACATGCAGATGGAGGAGAAGAGCAAAATGATCTTGGTCTGTTTTGTATCAGTGTACATGGAAGCTATTGCATACAGTCATTGTAAAGTTACCTGAGTGCACATTTTACTTTCTGGCCCACAACACACAGCAAAAATAGTACAGAACATTGAACTATACAAAACAAACACGAGAGGATTAGGTTCTTAAAATTATTTTGTAAGAATGAATAACACTTATGAAATTGCACAGGATATCCCTAAACTGAAATGCCACTTCTATACAATGGTGACATTTCTTGACATTTGCTTTCTTCTGTCAACACGTCTCTGCAGGCTTTGATCACAGCCTGTTTGATGAACGCTCTGAGACATGAATGTTATTTTATTTAACACACAGAAGCTCTGAAAGCCCCTGAATTCGCTGAAATACAAACTGACTTTCACTTACTAAAAGCATTTGCTTGAAAATGTACAGCAACTTTCTCCTTACCTTTGTTCCCCTTGTGATTATGGCTTGATTAGGGTCTTTATGGGTTCACTTAGCATACTATAGCTAATGACAGTTCTAAAGTACTCACCACTTGCAACTCTGCCAAAATTCATTTAAACAGGTAATTTTTCAGTTTCATTCTATAGATCTTGTAAAAGTGCAATCAGGCTTCCCTCAGCCAGTAAGTGCATAAATCTAATATCTATAAACCCAGTCCCACTGTGATATAAATTTAATATAGCACTGCCTGAAAACTTAACAATAGCAAAGTCTTCTTACCGGTTTACTGTGTGGGCATTTTAATTTGCCTGGCAATCACAGGCCAACATTTCGTTGTAATTGCTATGAATAGGTTGGACTGAGACACTGAGGAAATTATAGGCTTCTGTTAATATTTTTGATACTAGCTGCAGTTAAACATGACAACTCTCAAAGCACAAGTGTAACTCCACATTAAATGGAGTTTATAGTGTATGCATTGTGGTGAGACTCAAGAAGACATACAATTTATAGTCAAGTTAATTTACAAGCCCAAGTTTGTTCCAAGATGCTTTAAAATTTATTCAGTCTCTATTTGTAACCTGCAATCCTTTTCCCCAGACAGTTATTTAACAAGTTTATACTTAGCGACACAATATTGCAGTTGAAATAATGGCCGGTGGCTATGGATGAAAGCAATCATCTTGGCCAATCTGCAGGGTATTATGGCAACCTTTAATTCACAGCCTCTCAGTGGTCCATAAGTCTTAAAACAAATGAGATTTCAGTTCATACAACTACACCTCTTTTAATCTTTCGCATCAGCTAAACCAAATTGCATCTCTGTGATGTCATGAGTACCCCCCCGCCTTCTTAAACCTTCCATCTATAATCATATGAACAGACATATATATATTTATATAATAAATGTGTATATATGTATATGTATATATACATCTCAGACATAGTTAAACAACATAGGCAGTGCCCATAAAGTTTAATGTTAGCTCTAACAAGATGTCAAGGTCACGCCACTGTAATGTTATAGAAAGCCTGGCTCTCTCACAATGGAAGTAATGAAGTTCTATTGGTCATAGTTGAGGGGGCCCATTGTTCAGCTTAGAGGGGGAACGTTAATGGAATGGATTATTCACAGCAGCCTGTTGAAAGGTTTATCACTCGATCAGACTGGGATATATATTGTCAGTACATGTCCCCTGTTGGTGTACAATCTTGGTATAGTCTATTTTAAAAGTGCATCCACTCGTATGCACACACACAAATGCAAACGCACGCGCACACATGCGTGCCCACTCACACACACACATGCGCACACACATGCACAAACGCACACGCACACACACAAAGACACAGTGACATTGTGTATATAAACACAAAAATGTTGTGGGTATTTTCTTTTTCTCAGAGGGTTATTACATTGTCAGTACTTCCTCTACCAACCATAAAAATATTTACCATGAATATGCATTGGTTACACTACCTTTTAGGATTTTTGCACAAATCTCCTGATGAGGTAAAAATGTAATGATTAAGCATTGCGTTTCTGTATCTCTAAAAAAAGGACCACTGTCTACCTAGACATAACATAATCTTAAAAATAAAAATAAAACTTAAAGGAAATCAGGAGCCATGGCAGCAAAATGAATTTTATTTCCTTAATAAAAAAGCATGTTATAAATATATTCTGTACAAAATGTATCTCAACATTCTGAGATGATGCAAGATGTGATACTTCTCTCATAAGTTCAGGACTAGTTCAACTTTTACAGGCACTTAGCGGGGGAAGCTGTCATTGCATCTCTCTGGGAGATTAGTATGCTCTGGTGGAAGGCCTGAATTCTTTCTCTCTTCTCTGTCTTTTCACTTGTTCTCCCTGTTGCTCTCTGATTGTTTTGATCAATAATCTTAATGGATGAATCACCCTTTAGTGTGAGAGGAAAAAACACTGATTCAGAGAGAGAGAAAGGAAAAGTTAGAGAGTAAAGGGGATTGAAATGGTAAGCAAGTCTGAGTGTGAGTGCAGCAAAAAGCTTAAGAGCCTTGAACATGTTTTATTGACACGGGGTTGTGTAGCAAGTCCCGGGGGTGTGTTTGAGAGTGTTGGTGGTTGTGTGTTGACTCCTCACCCCGAAGCTCCTTATCATTAAGTACATCCCTTCACTTTCCTCTTCCAGTTGCGTGCTCTACATTCTCCTTCCCGCTTTTGGTTCCTTTCTCTGCTTCTTTATTCTTCACCATCAAGCTCCTATCCTTCATTTACATATGTCGGTCCCCGACATTTCTTCTTATAGAGAACACATAAAGAAGATGTACAGTGCTGTTGTAAATCACACCCATCCAATCTTCTCTGAAATGAGATTAGACGAAGAGGAGACCACGGCTGGATTCAGCACTGATTCACCAACACATAAGTACTGGGCTGTAATAAATGGTTTTGCCATTTTTCAAATTTTTTTTTTTTTTGAAATTTAATTTTTTGTAGTAAAAAGCATAGAAAGAAAAAAAATCCTGCAAAATAATTGTAATTTTTTGAAACGGACAAAATGAGCCACAAGCATAGCCTTTTATACAGAAATGTGTTACTAACCACAACATTTCTCTGGCCTATGATTTCTGTGTAGATTACAATATTGTTTTAAAGCCGGCTCTCGTTCAACAATTCTTTGTTGAGGACATGGACAGTCAAAAAAATAACACTGATTTTCAAGAACTCAGAAAAATTAAAATAACCTCCTTGACTTTTTGTCTCTTGATGCACCCCACTCAGGGAACACATCAGCACAGCAAAGTGAAGTGTTGTGCCAAGCAGTCAACTATTTGCTCTTGTGTATGCACAATATTTGGGCGTATTGATGTAGTTTGTCAATGTACAGCAATTATGGTTATTATATTTGAAGTAATTTTCCCTAGGTGTACAAGGTAGCCACCTGAAGGCTTGAGCAATATTATCAGCTAGATACAGATCATGTAATTATGTGCTACAGCACATAAGTTATTACCAACTGACACCATCGGTACCTCTCCACAGCGGATGGATTTTTCTGTGATTGCCCAGAGGACAGCCAAAGATAACCTCAATCTCAACCTCATTTCAACCCAAAGATGATGAGCTCTATTTTGGTTGGCCTGATTAGCAGTTTGCATTTATCTGGGGCTCCTCTGACCCAATGTGATATCTAGGGCTGTGTATGTGCGCAAGTGTGTCGGTTTAGGGCTGTTTGGACTCCCCAGTGACAGCTTTTATATGGTTTGTGTTGCGCCAAGGACAAAATGTGACTGTGTATGTGTGGGGATGCATGAACACGCCTGTTTGTACACTATTGCCCGGAGATGACTTATCTCACATGTGTAGAACCTCAGGAGAAGGTCATAATTCAGCAGCAGATGGAGAAGAACTATCTAATGGTTTATATGTAACTCTGTCTCTTTCTGTCTCTCTGTCTGTATGTCTCTCTCTCTTTCTTTTTCTCTCTCTGTTTAATCAGTTGTTGCCAGTAAAGTATTTGCTAAATTCTGATTTTTTTTTTATTTTTATTACAAGCTTTTATCATTGACAGAAAGAAAGTGTTGGCACAGTGGGTTCCATGCCATTTTCATCAGTTTTGTTTTCTTGAATCAAAATGAGGTGGGATGCCATTAACTTTCTGTATCTGTCATGACTTTCTGTAATATTGATAATTTATCTGATTTTTTTTATCTTTAGAGTTTATTTTCTCTTTTAAAATAACATGTATTGTCAACTTGTACCTTTGTACTTCAAAAGATGTGTAGCCAAAGTTCATGTTTTACATATTATAATCATTGATAGTAGTTAAAAGTTGAAATGACCCTTTTTCCAGAAGTGTTTGATTTGGATAGTAAATTACAACCATGAAAACTGTAGAATTTTTTTTTTTTGCCTATATATTGTGTTTTATAACAAAAACACCTCAAGTAGCTATTGTGAGTTTGTGATTATAATTC
Source organism: Ctenochaetus hawaiiensis (assembly GCA_029783645.1). Taxonomy (NCBI): domain Eukaryota; kingdom Metazoa; phylum Chordata; class Actinopteri; order Acanthuriformes; family Acanthuridae; genus Ctenochaetus; species Ctenochaetus hawaiiensis. The sequence goes on along the minus strand of JAPZDY010000022.1, from coordinate 16,743,108 downwards.
TGACAGGTGTTTCATGATGTGTCCAGCAGACATATAAATCAGTCCTTTTAGGACCAATTTTCCAATCCTGGTTAAGACTCTCTGACATAGTCTTGCTTATTAATTAGCTGTGCTGCAACTGTCTTGGCCCGCATTTTATCTTGTAATCAGGAAGCCAGTGCTTTTACAGTAACTCTCAATGTAATCTTGTAATGACCTACAGTCCATAATATATCACAGTGTTGTTCTGTGTTGCATTTTTAAAAAAAATATTTTTACCTTAAATAAGTTGGTAGAGACCTCTTTTTAGTCAGAAAAGAAAATAAAGTTATTTCAGAATTTAAAGCTGAATTTGTTAGAATTTTACCAGTTTGGTTTTTAGAATCATTGTGCTTATCTAAGATGTTGTCTTGGCTCACGCATCATTAAAAAAAAAAAAAATTCTAATAATGAGTTATGGTATGTTGTTTTCCTAAAGTGGGTGTTAATTTAAACTCTACGTGTTTAGGAATTTGTGAAAGAATTGAGGGTCACCAATAGTAAAGCAAAAATACTATAACTTTCATGTTAAATGGCTTTAGTGGTCAGCTGTCTAAAAATTTTTCAAATTGTGCTCTAAGAACAATAGCTTAGGCCATTGTGAAGATGAGCATGAATGAAATGAAATGAAAATGCTGTCATAATAAAAAAGACAAGTAGAGGACTAAGTAAGACCATAAAAATTGTAAGAGAATGAAACAGAGAGGAGATGAAGGGATTTAGAATCAGAGAATAAGGCCAACAAAATGAAGAAAAGGCAGAAAAAAAGGAATTGCAGATCAAGCTCAATGGGTGGTCTCGTACTGTGCTGGAAGCTTTTCATGATGTAGCAGTACTAAGAGTCAAACTTTTCACCTCCAGCTGTAGGTAGAAAGGAGAAGGAAATTAAAGTCTGAGGTCACTGAAAACTGAATTGTACAGAAAAAGGAGGAGGAAAACATGTTGAAAGAATTAAGAGGGAAACATAGGGGGATAGAGGAGCAAGGGGCAAAGAAACTGAAGGGACTGAAGTCATGAGGTCTAAGGAATAAAGGGTGAAGACAGAGGAAAGAGCAGAGGTGAAGGGGATGGAGAGCTACATCGCAGGCTGCGCTGCATAATGCATGCGATGTGATATGATGCATGTAAACGGTCTGTGAATCTTTTATAAGATCAGCTTGACCAAGTGATACCATGTGGGAAAAATAAAAATTGGTCAAAGTGGACAAAGCATAAGGCATGGCTGCAGAGGTAAAAGCTTGTGAGAAGTACATATTTTATTAAATGTACGTGCTGGCACATTTTTTTGAGATGGTGAGGTAGAGAGCAGAAAGAGAGAGAGAGGTATGAGCTTCTGTGGTTGAGCTGTCTGTGTGGATGGACACACTCTCTATCTCCATTAAAAACAGACCTTTTCACACTACAGCAGGCAAGTGAATTGGAGGATTATACAAAGCCTTCTGCAGAACAAGTTTCCACTTCAAAGTAATTATGCCTTTTGAAAGTTTTATTAAGATGCCTTAGTAGATTGTTTGAAGAATGGTTGATAGTTCTGGGATGGCACTGTGAAGAGTTTGTTTACATGCATCTAATTTTCAATATATCAACAAACCGTGCTATAAGTCAGGGTCAGATTGAAAAGGAAATCAACAACCAAATTCCAAATTAATCAAATATTCAGGTGTCCATTTTTATACTTTCACTCTCATTGTCTCTCCCTCTCCCTCTTAGTTCTTAATCATGGCAAAGCTTTAAGTCTAAGCCCTCAAATCTGTTTTCAAGGTGTGAATTAAATTGAATTACTCTGAGGAGTAATCTCCAATATTCTACCCTTTTTAGTATTCAAACGTGACTCTTTTTTGACATGGGTAGATGTTTTGGCTTAAAAGAAACTTAACACAGTGGTGCATTTCCAGCAGTGTTCAAAGACCATAGGGCCTTGGCCTTAAAGCAAAGTCAAATTTCTGTTTTGACTAGTTTGAAAGAGCTTGATCACTTTGAGACTTAAAAGAGTAGCAGGCGCAGAAAGTAAAAAACTGAGGAAAAAAGTCACGATGAGAGACAACCACTAAATTTTTTTGTGTCATGAAAAAAATCTTTTAACATTGCAGATTTCTAAGCAGTGGATTAACATATGTACTATAAAAATGCTCCAAGGCATGCCTAGGTAGCTCGCTAGGTAGAGAGTGCCATGTGTCAAGGATAAGTCTGTTCCTAAAGATATATATGCAGTCTGTCGACTAGTAGATTAATATATATAAGTATTGTCTGACTTTTCTTGTTTGTTCAATCTATTTTGAGTTTGACCTCATTTTATATTTTTGAGAATTGCCTCCCTAGTCCTTTACGCAACCCAAGGTCCTTTGCTGCATGCCATTTCTCTCTCTGTTTTCCCTTGCCTGTCTCCCTCCAGCTGTCAATATCTAAATAAAGCAAAAAATGCAACCCCACCCCCCACTCAAAAAAGAACTGTTACAACAATGAAAGCTTTTAAAATTTTGACAAGTAAAGGGATCAAGCTTTCTTTCATCACAAACCTCATTACACTTGAGGGCCTTTGCTGCAGAGAATCAGAGCTCAGCAGTACTTCCTAAAAGCTGCAGAAGTCTTTGGTTCAGTGAATCCTCACAGAATTCCCCCGTGGAAAAAAGAAAAGGGGTTCACCTGAAATAGATCTCATTATATTTTCAGTTTTGGTGGATATGAAACACTTAACTCATACATTTCACCGCAGCACTCAATTATTAACAAAATTAATGCTATGTTTTTACTTTGCAAGAAGTCCTACATGTCGAAGCAGTAATTATTACTACAGTTACCACACACAGCACAGCAGTATATTTGTGCTGGTCAAAGTATTGCATCATGTTTACACAAAACTAGCACAGTGTTTCTGTCAAGTGGAGACTGACAGTGTAATGTGTGTAACTCTAGTAGACATTGAATATTTTACAGGGGGAATTCCTTGGGTGGAAAACAGGTGGAAAATCTTGTGTTAGTAAATTTTATACAACAGATTGTTCTGACCAAGTAATTTGATTGGACGAGTGAAATTCCATGAATGCTGACATACTGTACAACATCAACATTATGCATCATTGTGCCTAACATTTTTTCTAATGGTTGTTTATTAAACTAACTGTCGTTCCCAGCCTAATGCTAAATCGTAACAAATTGCAAAAAGATGCATGTTTTTCCAGACATAACATTTGAATTCAATTATAAACGGTCGTTAGGAGAGGACAAATAAGGAAAGAAGCTACGATATTTCCATACAAACCTCCTGGTGTGCTCATAAGTCATCAGCCAACCTTGACAATTTGGAGAGGAGCAAAAGTGAAGCTAACACAGTAAGTCAAACAATGTGGACTTTGAACTTTGAACAGATGTACAATAAATGGAAATATATGGATAAATGTACATGATACAAAGTAGCAAGCTGTGGCCTCCTGTAACATGCACAGTAGGCCAAACTAGTGTTCTGAAATATGGTAATTGTTTGTGTTGCCTAGCAATAGTGAAGTCACGGTCCAGTTGCCAAACTATTTGTTTTGGTGGAGCCAAAAATGTTTAAATAAACAAACAAATCATCATCTGTTGTTGCTTATTACTATTAATTAATAAATTGCATTTGTAGAACTGTTGTATAAAAGCAATATCACGTGTGATAGAGTGATGTTGTCCTGAATATCATCACAGCTGTGATACTGCGTCCTCATGCTGATGACTGCATCACAGCCGTGCTGATATTCAGTACAACACCACTGCCTCTTATATGTTATTGCTTTAATATTGTTTGGACTGAAGAACTGACCAAATGACAATTTTCATTTTTCTTGCTGTTATCATTCCTCCATTAACTGTGATTTACATTTTTTGAAGATGCATTAATGATGTTTATGACATCAATGGAAGCTCAGGATGATATTCACGCTTACTCTGTTTTATCCTAAACTGTTGTGTAACCATTTTTACATCAAGCACCCTTGTAATTTGAGGGTTTCCATATCAAAGCCTTGAACCTCCAAGGGAAAACTCTTGGGTGGAGAAATTGAATGAGTCATGCTCTCCTCTGCTGCAGTGGTGCCCTTGAGTAAGTAAGGCACTTAACCGTCAGCAGCTTCCGTGGAGCAGCTGAGTGGCCCACAGTAATAGACTGTGGGGTTATCCCAAATTTTGAATGTGTGCAACTGTAACTGACCTTTGTTGTAAGACTCTCCTGCAGAAGATCACTTTGCTCACCAACACATTCAGAGATTAATAAATGAAGTGTGAACTGATGAAAAAATAACATTTCATTTTCTGGTTGCTCCGTTAAGAGGGTGAGTTAGTACCAGCATTCCACTTCACAGTTCTGCCTCAGGTGTTAATTGTTTCTTTTCATAAAATTACTTCACAGCCACTACAACTAAGACAGTCAAGATCCATTAGAGGAACTGTGCAATCATGTGCATTAACACACATGTGGGGGATGTGTGTTTGTGCAAATTAAGACACAATGGACTGAATACAAAAAGCAAGTTATTTGCAAGTTTATTCGCCAAACACATTGTGTACTGTACACTGCCTTGTGGGGGACAGTGTTTTTATTAATCACATAAAAAACAAAAGCAAGTGTTCAGACTGTTGGTATCAAATCCCTGAACTGGAGGCAGAGCGAGAGGAGTACAAGAATGAGAGGAATAAGAAAAGAGCTCAAGCAGGCGTTCACTTCGCATGATTTTACCAGAAATAGGTCAGGTAGGAATAAGATGGTAAAGAATGCATGATCATTCCACGATGGAGCTAAATTCAATTTTGCATTTAGCTCCACACACTCTTCCCCTCTGTAATCACCTCAGGTGAAGCAGCTGAGGGGAGGTTTTCTTTTCGTTTTTCAACACATAACTCCAAAGACACCATTGGAGATCAAACCACTGATGCCCAGTATTATTTAACAAGTATTTTAACTTTTTATGTTGCATTTTAATATTTGTCATCCTTTTGGTAATCCCTTAATACATCTACTTAAGTGACTACACAACCTCCTGCAGTTGTGCCAAACATGTTGTCTGATGGCATTATATGTAGAAATATAACAAAAAATGTGTTTAAAAGACAAAAAATATGCTCTTACATGTATGCAAAACCACATCCTTTTGCATCTTGTTTGCTATAATTGGTGGATTTAGAACATGTACAGTGTATAAACACACAATGGTATAATTGATTTAGTTATACCAAACCAGAATAGCAATGATTTTAGCATGTGTGTGTTCTTTATAGTACATATGGAGTGAAAGGAGAGGTTCAAGTGTGAGTCAGATAGTGAGAACTTCAGAGGAGTAGAAGAACAAAAATAGGTCTGGAATTAGTCAACACAATAAATAGGAGGTACAGAAAAATAACAGGGACCTCTGCAGTGCAGAGAGACAATAAGATGGAAACAAAGACGATATAGGATTGTAGGGCAAGAAGTAAAACAGTGAGACAGGAGGAGTGAGAGAATTAGAAGAAGAATTAAAACCAAAGAAGATCTGAAAGGAACAAACAAGCAAACGGGGAAATGAGTGATTCTGTGCCAAGAGAAAGAACTGAAGTGCTTAAAGACAGACCTGAAAGAAAAGATGATGTCTGAACAATTCAAGAAGGAGGGAAGCTAGGGGGTTTAAGAGATCTCCAGCAGGATACCTTGTCAGTGATTCAGTCTTGAAGGGGTATATATCTCAATAACCCACATCTTCTTTCACTCATCATCCTCTTTCTTTCTTTTTTTTTTTTTTGCCTTTTCTTACTTCTATTTTCTCTAGCAAAGACAAGAAAAGCCTTGAAGATGTTATTTCTTTTCAATAGAACTTTTTATGTCCATCTGGGGATTGGACATAAAACATATGCCTATTTTGTAATCATGCCAACTCTTTAATGTATTAAAATTATAAACTGAATATTTAACAAACCCTTTTATTTACAG